>CM065681.1:93415121-93510121 GCA_017654935.2 Phymorhynchus buccinoides
CATTGATCCTTCACGCAGCTATGGTCATAAAGTATATCATTTCTTCAGCTTTGTAGCTGCATCTTGATTGAATCTTGTGAAGAGATATTATCTTTCTCACGGTGGTTCTGTGTTTGTCTAGCAACAAATTTAATGTTTTCCCTTCTACTCTTCTATTGCTGAAACAAACGATTCAATATGGAGATGGCAGACGTTTGATTAGAGGAGTTGACCCCTTCCCTGCCCAGTCCCCTGTCCACTATGGGGTGTGTCATGTCATTGATGATGTCATAACTTTTGATGTCATAGTCCTGGAATGATGGTTTTGTTTGGACAAGTCCGGAAAGATATATCTCTAGACTATTTTCTGAGATTGAGTCTTAAATTCTATAATAAGAAAATCGATAGGTTCTTTCTGGTTTCCTCTGGCAGTGAAGGGGTTAAATGCACCGAAGAGAATCAATGCGGCGATGCATTTTTCTTAACTCCCACTTGAGAAAGAAAGAGTGCGCACATTGTGCCTGTCGCTTTTGTGTAAAAAAAGTGGTGATTTCTCCTAACTTTTCACCGACAGCAGTGCTACTCATTACAAAAGGCAGATATGGTTTGCTTTTTAATGAAATGACACTGCCGTCATTAAATGGAACTCCAACCATTACTAACTGTACTGTCAAGTTTTTAGTATAACTAGTAACCCTCAAGTACCAGCTTCTTCGGACAGTGTCGGAACTTGCACATCCCCCAAATTGGACCAGTTTACTTACATTTGATCATTGCGTAGATTGCTTGACTTTTCAGAACGACAGTCATTAAACGAGAAATGCCCCACTTTCTTTTCTTTCTTCTTCTTAGAATCAGAAGCTTTTTAGGCAGTTTGTAATTTGGAAGGTAAAACAAAAAATAGATGCTTGTTGCAATAATATTCCCTCAGAGGCAAAGTCATACTACATGACTACACAGACAACAAACAACCGCCAACAGCAACAACAACATCAACAAATCAAAGCACATTGACCATTGAACAGAACTGATTGGAAAAATGATCGGACGCTACCGTTTTAAACACAATGTTGCATGCACACATACACAGACACAACGACACAGACACATGCACACACACAAACAAACACACCAGCCACACACACACACCACCAAACAACAACAACACACACTAAACTTAACACACACACTGCTTGAGATGCAATCTTATATATGCAATCAAAACATAAAAGTCGACCCGTGACACATTTTTATTTTTACAAGTTTTCTGTTGAACATGAGAAATTCGGAATAGGTTTTTGGACACACACACGTGACATACGGCACACATGCCCAAATGGGCACCCGGTATAACAGCAGCACAAAGAAGAATGGTTCCCCCCCCCCCCCCCCCCCTACCCCCAATCCCCCCCCCCCAACAGCCCCCCCCCCCCCCCCCCTATTTAGTGTTATAATGACCCAGTAAATATTCCACCGTTCCCTGTTTAAATACCCCCCCCCCCCCACCCCCACCCCCCCCCCCCCCCCCCTCCCCCCCCCCAATGTTTCCCCCCCCCCCCCCCACCCCCTTGTTTTTGTATGGCAGTTGACAAGTTTTTCAAAAATGTGTGTGTGTCCATAAGTCATAAGTCATAAGTCACCACCTTATTGTCCATTGGCATTCTACAAAAGCACATGGACAAATTAGTCTTCCACCGTGCAAAGAGCAAGATGAGATATATCACCCTAAAAATATTAAATTTTTTTCTAAGCAAAAACCATTTGCAGTCCAATGTCCAGATTTAAACCCTATCCTTCATCTGCTCTCCGCAATCCTTGCTCACTCATGCAACCCACCACACCACCACTTCTGCCTTCCATTTTTGTTCTTAAAAAACACGTAATAAGCAAAAGTTATCTAAAAACAGTTTTTTTCATGTTTTACGTGTTCTTGGAATTGAAAAAACAAAATGTAAACAACCCCGGTACCACCCCCACCACCCATGTTGGGTTTTTTGTATGTTAGCAACAAAAGGTTGCTAAGTTTAAATGATTTAGGTTAGTAAAGAAGCAGACTATATTGTTTTGTGAAGTATTGTGTGTGTATTTTTGTATTGTATTCAGCATCACGGTCACCAGCCTGACCTATTTTTTGTTAAAGAAAAACTAGAGAAAAACAATGGTGCTTTTTTGTACTAATACCAAAAGTAATTTTAACATATAATTTTTGTTGTATATACAGAAACATAGACAAATCAATAACAACAAAAAGAAACCAAATGCATTCCAATCATTCATAAACCACATTGATGCATATAGCATTTTTCCAGCTTTATATGATGATGATTTCTCTCTGCGGTTACATGTACTGCCTTCCTTTCTAATCGTTAGCAATGATGGAACCCTAGTGAATGTAATAAAGATGGTAAACTAATAAGCAAAATGTTACACAAAGAACATTATTGGTAGACTGTTTAAACAATGTCTTGTTAATTGGAAGGTGGACAAATAAACGATAGTGAACTTAAATTGTTTGTTGTTGTCGATCATGTGTTTTTTAATGTTAGCAAAAAGGTTGCTAAGTTTTTTTGGTTAGGTTAGTAAAGAAGCAGACTATATTGTTTTGTGAAGTATTGTGTGTGTATTTTTGTATTGTATTCAGCATCACGGTCACCAGCCTGACCTATTTTTTGTTAAAGAAAAACTAGAGAAAAACAATGGTGCTTTTTTGTACTAATACCAAAAGTAATTTTAAAATATAATCTTTCTTTTTGTATATGCAGAAAAAAATAAGAAAAAATAACAATTTTGGTAACATGGATAAACCACATTGATGCATATAGCATTTTCCCAGCTTTATTTGATGATGATTTCTCTTTGGGGTATTATATAACCTTTTTAATAATTAGGAATGACGAAACCCTAGTGAATGTAATAAAGATGGTAAACTAATAAACAAAATGTTACACAAAGGACATTATTGGTAGATTGTTTAAACAATGTTTTGTGAATTGGAAGGTGGACAAATCAACGAAAGTGAAATTAAATTTTGTTGTTGTTGTCGATCAGACACAGTTTTCCTGTCGTAGGAGTAGAATGGTCATTTAGACACTTCATTTCCCTTTCGTGGTGTCACAGATGTGTCATGCTGTCGTAGGAGTAGAATGGTCATTTAGACACTTCATTTCCCTTTCGTGGTGTCACAGATGTGTCATGCTGTCGTAGGAGTAGAATGGTCATTTAGACACTTCATTTCCCTTTCGTGGTGTCACAGATGTGTCATGCTGTCGCTATGCGCCTAAGAAATAGTTAGGCCCAGCATGTCCATTATTCGTCTGGAGAAAATCATTAAAATAGTTTCTAGCACAAAGGCAGGCGAATGGACCAATAAGGCAGAAAGATACATTGTAGTAGATGACAGTAAGCAAAGGGAGAGTCAGAGAGTGACAGATTAGAGGAAATGACAAGCATAGAACTTCCTGAAGGTGGGGAACTATTTGTACGAAAGATGTTCCTGTATATCCCCACAGGGGGTAAATTAGATTGAAGGAATCCAGAACTGAGGAGAATGGATTTATCACAAAGTGCCTTACTGTGTGTGTGTTTAAAACATTTTTTAATAATGTATTCTTTATTGCCTTCTTGTCCAAGTCCAGTTCTTTATGATCAGACATTTGTTTTAGATTTTTTGGTGTGATTTGTGTACTTAGTCTGGGCTGAGCAATGTTCCATTTTGGTCAGTGAATGCAATGGCCGTGCCAAACTATATCATTCCTTTTGTTGTTGTTTGTTCAATTATTTATTCCAATGCTTTTCTGTGATTTTGAATCTAGCATGTAATTTGGATTGATTGTAAATTATTATCTGTATTTTGTGCAATTATTGTACATCAATAATGTTAGAACATCAGTGTTCGTTATAAAGAAGACAGTATGTCCATAGACACGCAATTGGTTATTGGAAAATGTATTTTGTATTTTTTAGCAATTAAATGAAGAATTTTTCTGGATTCAATTTGGCTAGTGTTTGTCATTTGCTTTCCAAGATGGGACTTGCTCAGCAGACTTGTGTTTAATTTCATGTTTACAAAATGGTCAAATTATTAACATGTATTCTTTCTCTATTTATCTGATTTTTTTCTTTCCTCTAATCCATTTGGGCCAAGGTATGCTGAAAACAAGTCTGTGGGGAGAGAGATAGAGAGAGAGAGAGCGAGAAGATGAGAGAGAGAGAGAGTAGTAGTAGTAGCAGTATTATAGTAGGTCTAGAATGTAGAAGTAGTAATTACACTTTGCACACACATGCATGTACGCACAGACACACACACAGTACACCACGCACACGCCACACACACACAGCACAACACACACCACACACACACAAACACACTCTCTCTCTCTCTCTCTATCTCCTCCTCTCTCTCTCTCTCTCTCACCACACCACACACACATCTCAAGAAATATATTATATGAATGCTGTTGTTGCTGTTAACCAAAGTTTTTAAACTGTCATTGCCACTGCACAACGAGCGCTACCGGTCTTTGCGACATTTTGCTATCCCAAATGTAACAGGTACCTACCTACTATAGGAAGCATTCAAGCTGCAGGCCTCTGCCAAAGAGCCACCTGAAGCAGATGCTACTTGTATATTACTATAT
This sequence comes from Phymorhynchus buccinoides, assembly GCA_017654935.2. Classification (NCBI taxonomy): domain Eukaryota; kingdom Metazoa; phylum Mollusca; class Gastropoda; order Neogastropoda; family Raphitomidae; genus Phymorhynchus; species Phymorhynchus buccinoides. The sequence continues at coordinate 93,419,738 of CM065681.1, forward strand.
AAACTCATTATATAAAAAAATTCTTTCCATTTTTGAGTTGGTCTTGCATTGCTGAAGTTGAAATGTAACCTGTTACATGCCTGTTAATAGCTTCCCTTTGTGCATTTGATTAGGATTAAGGTAAAGAATAGTTTCAGTCGAATCTCTCTTGCCTGAAAAGCAACTACCCAAACTACGAGTGATTAACCCCTTCACTGCCAGAGTAAAAACAGAGAAGTTATAAGTCAAGTTTTTCTTATGATAAAATTTAAAAGAGACCTGTTAGACTCAATCTGAGAAAAAATGGTCTAGAGATATATCTTCCCTGACATGTCTAAAACATAAAAACAAACATCATTCCAGGACTATAACAGTCAATAGTTATGACATCATCAATGACATTGACACACCACGAAGTGGACTATGCAAGTATAGGGCAGGGAAGGGGTTAACAGGGGTCGTAGTTAACAGATTCTTTTGTCGTGTTATGTCCACAAACCGGGCAAGTAATCAACAAGAATGCTTACTTCAAATAAAATGAAAGCAAACCAAAACCAACCATCCACCACCACCACCACCATCACCCTAAAATTCTGTGTTCATAAATGTGTTTATTGTGGTGATTCTTAATTATGCTCCTGGCTGCAATTTCTCAGTTATGGGATAATAAAATGAATCTGAGTTTGAATCTGAATCTGAAATCCAACAGCCAACAACACAAAAACCAACCAAAGAAACAAACACAGAAACAAACAGGTGGCTCACCAGAGCCTGCAGCAACTAATAACTAAAATAGGGTATTAGGGCCATATATTACAGTAGTGGTAAATGAAGGGCAGGAGCTGTGCCGGTCGGGGTTTGTCCCCGGGGGCCGCTACGGTAGCCGGATTGGTCTTTCCTGGATACTGCGAAAGGTCTATGGCCAATAAAAAGTAGACTGTCATTCCACCAAGACAGCTAGGCAATTTTAAAATTTAATTTAAAAAAAGGAAGTCAAACTGTCAATTCCATCAAGACAAAATTTTAGTTCTCAATGCGCTCTCCTATTTCCGTTGTGTATATAGCCTTCATAGGCTCCTACAACGTATACATCCAGATCCAGATCCAGAAACAAATAAACAACAATAAACCAACGAGAAAAAAAATCAATAACCAGGTCGACTTCGCCCAATGGAGGCCTTCTGCTATAGGAGTTAATTGCAACTTAAGAGTGCAGTAAAATGTAAATTGTAAACTCGATACAAGATACTCAAGAGGTTGGAAAAACAACAAAATGCAAACAAACAAACAAACAAGCAAACACATTAGTATTTGACTGATGATCTTGATGAACTGCCAATTTTTCGGGGCTAATTTGTGACATGGTACTATAATTGTACACAGTACCAACAGCAGCAACTAATCTTCTTCTTCTGCGATCCCAAGTCACTTCTAAATCTCCAATCCGGTGGTGAGGGTGAAGCCAGCCGTCTTTTTCAGCACCTCTGTGGGTCCACACAGCTTCTGTTGGAGCTCCATCCCTTCCGGCCAGGTTTGACATCTGATGTCGTGGTAGGTGGGGCACTGCTGGAGGACGTGCTCTGGGGAATGGATGCCGTTGCCACAAGGCACATATCTGTTTCAGTTCACAAACTTTTGAGTATTCCTACTCTCAAAAGAAGAATTTTAAAACAAAATCTGAGTGAAAAGTTAGAAAGCATAAAACAATAGTGAAAATAACAACAAACAAACAAAGCATGCTCACATACACCACGCAAATTATAATAGAAAACATTTAGTGATTATATGTTCATGATATAACATTCTAGTCCACAAGCACTTTTTGTCAAAATCAGAGTTTTCCTCTTGCCACTGCCTAAACTACTGAAGTGATCAGAGAGAAATCCATCAATTGCATTGCGACCACCTGCATAAGATGAATGACCTGCATCTGTCCTCCCTCATTCTCTCTCCTTCAAGTCTGAGCCCCCCGCCCCCCCTCTGTCTCTCTGTCTCTTTCTTTCTTTCTCTCTCTCTCACCATCTCAAGTTAAATCAATCTATCTTTCAATTTCATATTATCAGATGAACTGGAGTGAGAAATCCACCACCTGCATTGCGACCACCTGTGTAAGATGAATGACCTGCATATCTCTTCTCTCATTCTCCTTCAAGTTTGAGCCCCCTCCCCCGCCCTCTCTCTCACCCTCTCTATTTAGATCCACCTATTTTTTGTATCGTCAGACGAACTGGAGCGAGAGATCCACCGCTTGCAACCACCTGCGAAAGATGAACAACCTGCATCTCTCTTCTCCCATATTCTCTTTCCTTTAAGTCTGAGCCCCCTCTCCCCTGCCCTCTCTCTGTGTCTCTCGCGCTGTTTCTCTCTCACCCTCTCTATTTAGATCCACCTATTTTTGGTATCATCAGACGAACTGGAGCGAGAGATCCACCGTCTGCACCGCGACCACCTGCGGAAGATGAGCGACCTGCAGCGGGAGATGGAGCGGATCAGGCAGGACACGCTGGCCGACCGCATGCGGCTGGAGATGCAGGTCCAGCAACCACCGCCGCAACAGCCCGCCAAGATCATCGTGCAGCAGCAGCCGGGGCCCGCCGTGAGTGGAAGTTGTGTGTGGAGTGAACCAGACCCGTTTACTCTACTCTTTTCCAGTAGTATTCTACTCAATTTGGACCACTACTACTCTTCAAAACTGAAAATAATGCTCTTTAATTTTTGATTACTACTCATTTTCAGTGAACATTATTTGATGGTTTAATGAATAAAACTACACATTTTTAACCCAAACTACTCATTTCAGCTGTCCAGACTCAAGACGTGTGTAGGGGGTAACCAGGTCTATGTCTCTTCTTCTCTTCTCCCTCTCTGTGCATATGTGGTGTGGTGTGGGTGTGGTGTGGTGTGTGTGGGTGTGTGGTGTGGTGTGGGTGTGGTGTGGGTGTGGGCATCCACTGTGGTGGTGGTGTTGTATAGAAATGTATGGTGAGGATGCGTGAGCCAGTCTGTTAGAAATGTTTGTACGAATGGTGAGTGAAAAGCGCATTGAGTTGCTTGGCAAGATTATGCGCTATATAAGCATTATTAATTATTATTATTGTTGTGTTTGTTTTTGTTTTTTTCTCCCTGCTTGCGATTGCCGTAATTCCTTTTGGAAAAAAAAAGAAGGAAAACCACAAACGTTTTAAAGAGCAGCAGTTTTCTTATCGGTTGACGCGTTGACCCATTCCGATGTGTTTGTTGCAGGCCTTGCAGAGACCTTACGTGGACTTAGACATGGGGCCCTACGACCAATAGTAAGTGACTGTTCTCATACTGTTGTGTTATGTTGTGTCCCGTGTGCCCATGCACTTAGCACACGTTAAGCCCAGTGGCAACGAAAAAGTTGTCATTTGGTCAAAATTTACCCCCCCCCCCCCCCCCCCTCTTCCTTCCTCAGTCACAAAAATCGCACGGAAATATAAAAAAAGGTGGCGCTTCTCTGGCTGCGATGCGCTCTCCAGGTTGGAGCAACCCGAATTTCACAGAGACACCTGTGACTATATATGGTAAATACCAATACCTAAATAGTTTTACGTTTTTGTCCCCTTTCCACTTGATGATCTGAGATTATTTTCCAATTTTTAAACTGATAAACTGAGTTTGCGTTAGGTTAGGATGAACTCACTCACAATGGGTAAGCAGATTGACAAACATTCAGGGAGAAAGAAAAATGGTGGCACTGCACTTGCATTGGAATGTTGCCCTTGGGGAGTATAGAATTGCAGAAAGAGGGACCTACCTGGGACTTAATGTTGTTAATGTCATCCAAATGGGTAAAATGTCCAGCTTGTGCAGAGAGACATCACAGGCCCAGACATTTTTATTAAGATGGAGTATCAGTTTACGAGGTTTTTGGTTTGGTTGGTTTTACTTTGGTTGGCTGTTAAACGTTTAATCTGTCAAACTCAAAGAAGGCACACATGCCCAAGAGAATAAAGTGGCTGTGCATGTGTGTCTTGAGGACTTTATGATTTGGCCTTTGTCTAAGCCTTCCCCAAATGCTGACACTCAGCACCTGAAGACACGGATGCCAATGATTCACACATGCTGCACTTTTATGGGCATACACACACACAACACACAAACTCTCTCTCTCTTACACACACACATGCATGCATGCACGCACGCACACGCACACGCATGCATGCACACACGCACGTACACACACACACACACACACACACACACACACACACACACACACATTACACACACACACACACACACACACACACACAACACACACACACACACACACACACACACACACACACACTACTACACACACACACACACACACACACACACACACACACACACACAATCACACACACATACACAATCACACACACACACACACACACACACACCACACACACACACACACACACACAACTTCTCTATATCTCTGTAGCCATGTAGAAACATTTTTATTTTTAGCTTTCCACATACACAAATGTATTCAGATAGTGTAAGCATATCCCTATCCATCTGGCTGCATTTGAACACAAAACAAAGGTAAAGAAGAGCACCGCTAGACTGATCTTTGTGCAAATGCAGTTAGCGTTTCTTTCCCCAATACCCTCACTTTTTTGCTCATTTTTCTGTCAATTTCTCGTCAAAGGAAACAAATTTGATGGAAACAAAACCGCGATGAATTTTGACTTTTTCAAACCGGCGGAATTTTGAGTGTGCAAACAAGAGCGGTATTTGCAGTTACAGTCCGCGACGCGTGCAAGCCTACGGTCATAGCTGGGACCACACGCCGGTTCACACACAGCCCGATGACCAGTACTACACGCTCTACATCTAAGAGGTGAACACTGTACTTCTTTCTTTCTTATGCTTGTATTCAACACAAGGCTATATCCACATTTGTTTCACACATAGGTGACAACCCCTTCAATATGCCACTGCCTGAGAGTTCAATTGCATCATTTCCTGGCCTGGAGTTGTCATAATTTTTTTAAAAGGAATTAAGTGGTGAAATAAAACTTGCGACCAGCTACGGGGAACAATTTAGAATGAATGTCTGCCTTGAAATTGTTGTTTCATGTGCAACGATCAGATTCATTTGGGCTTCTTGTCACCGTCACTGACTGGAGTAGTTGTTCTGCATTACATACTGCCTATTTTATATCGTAATTTTCAACAATGTTGAAAAACAAGTTCTAAATAAAAGTGAACCTAAGCCTGGATGTGTAGGAAAGGGAAAAGGGAAACAGTGGGGAAGAAACAACAAATAGTATTAGACTTTGAAACTGATGATGCAAATATACTTGGACGTCAGTGCAGACGGATGTTCTGCTTTTTGGAGTTAACTCAGAAATCGTTTTGAATAGGTTAGCAAGTTACTCTTTGTTAAAAAAGTATCTCCTATTACAAAACAAATGTGGATATTGCCTGTTATCTCATCTTGTGCTTATTGTCTGTCTTTTTATTTTTTAGCGAACTGTGTTGCAGTAGAATTTTTTTCTATTAGTTTGAAAGCTTTCAACAGCTTCTGTGTGTTTATTTTTTGTTTTATTTAAGTAGATTGTTTGATGTTGATAGAATCTGGGACTGATGTATTTGATGTAAGTAGATTGTTTGACTTTATAGAATCCTATCTGTACTTGTAGTATTGGAAGCTTTGTGTTTATATTTTGTTGTTTGTTTGCTTACAAAACCCTACAGTGTCACTGCTCATAAATAGGGGTTGTTTTGAGTATGGATAGATTGTTAAATATGGTGTTTGATTATGATAAACATTTTTTAGGTCTTGCTTTTTACGTCAGTAAAGGTAATATTTTCAAACAAATTTAGTTTGCTACAATACAGTAGAGAATAGAGTACATGACCAAATTGTATTTCATGCCTGACTGAACATGATAAGGGATGCTGAATTCAGTTTACTGGCACCATTCTTAATTTATTCATTTGTACAGGACAGAGGGGGTGAGAATCTGATTATTGGTATATAGAATTTGATTGAAGCAGAGATATATGTATAAAAGTTGATGTTCCTTATCTCTCCGTGATGTTTTTTCTTTTCACCGAGAGGTACAACACTGTCTTTATTTGTTCAGTTGTTTATTGGTGGTTTTTTTTTACATGTTCTATGTCATCTTTTTTTCGTTCTTTGAAAAAAATATCTTGTAGCTTTAGTGCAGATTAGTTTTTCTTGTCTTTTTAGGTGTGCAGAGTAACGTTTCTGATGTGCTTTTAGTTTCTTTCCTTACGGGGTTGTATAAACTGCATCTCTTCACAAACCAGAGACTAGAATTTCTATGTATATCTTTACTAATTTAGAATGAACAGAGTATACTAAACATAGGGGTCTTTCTGTTGGCAAATGAAACTGCAAGACCATGACATTCGACTTCTGTTATATATGACTTGCTGGTTTGAGTTTGAGTTATTTGTCTTTGGGATTGAGTTTAAATGAAATGTGTGAAATAAAGTATTTCAGAACAGGGGCATACATAACTGTGCCAGGATTTCATTTTTTTATGATTTACTGTATTTATTTTCTTTTTACATTATTCATGAATAAACTTTGAAAAATTATTTGATGCTTAGAAAGACAATGAAAAACAAACCTGAAAGGAACTATATGGGCAACAAGTATAACAATTTCTTGAAATACGTATAACGTATCTCCTTGCCATATTTGATGCTTAGAAAGAAAATGAAAAACAAACCTGAAAGGAACTATATGGGCAACAAGTATAACAATTTCTTGAAATACGTATAACGTATCTCCTTGCCATATTTGATGCTTAGAAAGACAATGAAAAACAAACCTGAAAGGAACTATATGGGCAACAAGTATAACAATTTCTTGAAATACGTATAACGTATCTCCTTGCCATATTTGATGCTTAGAAAGACAATGAAAAACAAACCTGAAAGGAACTATATGGGCAACAAGTATAACAATTTCTTGAAATACTTATAACGTATCTCCTTGCCATATTTGATGCTTAGAAAGACAATGAAAAACAAACCTGAAAGGAACTATATGGGCAACAAGTATAACAATTTCTTGAAATACTTATAACGTATCTCCTTACAAAAATAAACGAATGAATAAATGAAATCACACAGCTGTATAATAAAGCAAGCACAAACTGTTTGACTTTATTGTTATTCAAGATGAACGATAAAAGCATTTTGTATTGACTATGAATTGTAGTCTTCTTCTTCGATCGCTCAGACAGTTTCCTGTCAATTATGAGCGCAGATGCGTCATGCTGCCGTTATGCGCCTAACTAAGAAATAGTTAGGCCCAGCAAGTCCGATCTTTTTGAAAGTGTTTCTTGAAAAAATGGCAGGAGAATGGACCGGTAAGGCAGAAAGATAGCAGATGACAGCAAGCAAAGGGTAAAGGCAGAGTCAAGGAGAGTGACAGGTTAGATGAAGTTACAAGCACAGAACTTCCAGAAGGTGGGAGAACTATTTTTCCAAAAGACCCCCGGTATCCCCACAGGGGGATAAATTGTAGTTACCTCATTTTTATCTTTAGCTTTTGTTGTTCTGTGAGTACCGGTACACACAATATCCTCTGCTTCCTTTCTGCCCTTTTCTGCGTCAGATCTCTTCTCATCTTTGTTCTTTCCTTGGACATTTCTTAGCTCTAACATTTTTGCATAAGCATCGTATCTTTTCTGTTTCACTTTTTATTTGAAAAAAAAAAATGCATTTTGAGTATGATCAATTGATATTCTGTGGTTGATAATTATACATTTTGAAGCCTACATTTGTAAGATGTACTTATTGAATAGGATAGTGTGTGTGTTTTAGTATGAATTTGCACATTTTTAGCATAAAAGTTTTAAAGTGTTATAATTGATGAGTTCATGTGTCGCATTTAAAGTTTGTGAGTGAAAGTAAAAGTTTCATACTTCTTTAATGAATAAATCAACACTTGCGCGCGCGTGCGTGCGTGCGTGCGTGCGTGTGTGCGTTTCTGACATAAAAGAAGATTTCAACAATTTGTTTGGAGAATACTTTGAAAGAAATAATGAATAAAAGGACAGTATGACTTCAATAATAATATATCATTAATCAATGAACAAATAAACAAATGAATAAATAAATAGATACATGAATTGATAAATGATGATGCTATTTGTGATAATATCTCCCTGTTTGTAGCTTGTCGTAGTGGGTGATTACTGACAGGTGTTGGAGTATGTTTTTTCTTCTCCATTTTCAGAGTTCCCAGCCGACAAGAGACGCCAGTTTCTCCCAAGGAAACGCAGCCGGGGACGAAAGAAACAAAGAAAAGAAAAATATGTTTCTACAACTTTCTGCTCATAGTGTACTGAATATTGAGTGATGCTGAAGTTTTAGTTTTTATCATTTTTATGTTTCTACAACTTTCTGCTCATAGTGTACTGAATATTGAGTGATGCTGAAGTTTTAGTTTTTATCATCTTTATGTTTCTACAACTTTGTGCTCATAGTGTACTGAATATTGAGTGATGCTGAAGTTTTAGTTTTTATCATCTTTTATTTTCTGTTTTCCCTTCAAATTTTTTGTATAGTTTCCAAAACTTGATAGTTTGAAATCTTGTGAGAAATTATGATTTGTTGACTTTTGTATTATAGCACATTTGTATTCATTTAGCATGAAGTAGATAAACGCATTTGATCGTAATTGTTAGATCAGTGGTAGTGGTGTAAATCAAGCAAGCTTGTGGAAGCGACAGATGGTGTTTTACATATAGTAGAGGGAAATAATTTCCAGTAAAATAATTCGGCAGCAGGGCAGTGTCTCCTCTGGGGGATTTAAACTTGACAACTTCAGTGGATTGCTGTGTGTAGAGCGCAGATTTCACAGCTCCAAAGGGACGATTCGATGGTATGGTACTGATACGATATACCTTTAACCCCTTCCTGCCTGCCCTGTGCCTACCACGGGCAGGTGACGTCATTGATGATGTCATAACTTTTGATGTCATAGCCCTGGAATGCTGGTTTTTGTTTAGACAAGTCAGGAAATATATATCTAGATCATTTTCTCAGATTGAGTCTAACAGGCCTCTCTTCAATTTTATAATTAAGCAAAAGTCAATTTCTCCATGTTTCTCCTGCAGTTAAGGGGTTAAAAAAAGTACTGTGGACATTCAGGGTAAGGTCTAGTGAGTTTAATCGCTATTGCTTTATGCAGCGAAATCTTTGCCTCAGCAATCTGGAGTGTGCAGCCTAATGATTTTTATCTACTGTTCATTTAGGGTAAGGTCTAGTGAGTTTAATCGCTATTGCTTTATGCAGCGAAATCTTTGCCTCAGCAATCTGGAGTGTGCCAGCCTAATGATTTGTATCTACTGTTCATTTAGGGTACACATACATTAGATCTGCAATCTGAAAGTTCCGTGCGGAACCCCATCCACTCATATAAGAAACAAGCGGATGGATTACGGAGGGTTTCCACATGTAATGTGCACACTCTTTCATATTTCTTACCTCCAGATTTTGTGTTTGCGGATTGCTCATGGGTTTACACACGGAACTTGCGCGTATATGTGTGTGTGCCCAAACTGTTTTAGGGGAAATAAACACATTGATGTTTAGTGACTGACAGGTTAAGTCAAGAGGGTTGAATTACTTTATGTTTTTGAATGTTGCAAGCAATTAGTCTTTGCCATAGTGATTCGTATTATGCCATAAAGATAATTTACAATTTTTATTAGCAGATCAGTAGGTGCTGAAGAATGATGTTTTGAGGTGCAGGTGCAACATTTATTTGAATGAGAAAATTTTGTCTTCATTTATTTATTTTTAGCACGTGATTGTGTGGAGGGGGAGAATTGAATTTTTAAGACACTGTTAGATTTGACAGATATAAGTAAAACATGTCATTTTTATTTTCACTTTTTAAAAAATTATTGAGGCCTAAAAAGCGAGAAGAAACGAACAAAATCCCCCACAAAATGTTAATAAGTATTGATCAAAATTAATATGACTACTTTGACTGATTTTTTTTCAGGCAACAGGCAAAAAAAAGAAAGAATAAAAAAGCTTCTCACAACACGTAGCAATTTTTCATATACATAATTAAAGGTATGCAACAGGATTTAAAGGAATATAGTTATTGGTGGAAATAAGCAGAATAATTACTTCAGGAGATGTTATAGCTGGACTGTTGTTTTCCACAAAGAAAATATGCATGTTGCATGGTCAGAATCAATCGGTTATTTTTTTGATATATTTTTTATTTTTAGCCAGAATGCTTCCTTTACTTTCTGTTTTAGATTGGAAGCTCTTAACATATAAGATTAAGTGAGTTATGTTTAATCAGTGTGATTTGTTAAAATGCTTAAAAAAAAGTATAAGTAGGTCTTTTTGTGAGTCATATTTATTCTTGTAGTTGGATATGTTTGTGTAAAAATTTGTTTAGTTATTTTCAAAAATAGTTTTGTGTTTGTTGGTTTAAATTTATGTGTGTGTGAGTGATGTAGAGCATGGGTTGAAGCTATGCGCATAATTGAAATTCCTTTTTCCTGATGTGCCTTTTTGTATACGGATGCAACCCATACCCAAATATGCTGGCACGTTCTGACAACACTATCACATAAATGCTTGCAAGCATGCATGCACATACACTCAAAAACAGCTGCAGACATGCATTGTGCATGCAAGCATATACATGTGCTCATGCGCATGTTCACACACACACATGCACACACACGCACACACGCACGCACGCACGCACGCATGCACACACGCACGCACGCACGCACACACACACACACACACACACACACGCACACACACACACACACACAAATGCATGTGCGTGCGTGCACATGCACACACACACACTTACAACACACACATACTCATGAGAGGTTTGTTTTACCGTAAAATCCCTAGCATACACCCCTTTGTACGAAAAAAATAAATCATTTTTTTGCCAAAAGTGTGGGGTGGGCGTTTGGTAGGGATTTTACAGTATATCCAAAATGAAACCTGTTATCTTTAGATCCACTTTGGTCTGTGATGATGTTGTAATTATTATCATTCCTTTTTCTTTACAATAACTTTATTCTAATGATCTTATCGAAGATTTTACCTCGAAGATTTTTGTTTGCAATAGTTTTTATATATCCACTGTGATAAAGTTTGGGAGGTCGGGGACTTTCTTTTATGTTTATTGTTTGATAGACGCATTTCTACATGATTTTGTTTGATATACTATTTCCACGTTGCTTTTGTAGTTGAAATAAAATACTTTATTACATACATTACTTGCTGTGTCTGGTCATTTGAAAGGAATGGAAGAGGAACAACGCTTAGAACGAAACTGCGAAACATAAAGGGGAGAATCTACACATCCAATTGCAGTTGTACGACTATCCAACTGCGACATTTGTGAGGCATGATTCTGATGAAATACTATTGACTAAATGAATCTGATGAAATCCTGCTTGTTTCGTTCATTCTATTTGTAGATCCTGATACACGAATCTGATGAAATCTCAGAGTTTCTATATCAGATATGTCACCAGATTCGTGCCTTGGGGGTCTACATGAAAATAGCGAAGGAAGTTAGTAAGATTTTGTTAGAGTAATTTAAAAAGTATTTCATCAGAACCGTGCCTCAATGGCAATGAAAAAGTTGTCATTTGACCCAAATTTGTGTGACTGATGGGGGAGGGGGAAGGGGAAATTTGGGTCAAATGACAACTTTTTCATTGCCACTGTGTTCTTTAACGTGTGCTAAGTGCATGGGCACACGGGACCTCGGTTTTTGTCGTCTGAAAGACAGCGTTCAGACCATAAGGTCTAGTGGAAAATGAGCAGAAAAACTCCGCTGCTGCCAGGAATGATCCCGAGTTGGTTGCATACGAGGCGACCGCGCTACCTCTGAGCCACTGTATCATACAGTCAAAACAATTACAGTACAATGCAATGCAGTGCAATACAATGCAATAAAATACAATGTGATGCAATACAATTACACTACAATGCAAGACAGCATTACAATGAATCTCATTTGGTATTTGGTATATTCTAGTCACAGAGACTTATCTCTGTGAAATTCAGGCTGCTCTTCCCCTTGAGAGCGCGTCGCTGCAAGTGCAGTGCCACCCCCCTTTTTATTATTTTTTTTGGGGGGGGTCTGGGTGAGGAGAGTGGGAGAGGCAGACTTGGGAAAACTAGCTACCAATTTGGTCATACCAGGCAGCAGGATTTCTTACTGCTCTTACCGACTTTATGTGTGTAAAGCCCAGGGGTCAGACTGTACTAGATTTAAGTCCCCACCCAAAGGACTCAACGTTCAGTTCAATTTTCCTGTCGAACTAGAAAGAAAGGGCAAAACTGGAATTCGAACCTGGGTCACTCACGCTGCTGTCATACATTGAATTTGGCAGGTGAACGTCTTAGCCACTCTGCCACCTTGTAGTTATGCAATAAAAGCAATGCAAACAATGCAATGCAGTGTAATACAATGCAATACAACAGAATATTTTTGTCAATAGAATGTAGTAAGATCAAATATATTCTAAAAGGGTAAGATGGACTACTTAAGAGCTCAGCGAACCGGGCTGATAGAGTTATCGTTAGTGGGGACAGTACACTATTCACAGTGCAGGCTATCTAAAAACTCAGACTGGAACTTGAACGGAGAATTCAACTGGCCTATCGACGTGTAAAATGTGTCCTGTTTAAAAGGGACATAACCAGTGTTTCTGTCCTCACTACTCATATAGGGAAAAGAGACCGGATGCTTATCTTCCCCTATACAGTCTTTGGTAAGATCAGCTACAATCTGCGGTACTAATCTGTTAATACTTCCGACCATGGCTTCCACACAGCAAAGGAGGTCAGCTGCTATTGTGGAGAACCGGGCTGAATTTTGCGTAGGGTAAAGATGCCTTGCCCAGGGTACATCCCCACTCATGACCAGAAGGTCGTTTAAGACAGATGGCTTTGGGGAAGTTTCCCTACGGCCAACTGATCCCTTTGGCTGCATCATAAGGGAAATTACTATTGTAGGATCAACGGAGATTTAAATTGCAAAACCTGATTGGAATGATCAGCTTAGGACGCACGCTTCACCGCCAGGGAGCAATCAAGCCAGTAGGGGCTTAGCGCGTGATATTCTTAGTTGGGGGTAGTGAGAGAGAGAGTGGGAGGAAATAATGACAAAACGTTTGGCATGCAGCTGAGGTTTTTTTGTTTTTTTGTTTTTTCTCTACTTTTTATTCACGGTGTTTATTAAAAAAAAGTTAAAGCATGTTGCCATGCATCAATAAAAAGAGCAGAACCCGACCTGTACATCATTTACATTTTCAAAGATATTTTGAGCACTGTTATTCCTTACACCGCAGTAGGAAAAAACAGATTTCTTTAAGAAAGTTCTGACGGTTTCCCCGTAACCGCTATGGCAACGGGCCATAGCTGCAACAACGGTGACCAGCAAAGGAACAGGCTACAAGTGGCCAGATGGCCACCAGCCGCCAGTGCCCGATAGAAAAGGTTAAAGATCAAGTGATACAAAAACAAGACAAGCATCAAAAATAGACTTGATGAGCAGTGCTCTTGACAGAAAGTATCTTGTTCACTAGAGCCACAAAATCGCTGATTATGCCTCATAAAGAAAGAACAACAACAGATTATATCTGTCAACGTTTGTGAAAACAGAGCAATGATCTACCACAATCAGATCAAAGGGCTATGGCCTAATCATAAATCTGACGGTCATGTACTGATAATTTCATTTTAAAACCTTCATAGCGGAATGTTTATGATCAAGAATCAGGACACTTTGGATAAGTAGAAGGTAGAAGAGATAATGGTGGGTGTGGGTGCTTGCATGCATGTGTGTGTGTATTTGGTATTTGGTACCTTATAGTCACAGAGGCGTCTGTGAAATTCGGGTTGCTCCCACCTGGAGAGAGTGTCGCAGCCAGAGGCATGCCACCCATTTTTTTTTTATTTGCATGCGATTGTTGTGTGACTGATGAGGAAGGAAAGGGGGCGGGGTTGGGGAGGTAAATTTTGACCAAATGACAACTTTTTCGTTGCCATTGGGTCTAACCGTAGTAACATGTGCTAAGTGCATGGGCACACTGGAGCTCGGTTTATTGTCTCATCCGAAAGACTCTGTGTGTATGTGTGTGTATGTGTTAGTGCCGAACTTTGACCCAAGCATCATGGTGGGGCTGAGACGTTAAGTCTTTCGGATGAGACGATAAACGTAGGTCCTGTGTGCCCATGCACTCAGTACACGTTAATCCCAGTGGCAACAAAAAAGTTGCCATTTGGTCAAATTTTACCCCTCCCCCCTTTCCTTCATCATCAGTCACTCAAACAGCGCATGCAAAAATAAATAAATTGGTGGCGCGTCTCTGTGATGCACTCTCCAGGGGGGAGCAACCCGAATTTCACAGAGACCCCTCCGTCACTATAAAGTACCTAATACTTAATAATATCTAACTTAAGGGCCGGCTACACTGCATATGATTCGATTCACTACGATCCGATTTTGACATTTGTGAGGCATGATTCACGTGAAATTATACTGAGTAAATCTGATGAATCCTACTAGTTCACTATGTTTGTAGTCTCCCGTACACGAATCTGATAAAATATCTTATTTTTGTATCAGACATTTTATTCAATTCGTGTAATGCATGAATATAGTTAACGAAAATAGTATTTTTAGACGGAAGTATTTCATGTGAATCATGACTCACAGACATTGTCACAATCGTATCGTATTGGGGTCAAATCGTATGCAGTGTGGCTGCCCTAAGACACAAATGAAGTGGCAGACGAATCAACAGGAAGAAAGACAGACTGACAAAGGCAAAGACATCACCTGCTGTGTGGGATCATAAGTGTCAACCTTCATATTTTTGTTGAATAGAGAAAAAAATAGATAAAGAGTCTTAGAGAACACACACACACTTGCACGCACACACACACACACACACACACACACACACACACACACACACACACACACGCACACACACACACACACATATGCACACAAGCAAACACACACTTGCGCACACATACACACACACACACACACACACACTACACACACACACATACACACACACACATACACACACAAACACACACACACACACAACACACACACACACACACACACACACACACACACACACACACACACACACAAATAAAAAACAAACGACACAAGCACACACAAACTCTGGATTTTAGCAGGATTTTCGAACATTTCTAAGGGTAAATTGCCTTAGCTAACTATAATAATAAACGGACACTTACATAGCGCTTTTTATTAAGCATAAAGCGCTTTACAATCAGCATTGAAACGCTCACACACGCACACACACGCACAGCAGACACACATGCACGTATGTGCATGCACGCGAGTGAACACGTTCTTGCACACAGACATACACACACAGACCCACACACATTTAATCAAACACACAAAACACATGCTCACTGAAATGCACACACACTCACAGACACCCACAAACACACTCACACTCACATGCACAAAACACACATGTGCACTAACACTCACAGACACATACTCGCACACACTCACTCCCACCTCTCTCTAGCCGAACACAATATCTCTCCTGTGCATACATACACTCATACACAGAATAAGCACATACATGTATACCCACACAGAACACACAACACACACACCTGCTCAGAAGGAATTTAGAAAAAAGTGCTATTTTTTAGGCAATGACCCCTCAAATGTTCTTCTCTCAAATCCTCCCTTCCATTTCATCATTTTTCAGTGCGGGTTTTGTGATCTTCTACGACTTTGTACTGAACCTTGACCCCAGCATCAGCGCTGTTCGCCTGCTGGTGGGGCTGAGCAGTCTCTCCTCCAAGCTAGGAGAGCCTTCCTTCCTGCCCATGGTCTACACAGAGCCGTCGTCACGCCAACACTTCATGCAGAGCGTCGCCAATGCCATCATCGGCGCCCGGCAACCGGTGCCAAGGTGAAAGACGTTTGGATGTTTGTTGAATTTCATTTTTTTCCACGCAGGTGTAAGTTATGCTTGTGAGACTCAGTTTGTGACCGATTTTTAAATTTCTTTTTGGTATTATTTTCCAGTTGCAGAAACTCGTATCTGTGAAATTCGGGTTGCTCCCACCTGGAAAGAAGTTGCTGCTAGTGCAGCGCCACACTTTATGAGGGGGAGGGGGGGGGGGGAAGGTTGGAGGACTTGGGAAGCATGGCTATCAATTTGGTGGTTAAATCCTAAACTAGCCACCATAATTATCTGCACCGATTTCCTACAAGTTTCTTCTAGAATTGGGTAAGGGATAGGGTTTAAACCAGTTCTGAGCTTTTTTCATCAAATGAGAGGGTTTATGAATTAACTTTAGCCCTAAAAACAGCCGCTCAAAACAACAGCGTGAATGCTAAGTCCGCCATTTGTCTTCCTTTCGGCACAGAGCTCCAGGCTACGGGTGTCCCGGGGGTGAACCAGGACTCCACCCGCCTGGTGACCGTCCAACTATTACCCTCATCATGTCATCATCGTTATGTGTCAGGTGTCCGCCCCAGTCAGACCTGGGCATCATGGTGGAGCTCCAGGCGGCGGGGGTGTCCACATGACTGTCCAACTATTGCCCTCATCATGTCATCATCGTTATGTGTCAGGTGTCCACCCCAGTCAGACCTGGGCATCGTGGTGGAGCTCCAGGCGGCGGGGGTGTCCACATGACTGTCCAACTATTGCCCTCATCATGTCATCATCGTTATGTGTCAGGTGTCCGCCCCAGTCAGACCTGGGCATCGTGGTGGAGCTCCAGGCGGCGGGGGTGTCCACATGACTGTCCAACTATTGCCCTCATCATGTCATCATCGTTATGTGTCAGGTGTCCGCCCCAGTCAGACCTGGGCATCGTGGTGGAGCTCCAGGCGGCGGGGGTCCTGGGGGTGAACCAGGACTCCACCCGCCTAGTGACACGGGCCTGGACCAAGGTCCCCCTGTTTGATGGCACGGGCAAGCTGTTTGCCGGACGGTACAGGCTCAACCTGAGATGCAGCCCTATCAAGCCTTTCATTCCTTTCAATGAGCTGGATTCTATTGCTCAGGTTGGTGTGTGCGTGTGTGTGTGTGTGTGTGTGTGTGCTTGCTGGATAATACAGGCTCAACCTGAGATGCAGCCCTATCTAGCTGTTTATTCCGTTCAATGAGCTGGGTTCTATTGCTCAGGTGAGAGAGAGAGAGAGAGAGAGGGAGGGAGGGGTGGGAGGAAGAGAATGTGAGAGAAAGAGAGATAGACAGAGAATGAAAGAGAGTATGTGTGTGGGTGCAAGTTAGTGTGTGTGTATGTTGTTCTTTAGTTTAACGTCCTTCCACTAAATGTGATTCAGATAGTGTGTGTATGTGTGTGTGTGTGTGTGTGCATAATTTATTAAAATCACATTGTGTTTTTCTGATCCATAGTACGGTGATGCTCAGCTGTATTACCATATTTATTATACTAGTTCATGACCTTGATGCTACAATATTTTGCGAACTATAAGGCGATGCCTATACGGCGATACTTTTTCCCCAGACTGAGACCCCTGCACCTTATAGTATGACTAATAAAATAGTAAGAAAATTGAACAACAAAATCAAAATGTTGTGTAAAATTTGGAGGATTTGCCTTATAATCAGGTGCGCCTTATAGTCCTTAAAATATGCTAATCTCCCTTCCGTGTAGAGTGGCACAGTGGTAACGTGTTCGCTTCGTGTCAAGTAAACCCGAGTTCAAACCTGGGTACAGTGGATTTTTCCTCTCACTTTGCAGTAGGCCTTACGGTCTGAAAGTGGAGTCTTTCAGACGAGACGATAAACCGAGGTCCCGTGTGCCCATGCACTTAGCACACGTTAAACCCAGTGGCAACGAAAAAGTTGTCATTTGGTCAACATTTAGCCCCACCCCCCCTTTCCTTCCTCATCAATCACACAAAAAATCGCATGCAAAAAGAAATAAAAAAGGGTGGTGCGCCTCTGACTGCGATGCGCTCTCCAGGTGGGAGCAACCCGAATTTCACAGAGATGCCTCTGTGACTATAAAGTACCTAATACCTAAATACCTAATACCTTATGGTATGTTGTCATTGCAATCAACTTCAACTTCAACTTCAACAAATCTTTATTATCTCAAAATGAGAAATTAAATATGGCAACACCCGCGATTTCAACATAAAAGACATCACATAAAACAATATTTTCCAAATCATGCTTAAATATGAAACAAGACATAAAAGTACACAGCTCTACATAAGAATAGACAAATGCAATATAAAGACACACTTATGTTTAAAATATCAATTATATATAAGACAAACACCATATTTATGTACATATTCATAAATTTAATAAACTCACAGACCCTGTATGTGTATAATAATAAATTATGCATAGCACACATGCAAACACACTCCAACCACCATATCCCACCCACCCTCCCCTCTTTTCCACACACGCATGTGTGCTCACACGTACACATACATACTTACAAGATCATACGTGCTACCACTTACAGCCACACTCCCCTATATACACGCGCGCGTGCGCACCCCCCACCCCTACCCCACCACACACGCGCATGCACGCACGCACGCATGCATGCACACACACGCGCGCGCGCGCGCGCACACACACACATTCTATATATTTAAAGAAAAGTAGTCAGGTAAACACACACACACACACACACACACACACACACACACACACACACACACACACACACACACACACACACACAAACAAAACACATTTACTTGTTCATAAAAGAGATTGACATGGGGATAAAACTGTTTCTGCTTCTAAGAGTTTTGAACTTTGGCGTTCGGTAATGCCTGCCAGATGGTAAAAGTTCATAAAATCTACAAAGGCCATGGCTGGAATCACTCTCAATCATTCGACCCTTTCCTCTCACGCGCCGCTCATACAACACATTCATACCGTCCTGTTTCACTCCAACAATCTTTCCACAGACATTCACAATTTTACCCAGCACATTCTTGTTTTTCACATTCAGACTGCCATACCAACATACGCAAGAGAAGGTTAAAACTGACTCAATAAAACATCTGTAAAAACCCTGCAGTACGTTCCAGTTTACATCAAGACTTCTGAGTTTTTGTAGACAGTAAATTCTAGATTGGCATTTTGATGTGAATACTGTATGATGTGTCCTGCACCGCAGTACGGCGATGCGGAGCTGTATTACCGCATCGTGCATTACCGGGACGCCAACCTTCAGTCCATGGCCACCATTGCCGCGGCCAACAGGGACACCTATCTCCCCGCACCTGTGGTAGGTCGGCTTCAAATGGTTTCTACTTTTCTTTTCTTTTCAATAAATAAGGAAGCAAGTTGGCAGAGTGGTTAAGACGCTCGCCTGCGGATTTCAATGCGTGACTGCAGCGTGAGTGACCCGGGTTTGAATCCCGGCCCCGCCCTTTCTTTCTAGTTTGACAGTAAAATCGAACTAAACGCTGAGTCCTTTGGATGGGGACTTAAAGCTAGTCTGACCCGTGCGCACATAAAAACCCAACAGCAGTTGAAAGTCGGTGGGGAGAAATCCCGCTGCCTGGTATGACCAAATTGATAGTTAGGTTTCCCAAGTCTGTCCCCACTCCCTCCTCACCCTGTGCCCCCCCCCCCCCTCCCGCTTGCAGCGACGCGCTCTCCAGGGAAGAGCAGCCCTAATTTCACAGAGATAAGTCTGTGACTAGAATATGCCAAAATACCCAACAACATCCCCCCCCCCCAAAAAAAAAAAAAAGGAAAAAAGAAGAAAAACATTTTTTTTATGCTGTGGATAATTTCTTTTCATGGTGACATTTCCCTGTCTGCTCCTGTTTTGAGTTGATTTTTTGTGTGTGTCTGTGTGTGTGTGTGTGTGTGTACACGCTTTGATGGTGTCACATATCTGCCGGCTCAAAGGCAAAACATTTTTTGGGAGGAATATTTAACATAAACGGATGTCTTAAAGTGTTAAAACATTCTTTTGACAAATTTTATGTTTGTTTGGCTTGACTAAAAATGGAAATGAACTAATTTTTTAAGGCCTAATATTAGGTATGGTTTTATTTTGTAGAAATAAAAATGTTATTATTTTTCTCTATGTTGTGTGCTCTGGTTTCAGGGAGGACTCATGCCGCAATATGTGTCTCCGCCCCTCATCCCTCCCCCTCCCTCCACCACTCCACCTGACTCGCCACAAGAGTTCCTGTCTCCCCGGCGCAGGTAAGGACTGGCAGAGAGAGACAGAGATAGAGAGAGAGAGAGAGAGAGAGATACTGAGAGAGAGAGAGAGAGAGACAGAGACAGAGACAGAGACACTGAGAGAGAGAGAGAGAGACACTGAGAGAGAGAGAGAGAGAGACAGAGAGAGAGAGAGAGAGAGACAGACAGAGGCAGAGAGATTGAGACGGTAAAGGAAAGAAATGGTGTTTGATGGCATTAAATCTGTATCGTGAGAAATCTAAAAGAAAGTTAAGCAAGTCGACAAACCTGAGTTAAAATTCAATCGCTGTGCGTAAGATCACCTCTTGATGGTAAAAGGGGGCTACTGTCACATATTGCGGATGTCTTTAGGGTTACGAGGGGCACTCTATTCTCTGCAGTGCATAGATTCTGGTGTCTTGGCAAAAATTAAAATGTCATTTTTTCCCACCAGGTCATCATAACCATTGAGCAAACAAAATATCCACAAAGATGAACTTTGATCTCAGGTTGTGAAAATCACTTTTATGCTGAGAGTACTCCCTGTGGGGATACCGGGGGGTCTCTTTCATACAAATAGTTCCCCTACCTTCTGGAAGTTCTGTGCTTGTAACTTCCTCTAATCTGTCACTCTCTTTGACTGTCCTTTTCCCTTTGCTTACTGTCATCTACTATCTTTCTGCCTAACCGGTCCATTCTCCTGCCTTTTTTTCAAGAAATTCTTACAAAGATTTTCTCCATCCGAGGACGGACATGCTGGGCCTAACTATTTTTTTGGTTAGGCGCATAGCGGCAGCATGACAGTTGACACATCTGCGCTCATAATTGACAGGAAACTCTCTGAGCGATGTTTTTTTTAATTCCATTTCAATTTTGTGTAAAGCGCCCTGCAGCCTACATAGTAGGATGGGCGCTATATACATGTTCCTCATTATTATTATTATTATTATTATTATTATTATTATTATTATTATAATTAAGAATGCTGAGAGTTTCTAGCTATAGATTTTTACACTTATGCTCAAGGAAAGACATTCAAGAAATGACACAATGACAGTCAAATACTTTTCCTTCGTGTTTGCCTCCAGTCGGATGTCGGCAGCGTTGCCGAGGATCGGGGGCATGAATTCCACAGAGCCGGTGATCGGCTTCCAGATTGATCGGGTCAAGCACGCCGACCTTGGGGAGGGCAAGGTCAGATTGACCGCCTACTACGTGTCCACTGGAAAGGTACCATATAGTTGGGAATACTTTTTATGTGATTTTTGTCCCCTTTTTAAAAAATATCCATGCGTTTGTATGTCTGTCTGTCTGTGCATGCATGGTTTTTGTCTCTTTCTGTTAACCCTTTCGTTGCCTGTTCCTGTGTCTACTACGGGGTGTGTGATGTCATTGATGATGTCATAACTTTTGATCCCCGGAATTATGTTTTTTTGGTTTAGACAAGCCAGGAAAGATGTATCTCTAGACCATTTTCTCAGATTGAGTCTAATGGGTCTCTTAAATTTTGTAGGTCAGGTCAGGTCAGGTCAGGTCAGGCTTTTAGGACAGCCAGACCTTGCAGCCTCTTGATGTGACCTTTCTTTTGTTTGTTTGTTTTATGATTTTGTTTTGCAATTTGATTGACATAACTGTGACGCTTTTTGAGCAATCATTGGTGCATTAATGATTTAATCATAATTGAATTTAAATGCAGCAATTTTGGGATCACTATCCAGGAGGTTTTTAAAATTGTTTATGTTAGAAGCAAGTTTAGTTTGTGCCAGGAGATTGTTCCAGTACTGAGTGACTCTGTAATAAGAAAACGGATGATTTCTCAGTTTTCCTGTGGCAATGAAGGTGCTAAAGCTGGAGACAGACTATGCGACTGCCTCATATGACTCGATCAGGTCGTGACGTTGACCAAATTTTGTTTCCCGCACAGAAGAGGTCACAAGCCATCTGACTCGATCAGTGAAATTTAGAACCCGCCCTATTCGGCCCTGTCACCTGACTGGGCCCGACTGAGTCAGACTGATCGAGAATTATGTTATGCAAATGAGGTGAAACGTCACGACCTGATCGAGTCACATGAGGCAGTCACATCGTCTGTCGCCAGCTTAAGAGACAGCACTCCGTAAATTACGATAAAGGGGTTTTATTCTCTGTTTGTAGCATGCAGTCTTGGCACAGAAGCCACCAGTACAAGTGACTTCCCTGGTGATTTTTCATCAGTTGACTTGTTACTCAATGTGATAAGAAAGAACGCAACGCCGGACATTGCAAGCTTTCAGTCTATTTGCAAATCTTCCACGTGCAACATTATGATCAACTGCACTGACTTATTACTTGAATATATCGCAATATCATTGTCTTGTTTTTTTGGTCTGTATTTTTTTCTATGTCTTTTTTGTCTGATTGTCTCTATCTGTCTTTCTCTCATCGTGTCTGTTTTTGTCTTTTTCTCTCTCTGTCTCAGAGTCTTTCACCTTTTGAAGTAATAACATTAAAGTGTTCAGTGTTCTCTTAGTCTCTCTCGCTGTCTGTCTCTGTCTGTCTGTCTCTGTCTGTCTCTGTCTGTCTGTCTCTGTCTGTCTCTGTCTGTCTGTCTGTTTTCACGAAGACTGTATTTCCCCAGGTGGTGCAATCGGCGACCAGTGCAGTGACATGCAGCACCACCGCTGTGAAGGCCAACTTCAAACACCAGTACCACGTGTTTGGACAGCAAGAGGCCACATTTCACGATGTGAATCTACAGGGGGATATGATTCTCATTGCTAGGTAATCTTCATCATCATCATCATCATCATCATCATCATCATCACTTCAAACACCAGTACCACGTGTTTGGACAGCAAGAGGCCACATTCCACGATGTCAATCTACAGGGGGATATGATTCTCATTGCTAGGTATTCTTTGTCATCATCATCATTATCATCATCATCATCATCATCATCATCATCTTCATCATCATCATCATCTTCATCATCACTTCAAACACCAGTACCATGAGTTTGGGCAGCAAGAGGCCACCTTCCATGATGTGAATCTACAGGGGGATATGATTCTCATTGCAAGGTATTCTTCGTCATCATCATTATCATTATCATCATCATCATCATCATCATCATCATCATCGTCATCATCATCATCATCATCATCATAATCATCATCATCATCATCATCATTATCATCATCATCATCATCATCATCATCATAATCATCATCATCATCATCATCATCATCATCATCATCATCATCATCATCATCATCACTTCAAACACCAGTACCACGTGTTTGGGCAGTAAGAGGCCACCTTCCATGATGTGAATCTACAGGGGGATATGATTCTCATTGCAAGGCAAACTTCAACTTCATCGTTGTCATTTTGTCATCATATTTAAAGCCAAATACCATGTGTTTGGACAACAAGAGGCCACCTTTCACAATGTGAATCTACAGAGGGATATGATTTTGATTGCCAGGTGGTTGGTAATCTTCATTATCTTTGTCTTCATCCTCATCCTCATCCTCATCCTCATCACTATCATCAAACTTTAAATGTTTTTATCATTTGTTTGAACAACAAGAGGCAACATTTCACAATATGGATCTACAGGGGATATGATTCTCATTGTAGGGTATTGGTGATGATCATTGTCGTCATCATCATCATCATCATCATCATCATCATCATCATAGCAATATTTCAAATGTCCTTGTCATATGTTTGGACAAGAGGCCACCTTTCACAACGTGAACATATAGGGGGATATGATTCTCATTGCACGGTAATGATATTGGTGATGATGCTAACTGATTATATTGATGATGGTTGATATTATGTTTTGGGATGCAGTATCATGAATTGTCCAACACAAGTTAAAAACAAAATAAAAAGAATACCCACACACACACTTGCTAAAAAAAACCATCTTTACAGCACTCTGAAACCAAATGGGCTTGCTTGTCAGCAAAGCGTGCATACTGCATGAATTAGCATCTCTATTCTTCTTTTCAATTTAAAAACAATAACAAAATGTCTGACAGTTGCGTCAACCTGAAGCATATCTGCCTGAGAACACCCTTAGAGGACATGTTGACACAGCGATGATGATGATAACAATGATGATGTCAATGATTATTATGCTAAGCCAGGCTCTACCTTAAGCATTGCCCCGCCACTGCTGTTGCTGCTACTGATGATGACAGTTATTATTATGGTTGGTTGGCTTACCCTGGCTAAAAGACTCCAGGGATCTTCCCAACAGCGAGAAGCACTTGAACACTAAATGCATCAGCTAGGGATGAGAACATTACGTGTGTGACCGTTTTTGATTACCCCGCCATGTGGGCAGCCACACTCCGTCTTTGGGGGATTTTAGACTGATGATGTTATGCTGGGAGCTTGTCATGGCTTAAGACAATCCCCGCACAACCATTCAGAGCATAACAACATTTTGATGTAGCCTTGGCGTTCTAGCTTATGTCAACTGGTCTGACACAGCCTCATGCCAAAGCATGTTATTATTATATATAATGATGGTGATGTCGTAGGTTCTACCTGAAGCGACGTCCCCAGGACACGCTAGAGGACATGTTCGCTGAGCCGTCGGTCTGATGATGATGACAAAGAAGATGACAATAATACCTTATTTGTTTTACTATCAGGCGATACTTTTTTCCCCAGACTGAGACCCCTGCACCTTATAATATGACTGAAAATATAGTAAGAAAATATAATAACAATATCTGAATTTTGTGTTAAATTTGGGGAGTGCGCCTTATAATCAGGTGCGCCTTGTAGTTTGAAAAATATGGTATTGATTGTGATGATGATAATGATGATGATGATGTCCCAGGTTCTACCTGAAGCGTCGTCCCCAGGACACACTGGAGGACATATTTACGGAGCTATCAATCTGATGATGATGACAAAGAAGATGACAATAATAATGATTGTGACGATGATAATGATGATGATGATGTTGTAGATTCTACCTGAAGCGACGCCCTCAGGACACGCTGGAAGACATGTTTGCTGAACCATCGGCCCAGGAGACCTCTCTCTACGATGAGGAAAGTCTGGTGGCCTGGACAGCACTGCCTCTGGTGCTGGTTGCCGACAACAGTGAGTTGCGGTGGATTTGGGTTGGAAGTAACTTTGTTTGGATAGGTTTAGGCTTAAAGTATGTCAACTTATGCTTCACTATAGCTCCTTACCAGTCACAATAAGTTTGGGTTTGATTGGGGCTAAAAGTCTTATTGTTTAGTTCGGATTCAGTAGAAAGTCTGGACTGCCCTGCCTGTGGTGATTGTTGCAGATAACTGTGAGTTTTGGCTGGCAGAAACATGCACGTACACAGATCTAACCTTACAGTGTGACCCAAACCATGAAGTTGTCCATCCCTTAAAGAGGCACCCTGATGGATGCCTTTTTGCAAGAAACACGTCCAGATCACCAGGAAAACACCCTTTACAGAGATCGCAACACTCGCTTTGCTCTGGTTTCCTATAAATCAAACCGTTAAATCGGCGATTCCTCCTTGGTGGAGGTGCTGGAAGTCAAGATTCTTTCAGTGAAAAGAATGGCCGCCTGAGTCGCTTAGACTAAATCACGAAATTTCCACAATGCAAACCTTTTTATTTACAGTTTACCAAAAGGAGTTTCACTCACAACAAAGGAAATAACTCAATTTTTTTTATACTGCACTACAAAGAAGAAAAAGCTTCAACCCCTCTGAGTGACCTCCACCCACTCCGTCCAAAGTGGCTTCTGTCTCCGGCAACTCCGCCAAGGAGGAATCACTGTTTTGACAGTTTGATTTCTAGGAAACCAGAGCAAAGTGAGTGTTCCGATCCTTGAAAAGGCTGTCTTTCTGGTGATCTCGACGTGTTTCTTGCAAAAACTAATCCGTCAGGGTGCACCTTTAAGTATGCCTTACTTCTGCCTTAAGTGTATATACCTATGCTTGCAATCACTGATTTCACTTTGACATCTTTTGTGAATGTTTCCATTCTTTAAATTTCAGCCCTGTCGGCGCGCGCGCGGCGTGACTTTGACTCGAGCAACATGAAGGTGAACACTGGGACCAAAATGCTGAAGCTGTTCACGCCGCCTGTGCCCGAGCCAACACGCATTCCTCTGCAGGACGTCAACTACAACCGGGAGTGGAAGCGATACCGCAAAGCCACCCTGAGGGTCCACATCTTCCAGGGTCAACCACGACCAGGGTCATTGACCCCCAGTGAGCAGAGTGACGACAACGAGGATGTCCTGCCGGAGGTGGGTGGGAATGCATGAACAGACACACATAGCATTTGCTGTATAGACTTATCTCTGAAATTCGGGCTGCTCTCCCCCAGAAAGCGCGTCAACGCAAGCGCAGTGCCTACCCATTTTTTTTGCGGGGAGGGGGGCAGGGTCCCGCTGAAACCCATGCGCAATCCGTAAATAAGTAAAAGAAAGAAGGGAAAAGAATATACGCACGTGTCCAAATTTCCCCTAATCCGTGTATTTGTTTCCTTCTTTCTTTTACTTATTGATTATTTCCGCGTGGAAAATCTGGATGTACTGTGTCCCAGGCCTGAATCGGGACCCCAAAATATTTCGAGTTAAAGAAATGCAAACTAGGGTCAAGATGCAGATGAAAGTGGTAGCAAAGACTTGTTATGTCTTACCTGATGTTAGTTATTTCAGCAAGTCATTTTCAACTGAGGTGATTTCTACAATGCGAATGATTGCCATATTTCACAGAAATTTATAAGGCGTACTTCCCAAATTGTACGTAAAATTTGTTAATTCTTATGTCAATTTCTTACTGTATTGTTAATCATATTATAAGGCGTGAGTATTTCAGCCATACAAAAATGTATACGATATGATTTTTCCTCCAATTGGAGGATTTCCTCCTTTTTGATGGCCCCAGGGGTCATTTTTGAGATCCGTGTAAATCCATTGAGAAAATTGGGGGGTGGGGGTAGGGGTGTTAGGTTTTGTGTTGAAATGTAAATGCGGCAAGAAGTTGGATTGATATTTTGTTCTCGAGTGGTTCATTCTCAAATGGACATTTCCAGTTACTGTTTGGGGCAGCCAAGACTACTCTATTTATCATTACTTTGCAGTTTGCAAAACTGAAAACGGAAGTTATCCATTTGCTGATGTAGCCTACACCGGGCCCCGGACCCCCGGCTTCTTTTTTCCTCCTTTTTTGGTTTTCTGAGAATCTCATCTCTGATACTTTATGATCGGTAAAGTAGGGCACGTTAAGCAAGGACAAGCTGGTGTGTTGCAGTTTGCCTGGCTGCCGATGTGTACTTTATGATCGGTAAAGTAGGGCACGTTAAGCAAGGACAAGCTGGTGTGTTGCAGTTTGCCTGGCTGCCGATGTGTACTTTATGATCCGTAAAGTAGGGCGCATTAAGCAAGGACAAGCTGGTGTGTTGCAGTTTGCCTGGCTGCCGATGTGTACTTTATGATCCGTAAAGTAGGGCGCATTAAGCAAGGACAAGCTGGTGTGTTGCAGTTTGCCTGGCTGCCGATGGATCGTCGTCAGTCCCCTCAGGAACCGTTTTATACCGGTGACGGCTTTGACGTCTACATTGACGGGTGTCGCTTCCTCCCCGACTCTGTCACGTTCAGCAGAGTAAGTTGTAAAAATAATAGCAGAGACAGTCATGACAATTATCGTTATAATGCACCGGTGATGGCTTTGACGTCTACATTGACATTGACATTCAGCAGGGTGAGTTGTAATGATCATGACAATTATCGTGATAATTAGCAGGCTGGTTCTATTACTACAACTACTACAAGGATTACAAATAATATGATTCTATTATTTTGTAGCAGAATTACTTTTGTTGTTGTTGTTTTTGTTATTATTAATGGTTGTGTCTTGGTTAGATATACAGCAATAACATCAAAATTATATATATTTCAGATGAAGGCTGCGTCATCCCCAATGATAAAAAACCTGGTTCAAAACTTTGGTGCATTTTGCTTGTTTGCTTGTTTGTTTGAATTGAGTACCTTATTTTGATCGATTGCTTTCTTTTAAGATGGAATATTTTGTTTGTGTGCCGCAGAGCAAAATCTAATCAGAGCTTTCTTTTTTAATGCCAATTGACAAGTTCTCTCCCTTTTCTTCTCCTAGGTTGCGGGGCGCATTCTGGACCGTCGCTACGACGTGTACGGCAAAGACATTTCGACGAGCGTCAAGCTGGACAGCGACATCTACAACCCTGTGTACGAACACAAAGAGGAGATCAGGGACCCCAACATCCCCCCCTCTGCCACACTGCTGCTGAAGGTAAGACTGGAAGACACAAGGCCTTTGACATGTATCTTAACTCTTTCAACACAAAGAGGAGATCTGGGACCCCAACATCCCCCCTCTCCCACACTGCTGCTGAAGGTAAGACTGGAAGACACAAGGCCTTTGACATGTATCTTAACTCTTTCAACACAACGTCTCTCGCTGAAGGTAAGGCTGGAAGACACAAGGCCTTTGACATGTATCTTAACTCTTTCAACACAAAGAGGAGATCAGGGACCCCAACATCCCCCCCTCTGCCACACTGCTGCTGAAGGTAAGACTGGAAGACACAAGGCCTTTGACATGTATCTTAGCTCTTTCAACACAACCTCTCACTGAAGGTAAGACTGGAAGACACAAGGCCTTTGACATGTATCTTAACTCTTTCAGCACAAAGAGGAGATCAGGGACCCCAACATCCCCCCCCTCTGCCACACTGCTGCTGAAGGTAAGACTGGAAGACACAAGGCCTTTGACATGTATCTTAACTCTTTCAGCACAAAGAGGAGATCAGGGACCCCAACATCCCCCCCCTCTCCCACACTGCTGCTGAAGGTAAGACTGGAAGACACAAGGCCTTTGACATGTATCTTAACAATTTCAACATAACGTCTCTCGCTGAAGGTAAGACTGGAAGACACAAGGCCTTTGACATGTATCTTAACTCTTTCAACACAACCTCTCTCACTGAAGGTAAGACTGGAAGACACAAGGCCTTTGACATGTATCTTAACTCTTTCAACACAACCTCTCACTGAAGGTAAGACTGGAAGACACAAGGCCTTTGACATGTATCTTAACTCTTTTAGCACAACCTCTCGCTGAAGGTAAGACTGGAAGACACAAGGCCTTTGACATGTATCTTAGCTCTTTCAACACAACCCCTCTCGCTGCTCCGTATTCCCTCAGGACACTGCAGTCAGGGAGTAGAAATTCCTTTAGTTCAGGAGACCCGATTTTGGCCATTTTCAATAAATTCTCTTTAAAAAATCTGGAGATCACAGTGACTTTGTTTTTTTGTATAGTGGTTTAGATGTATCATTAATCTTTTAAATGATATAAAATTTGAAAACCAATTCATTATTGTGTGTTTAATTCAATGAGTTGAAAACACCCACACTACTGTCGGCGTCAGGGGCATTTTGCCTGTCGCTAACATACTAGCAGCGTGTCGGCAACGGCAAACTTGGGCGTTGCTATTATTCTAGCGTGCGTGTTGCGAAAGGTCAAACTCTTCTAGCAACCATGGGCGAAGATATTCGCCCAGTACATCACTCTACACTCCCACCAAATGCAAAGACATTCACTGCCAAGTACCCTGCTATGTGTTTGTCTATTTTTAGAGCTTATATCAGTGATTTGTCTGTTAAAGCAACACATACGCTCTTAAAAAGTATATATTCCCCTCTTGTCGGTTGAGATGCATCGGACAACCAAGAACGTCAAAAAACACATGGCACTAGAAGAGTTAATTAATTCACACTCCCAAATGATACCCACACATTTTTCATAGAAGAATTTTACTGATTGATTATGCTATTACTTTGGACATTTCAATGTGCATCCTGATCTGCTCAATATTCTCGGTTCTTTCACATGTGGATTCAGAAATTCATGGTTCATGGTTCATGGAACAGCCTGGATTCAAATGTTGTGAGCATAAGCGGTACTCTTCTTAACCTCTTCAAGACATCACTGCCTGAGGCAAGCATCGTTACTGGCCTGGGATTGCCTAGATTAAAAAAATATCACAAATAAAAAGTGCATCAAAACTCACCCACTGTCTGTGATTCAGTTTTGGCAAAAGTACTGGTTGATCCAAGTTTAATTTTTACTTTGAAATCGCAGTTAATTGCATGAAAATTGGGATCACTAGTCTCCTTATTACTATCATTGTTAATGAAAACTTATTGGAGCATTTTCTGAGGCTTGTGTAGGGTCGATTTTTGGGGACGTTTTTAACATTAAAAAAACTGAAAAAGAATGCCAAACATAGGTGAAGCGAAAGCTGGAAGGGTGACGAAGAGAAGTAATTGCTCGACAAACATGGTTTGGATTGAGAAAAACATGGATTCAGACACGTTTTTGGCCCAGAAATCGCTGTTTCGAGAATACTCTGGATTAGGCACTCACTGGTGTTCTTCAGTTCCGAGCATACTCAGAATTTGTCTGGAATGAGTTAATGAAATGGATAGTTTGGAGCCAGTAAACAGTTTCTGTTTTTTGCCTTGGCCATATCTTTTACACCTTTGCATTGAAAGCCAGTCTTGAAATTTGATAAACATTTCTTCCTGATAATTGCTGTTATTGTCATTATTGTGTGCATGTATCTTTGTTTGTTTTGTGTTTGCCATCTTCTAGAAGGTGCACATGACTGACCATTGTTACCTGCCATCTTCTAGAAGGTGCACATGACTGACCATTGTTACCTGCCATCTTCTAGAAGGTGTACATGACTGACCATTGTTACCTGCCATCTTCTAGAAGGTGCACATGACTGACCATTGTTACCTGCCATCTTCTAGAAGGTGCACATGACTGACTATTGTTACCTGCCATCTTCTAGAAGGTGTACATGACTGACTATTGTTACCTGCCATCTTCTAGAAGGTGCACATGACTGACCATTGTTACCTGCCATCTTCTAGAAGGTGTACATGACTGACCATTGTTGCCTGCCATCTTCTAGAAGGTGCACATGACTGACCATTGTTACCTGCCATCTTCTAGAAGGTGCACATGACTGACCATTGTTACCTGCCATCTTCTAGAAGGTGCACATGACTGACCATTGTTGCCTGCCATCTTCTAGAAGGTGTACATGACTGACCATTGTTACCTGCCATCTTCTAGAAGGTGTACATGACTGACCATTGTTGCCTGCCATCTTCTAGAAGGTGCACATGACTGACCATTGTTACCTGCCATCTTCTAGAAGGTGCACATGACTGACCATTGTTACCTGCCATCTTCTAGAAGGTGTACATGACTGACCATTGTTGCCTGCCATCTTCTAGAAGGTGTACATGACTGACCATTGTTACCTGCCATCTTCTAGAAGGTGTACATGACTGACCATTGTTGCCTGCCATCTTCTAGAAGGTGCACATGACTGACCATTGTTACCTGCCATCTTCTAGAAGGTGCACATGACTGACCATTGTTACCTGCCATCTTCTAGAAGGTGCACATGACTGACCATTGTTGCCTGCCATCTTCTAGAAGGTGTACATGACTGACCATTGTTACCTGCCATCTTCTAGAAGGTGTACATGACTGACTATTGTTACCTGCCATCTTCTAGAAGGTGTACATGACTGACCATTGTTACCTGCCATCTTCTAGAAGGTGCACATGACTGACCATTGTTACCTGCCATCTTCTAGAAGGTGCACATGACTGACCATTGTTACCTGCCATCTTCTAGAAGGTGCACATGACTGACCATTGTTGCCTGCCATCTTCTAGAAGGTGTACATGACTGACCATTGTTACCTGCCATCTTCTAGAAGGTGTACATGACTGACTATTGTTACCTGCCATCTTCTAGAAGGTGTACATGACTGACCATTGTTGCCTGCCATCTTCTAGAAGGTGTACATGACTGACCATTGTTGCCTGCCATCTTCTAGAAGGTGTACATGACTGACCATTGTTACCTGCCATCTTCTAGAAGGTGTACATGACTGACCATTGTTGCCTGCCATCTTCTAGAAGGTGTACATGACTGACCATTGTTACCTGCCATCTTCTAGAAGGTGCACATGACTGACCATTGTTGCCTGCCATCTTCTAGAAGGTGTACATGACTGACTATTGTTACCTGCCATCTTCTAGAAGGTGTACATGACTGACTATTGTTACCTGCCATCTTCTAGAAGGTGTACATGACTGACCATTGTTACCTGCCATCTTCTAGAAGGTGCACATGACTGACTATTGTTACCTGCCATCTTCTAGAAGGTGTACATGACTGACCATTGTTGCCTGCCATCTTCTAGAAGGTGTACATGACTGACTATTGTTACCTGCCATCTTCTAGAAGGTGTACATGACTGACCATTGTTGCCTGCCATCTTCTAGAAGGTGCACATGACTGACCATTGTTGCCTGCCATCTTCTAGAAGGTGTACATGACTGACCATTGTTGCCTGCCATCTTCTAGAAGGTGTACATGACTGACCATTGTTGCCTGCCATCTTCTAGAAGGTGTACATGACTGACTATTGTTACCTGCCATCTTCTAGAAGGTGTACATGACTGACCATTGTTGCCTGCCATCTTCTAGAAGGTGCACATGACTGACCATTGTTACCTGCCATCTTCTAGAAGGTGTACATGACTGACCATTGTTGCCTGCCATCTTCTAGAAGGTGTACATGACTGACCATTGTTGCCTGCCATCTTCTAGAAGGTGTACATGACTGACCATTGTTGCCTGCCATCTTCTAGAAGGTGCACATGACTGACCATTGTTGCCTGCCATCTTCTAGAAGGTGTACATGACTGACCATTGTTGCCTGCCATCTTCTAGAAGGTGTACATGACTGACTATTGTTACCTGCCATCTTCTAGAAGGTGTACATGACTGACCATTGTTACCTGCCATCTTCTAGAAGGTGCACATGACTGACCATTGTTACCTGCCATCTTCTAGAAGGTGTACATGACTGACCATTGTTACCTGCCATCTTCTAGAAGGTGTACATGACTGACCATTGTTGCCTGCCATCTTCTAGAAGGTGTACATGACTGACCATTGTTGCCTGCCATCTTCTAGAAGGTGTACATGACTGACCATTGTTACCTGCCATCTTCTAGAAGGTGCACATGACTGACCATTGTTACCTGCCATCTTCTAGAAGGTGCACATGACTGACCATTGTTACCTGCCATCTTCTAGAAGGTGAACATGACTGACCATTGTTACCTGCCATCTTCTAGAAGGTGTACATGACTGACCATTGTTACCTGCCATCTTCTAGAAGGTGTACATGACTGACTATTGTTACCTGCCATCTTCTAGAAGGTGTACATGACTGACTATTGTTACCTGCCATCTTCTAGAAGGTGAACATGACTGACCATTGTTACCTGCCATCTTCTAGAAGGTGCACATGACTGACCATTGTTACCTGCCATCTTCTAGAAGGTGTACATGACTGACCATTGTTACCTGCCATCTTCTAGAAGGTGCACATGACTGACCATTGTTGCCTGCCATCTTCTAGAAGGTGTACATGACTGACCATTGTTACCTGCCATCTTCTAGAAGGTGTACATGACTGACCATTGTTACCTGCCATCTTCTAGAAGGTGTACATGACTGACCATTGTTACCTGACTGACCATTGTTGCCTGCCATCTTCTAGAAGGTGTACATGACTGACTATTGTTACTGCCAATCTTCTAGAAGATGGCAGTGAACAAGGTCGTCATGTACACCTTCGAGAAGATGGCAGGTCCATAGTCAGTCTGTAGCACTTCTAGAGATGGCATGCAACATGGTCACGTCATGTACACCTTCTAGAAAGATGGCAGGTAACAATGGTCAGTCATGTACACCTTCTAGAAGATGGCAGGTAACAATGGTCAGTCATGTACACCTTCTAGAAGATGGCAGGCAACAATGGTCAGTCATGTACACCTTCTAGAAGATGGCAGGTAACAATGGTCAGTCATGTTCACCTTCTAGAAGATGGCAGGTAACAATGGTCAGTCATGTACACCTTCTAGAAGATGGCAGGCAACAATGGTCAGTCATGTACACCTTCTAGAAGATGGCAGGCAACAATGGTCAGTCATGTACACCTTCTAGAAGATGGCAGGTAACAATGGTCAGTCATGTTCACCTTCTAGAAGATGGCAGGTAACAATGGTCAGTCATGTACACCTTCTAGAAGATGGCAGGTAACAATGGTCAGTCATGTACACCTTCTAGAAGATGGCAGGTAACAATGGTCAGTCATGTGCACCTTCTAGAAGATGGCAGGCAACAATGGTCAGTCATGTGCACCTTCTAGAAGATGGCAGGTAACAATGGTCAGTCATGTACACCTTCTAGAAGATGGCAGGTAACAATGGTCAGTCATGTACACCTTCTAGAAGATGGCAGGTAACAATGGTCAGTCATGTACACCTTCTAGAAGATGGCAGGTAACAATGGTCAGTCATGTGCACCTTCTAGAAGATGGCAGGTAACAATGGTCAGTCATGTTCACCTTCTAGAAGATGGCAGGTAACAATAGTCAGTCATGTACACCTTCTAGAAGATGGCAGGTAACAATGGTCAGTCATGTACACCTTCTAGAAGATGGCAGGTAACAATGGTCAGTCATGTTCACCTTCTAGAAGATGGCAGGTAACAATGGTCAGTCATGTTCACCTTCTAGAAGATGGCAGGTAACAATGGTCAGTCATGTACACCTTCTAGAAGATGGCAGGTCAACAATGGTCAGTCATGTACACCTTCTAGAAGATGGCAGGTAACAATAGTCAGTCATGTACACCTTCTAGAAGATGGCAGGCAACAATGGTCAGTCATGTCATGTGCACCTTCTAGAAGATGGCAGGTAACAATGGTCAGTCATGTACACCTTCTAGAAGATGGCAGGTAACAATGGTCAGTCATGTACACCTTCTAGAAGATGGCAGGCAACAATGGTCAGTCATGTACACCTTCTAGAAGATGGCAGGTAACAATGGTCAGTCATGTACACCTTCTAGAAGATGGCAGGTAACAATGGTCAGTCATGTTCACCTTCTAGAAGATGGCAGGTAACAATGGTCAGTCATGTACACCTTCTAGAAGATGGCAGGTAACAATAGTCAGTCATGTACACCTTCTAGAAGATGGCAGGCAACAATGGTCAGTCATGTACACCTTCTAGAAGATGGCAGGTAACAATGGTCAGTCATGTGCACCTTCTAGAAGATGGCAGGTAACAATGGTCAGTCATGTTCACCTTCTAGAAGATGGCAGGTAACAATAGTCAGTCATGTACACCTTCTAGAAGATGGCAGGCAACAATGGTCAGTCATGTACACCTTCTAGAAGATGGCAGGTAACAATGGTCAGTCATGTACACCTTCTAGAAGATGGCAGGTAACAACAATGGTCAGTCATGTGTACACCTTCTAGAAGATGGCAGGATGGCAGGCAACAATGGTCAGTCATGTGCACCTTCTAGAAGATGGCAGGCAACAATGGTCAGTCATGTACACCTTCTAGAAGATGGCAGGTAACAATGGTCAGTCATGTGCACCTTCTAGAAGATGGCAGGCAACAATGGTCAGTCATGTGCACCTTCTAGAAGATGGCAGGTAACAATGGTCAGTCATGTACACCTTCTAGAAGATGGCAGGTAACAATAGAAGATGGCAGGTAACAATGGTCAGTCATGTTCACCTTCTAGAAGATGGCAGGTAACAATGGTCAGTCATGTACACCTTCTAGAAGATGGCAGGCAACAATGGTCAGTCATGTGCACCTTCTAGAAGATGGCAGGCAACAATGGTCAGTCATGTGCACCTTCTAGAAGATGGCAGGTAACAATGGTCAGTCATGTGCACCTTCTAGAAGATGGCAGGTAACAATGGTCAGTCATGTACACCTTCTAGAAGATGGCAGGTAACAATAGTCAGTCATGTACACCTTCTAGAAGATGGCAGGTAACAATGGTCAGTCATGTACACCTTCTAGAAGATGGCAGGCAACAATGGTCAGTCATGTGCACCTTCTAGAAGATGGCAGGTAACAATGGTCAGTCATGTGCACCTTCTAGAAGATGGCAGGTAACAATGGTCAGTCATGTGCACCTTCTAGAAGATGGCAGGCAACAATGGTCAGTCATGTACACCTTCTAGAAGATGGCAGGCAACAATGGTCAGTCATGTACACCTTCTAGAAGATGGCAGGCAACAATGGTCAGTCATGTGCACCTTCTAGAAGATGGCAGGCAACAATGGTCAGTCATGTGCACCTTCTAGAAGATGGCAGGTAACAATGGTCAGTCATGTGCACCTTCTAGAAGATGGCAGGCAACAATGGTCAGTCATGTACACCTTCTAGAAGATGGCAGGTAACAATGGTCAGTCATGTACACCTTCTAGAAGATGGCAGGCAACAATGGTCAGTCATGTGCACCTTCTAGAAGATGGCAGGTAACAATGGTCAGTCATGTTCACCTTCTAGAAGATGGCAGGTAACAATGGTCAGTCATGTGCACCTTCTAGAAGATGGCAGGCAACAATGGTCAGTCATGTACACCTTCTAGAAGATGGCAGGTAACAATGGTCAGTCATGTACACCTTCTAGAAGATGGCAGGCAACAATGGTCAGTCATGTACACCTTCTAGAAGATGGCAGGTAACAATAGTCAGTCATGTGCACCTTCTAGAAGATGGCAGGTAACAATGGTCAGTCATGTGCACCTTCTAGAAGATGGCAGGTAACAATGGTCAGTCATGTACACCTTCTAGAAGATGGCAGGTAACAATGGTCAGTCATGTGCACCTTCTAGAAGATGGCAGGTAACAATGGTCAGTCATGTGCACCTTCTAGAAGATGGCAAACACAAAACAAACAAAGATACATGCACACAATAATGACAATAACAGCAATTATCAGGAAGAAATGTTTATCAAATTTCAAGACTGGCTTTCAATGCAAAGGTGTAAAAGATATGGCCAAGGCAAAAAACAGAAACTGTTTACTGGCTCCAAACTATCCATTTCATTAACTCATTCCAGACAAATTCTGAGTATGCTCGGAACTGAAGAACACCAGTGAGTGCCTAATCCAGAGTATTCTCGAAACAGCGATTTCTGGGCCAAAAACGTGTCTGAATCCATGTTTTTCTCAATCCAAACCATGTTTTTCGAGTTACTTCTCTTCGTCACTCTTCCAGCTTTCGCTTCACCTATGTTTGGCATTCTTTTTCAGTTTTTTTAATGTTAAAAACGTCCCCAAAAATCGACCCTACACAAGCCTCAGAAAATGCTCCAATAAGTTTTCATTAACAATGATAGTAATAAGGAGACTAGTGATTCCAATTTTCATGCAATTAACTGCGATTTCAAAGTAAAAATTAAACTTGGATCAACCAGTACTTTTGCCAAAACTGAATCACAGACAGTGGGTGAGTTTTGATGCACTTTTTATTTGTTATATTTTTTTAATCTAGGCAATCCCAGGCCAGTAATGATGTTTGCCTCAGGCAGTGATGTCTTGAAGAGGTTAAGAAGAGTACCGCTTATGCTCACAACATTTGAATCCAGGCTGTTCCATGAACCATGAACCATGAATTTCTGAATCCACATGTGAAAGAACCGAGAATATTGAGCAGATCAGGATGCACATTGAAATGTCCAAAGTAATAGCATAATCAATCAGTAAAATTCTTCTATGAAAAATGTGTGGGTATCATTTGGGAGTGTGAATTAATTAACTCTTCTAGTGCCAGGTGTTTTTTGGACGTTCTTGGTTGTCCGATGCATCTCAACCGACAAGAGGGGAATATATACTTTTTAAGAGCGTATGTGTTGCTTTAACAGACAAATCACTGATATAAGCTCTAAAAATAGACAAACACATGGCAGGGTACATGGCAGTGAATGTCTTTGCATTTGGTGGGAATGTAGAGTGATGTACTGGATGAACATCTTCGCCCATGGTGCTAGAAGAGTTGACCTTTTCGCAACACGCCGCTAGAATAATAGCAACGCCCAAGTTTGCCGTTGCCGACACGCTGCTAGTATGTTAGCGACAGGCAAAATGCCCCTGACGCCGACAGTAGTGTGGGTGTTTTCAACTCATTGAATTAAACACACAATAATGAATTGGTTTTCAAATTTTATATCACTCAAAAGATTAATGATACATCTAAACCATTATACAAAAAAACAAAGACACTGTGATCTCCAGATTTTTAAAGAGAATTTATTGAAAATGGCAAAAATCGGGTCTCCTGAACTAAAGGAATTTCTACTCCCTGACTGCAGTGTCCTGAGGGAATACGGAGCAGCGAGAGGGGTTGTGTTGAAAGAGCTAAGATACATGTCAAAGGCCTTGTGTCTTCCAGTCTTACCTTCAGCGAGAGGTTGTGCTAAAAGAGTTAAGATACATGTCAAAGGCCTTGTGTCTTCCAGTCTTACCTTCAGTGAGAGGTTGTGTTGAAAGAGTTAAGATACATGTCAAAGGCCTTGTGTCTTCCAGTCTTACCTTCAGTGAGAGAGGTTGTGTTGAAAGAGTTAAGATACATGTCAAAGGCCTTGTGTCTTCCAGTCTTACCTTCAGCGAGAGACGTTATGTTGAAATTGTTAAGATACATGTCAAAGGCCTTGTGTCTTCCAGTCTTACCTTCAGCAGCAGTGTGGGAGAGGGGGGGGATGTTGGGGTCCCTGATCTCCTCTTTGTGCTGAAAGAGTTAAGATACATGTCAAAGGCCTTGTGTCTTCCAGTCTTACCTTCAGCAGCAGTGTGGCAGAGGGGGGGGATGTTGGGGTCCCTGATCTCCTCTTTGTGCTGAAAGAGTTAAGATACATGTCAAAGGCCTTGTGTCTTCCAGTCTTACCTTCAGTGAGAGGTTGTGTTGAAAGAGCTAAGATACATGTCAAAGGCCTTGTGTCTTCCAGTCTTACCTTCAGCAGCAGTGTGGCAGAGGGGGGGATGTTGGGGTCCCTGATCTCCTCTTTGTGTTGAAAGAGTTAAGATACATGTCAAAGGCCTTGTGTCTTCCAGCCTTACCTTCAGCGAGAGACGTTGTGTTGAAAGAGTTAAGATACATGTCAAAGGCCTTGTGTCTTCCAGTCTTACCTTCAGCAGCAGTGTGGGAGAGGGGGGATGTTGGGGTCCCAGATCTCCTCTTTGTGTTGAAAGAGTTAAGATACATGTCAAAGGCCTTGTGTCTTCCAGTCTTACCTTCAGCAGCAGTGTGGCAGAGGGGGGGATGTTGGGGTCCCTGATCTCCTCTTTGTGTTCGTACACAGGGTTGTAGATGTCGCTGTCCAGCTTGACGCTCGTCGAAATGTCTTTGCCGTACACGTCGTAGCGACGGTCCAGAATGCGCCCCGCAACCTAGGAGAAGAAAAGGGAGAGAACTTGTCAATTGGCATTAAAAAAGAAAGCTCTGATTAGATTTTGCTCTGCGGCACACAAACAAAATATTCCATCTTAAAAGAAAGCAATCGATCAAAATAAGGTACTCAATTCAAACAAACAAGCAAACAAGCAAAATGCACCAAAGTTTTGAACCAGGTTTTTTATCATTGGGGATGACGCAGCCTTCATCTGAAATATATATAATTTTGATGTTATTGCTGTATATCTAACCAAGACACAACCATTAATAATAACAAAAACAACAACAACAAAAGTAATTCTGCTACAAAATAATAGAATCATATTATTTGTAATCCTTGTAGTAGTTGTAGTAATAGAACCAGCCTGCTAATTATCACGATAATTGTCATGATCATTACAACTCACCCTGCTGAATGTCAATGTCAATGTAGACGTCAAAGCCATCACCGGTGCATTATAACGATAATTGTCATGACTGTCTCTGCTATTATTTTTACAACTTACTCTGCTGAACGTGACAGAGTCGGGGAGGAAGCGACACCCGTCAATGTAGACGTCAAAGCCGTCACCGGTATAAAACGGTTCCTGAGGGGACTGACGACGATCCATCGGCAGCCAGGCAAACTGCAACACACCAGCTTGTCCTTGCTTAATGCGCCCTACTTTACGGATCATAAAGTACACATCGGCAGCCAGGCAAACTGCAACACACCAGCTTGTCCTTGCTTAATGCGCCCTACTTTACGGATCATAAAGTACACATCGGCAGCCAGGCAAACTGCAACACACCAGCTTGTCCTTGCTTAACGTGCCCTACTTTACCGATCATAAAGTACACATCGGCAGCCAGGCAAACTGCAACACACCAGCTTGTCCTTGCTTAACGTGCCCTACTTTACCGATCATAAAGTATCAGAGATGAGATTCTCAGAAAACCAAAAAGGAGGAAAAAAGAAGCCGGGGGTCCGGGGCCCGGTGTAGGCTACATCAGCAAATGGATAACTTCCGTTTTCAGTTTTGCAAACTGCAAAGTAATGATAAATAGAGTAGTCTTGGCTGCCCCAAACAGTAACTGGAAATGTCCATTTGAGAATGAACCAATCGAGAACAAAATATCAATCAAACTTCTTGCCGCATTTACGATTCAACACAAAACCTAACACCCCTACCCCCACCCCCAATTTTCTCAATGGATTTACACCGATCTCAAAAATGACCCCTGGGGCCATCAACAAGGAGGAAATCCTCCAATTGGAGGACAAATCTCATCTCAACAATGACCCCTGGGGCCATCAACAAGGAGGAAATCCTCCAACTGGAGGACACATCTCATCTCAACAATGACCCCTGGGGCCATCAGAAAGGAGGAAATCATCCAATTGGAGAAAAAATCATATCGTATACATTTTTGTATGGCTGAAATACTCACGCCTTATAATATGATTAACAATACAGTAAGAAATTGACATAAGAATTAACAAATTTTACGTACAATTTGGGAAGTACGCCTTATAAATTTCTGTGAAATATGGCAATCATTCGCATTGTAGAAATCACCTCAGTTGAAAATGACTTGCTGAAATAACTAACATCAGGTAAGACATAACAAGTCTTTGCTACCACTTTCATCTGCATCTTGACCCTAGTTTGCATTTCTTTAACTCGAAATATTTTGGGGTCCCGATTCAGGCCTGGGACACAGTACATCCAGATTTTCCACGCGGAAATAATCAATAAGTAAAAGAAAGAAGGAAACAAATACACGGATTAGGGGAAATTCGGACACGTGCGTATATTCTTTTCCCTTCTTTCTTTTACTTATTTACGGATTGCGCATGGGTTTCAGCGGGACCCTGCCCCCCTCCCCGCAAAAAAAATGGGTAGGCACTGCGCTTGCGTTGACGCGCTTTCTGGGGGAGAGCAGCCCGAATTTCAGAGATAAGTCTATACAGCAAATGCTATGTGTGTCTGTTCATGCATTCCCACCCACCTCCGGCAGGACATCCTCGTTGTCGTCACTCTGCTCACTGGGGGTCAATGACCCTGGTCGTGGTTGACCCTGGAAGATGTGGACCCTCAGGGTGGCTTTGCGGTATCGCTTCCACTCCCGGTTGTAGTTGACGTCCTGCAGAGGAATGCGTGTTGGCTCGGGCACAGGCGGCGTGAACAGCTTCAGCATTTTGGTCCCAGTGTTCACCTTCATGTTGCTCGAGTCAAAGTCACGCCGCGCGCGCGCCGACAGGGCTGAAATTTAAAGAATGGAAACATTCACAAAAGATGTCAAAGTGAAATCAGTGATTGCAAGCATAGGTATATACACTTAAGGCAGAAGTAAGGCATACTTAAAGGTGCACCCTGACGGATTAGTTTTTGCAAGAAACACGTCAAGATCACCAGAAAGACAGCCCTTTTCAAGGATCGTAAAACACTCACTTTGCTCTGGTTTCCTAGAAATCAAACTGTCAAAACAGTGATTCCTCCTTGGCGGAGTTGCCGGAGACAGAAGCCACTTTGGACGGAGTGGGTGGAGGTCACTCGAGGGGTTGAAGCTTTTTCTTCTTTGTAGTGCAGTATAAAAAAAATTGAGTTATTTCCTTTGTTGTGAGTGAAACTCCTTTTGGTAAACTGTAAATAAAAAGGTTTGCATTGTGGAAATTTCGTGATTTAGTCTAAGCGACTCAGGCGGCCATTCTTTCACTGAAAGTATCTGACTTCCAGCACCTCCACCAAGGAGGAATCGCCGATTTAACGGTTTGATTTATAGGAAACCAGAGCAAAGCGAGTGTTGCGATCTCTGTAAAGGGTGTTTTCCTGGTGATCTGGACATGTTTCTTGCAACAAGGCATCCATCAGGGTGCCTCTTTAAGGGATGGACAACTTCATGGTTTGGGTCACACTGTAAGGTTAGATCTGTGTACGTGCATGTTTCTGCCAGCCAAAACTCACAGTTATCTGCAACAATCACCACAGGCAGGGCAGTCCAGACTTTCTACTGAATCCGAACTAAACAATAAGACTTTTAGCCCCAATCAAACCCAAACTTATTGTGACTGGTAAGGAGCTATAGTGAAGCATAAGTTGACATACTTTAAGCCTAAACCTATCCAAACAAAGTTACTTCCAACCCAAATCCACCGCAACTCACTGTTGTCGGCAACCAGCACCAGAGGCAGTGCTGTCCAGGCCACCAGACTTTCCTCATCGTAGAGAGAGGTCTCCTGGGCCGATGGTTCAGCAAACATGTCTTCCAGCGTGTCCTGAGGGCGTCGCTTCAGGTAGAATCTACGACATCATCATCATCATTATCATCGCCATTATCATCGTCACAATCATTATTATTGTCATCTTCTTTGTCATCATCATCAGATTGATAGCTCCGTAAATATGTCCTCCAGTGTGTCCTGGGGACGACGCTTCAGGTAGAACCTGGGACATCATCATCATCATTATCATCATCACAATCAATACCATATTTTTCAAACTACAAGGCGCACCTGATTATAAGGCGCACTCCCCAAATTTAACACAAAATTCAGATATTGTTATTATATTTTTTTTACTATATTTTCAGTCATATTATAAGGTGCAGGGGTCTCAGTTTGGGGAAAATATTGCCTGATAGTAAAACAAATAAGGTATTATTGTCATCTTCTTTGTCATCATCATCAGACCGACGGCTCAGCGAACATGTCCTCTAGCGTGTCCTGGGGACGTCGCTTCAGGTAGAACCTACGACATCACCATCATTATATATAATAATAACATGCTTTGGCATGAGGCTGTGTCAGACCAGTTGACATAAGCTAGAACGCCAAGGCTACATCAAAATGTTGTTATGCTCTGAATGGTTGTGCGGGGATTGTCTTAAGCCATGACAAGCTCCCAGCATAACATCATCAGTCTCTAAAATCCCCCAAAGACGGAGTGTGGCTGCCCACATGGCGGGGTAATCAAAAACGGTCACACACGTAATGTTCTCATCCCTAGCTGATGCCTTAGTGTTCAAGTGCTTCTCGCTGTTGGGAAGATCCCTGGAGTCTTTTAGCCAGGGTAAGCCAACCAACCATAATAATAACTGTCATCATCAGTAGCAGCAACAGCAGTGGCGGGGCAATGCTTAAGGTAGAGCCTGGCTTATCATAATAATCATTGACATCATCATTGTTATCATCATCATCGCTGTGTCAACATGTCCTCTAAGGGTGTTCTCAGGCAGATATGCTTCAGGTTGACGCAACTGTCAGACATTTTGTTATTGTTTTTAAATTGAAAAGAAGAATAGAGATGCTAATTCATGCAGTATGCACGCTTTGCTGACAAGCAAGCCCATTTGGTTTCAGAGTGCTGTAAAGATGGTTTTTTTTAGCAAGTGTGTGTGTGGGTATTCTTTTTATTTTGTTTTTAACTTGTGTTGGACAATTCATGATACTGCATCCCAAAACATAATATCAACCATCATCAATATAATCAGTTAGCATCATCACCAATATCATTACCGTGCAATGAGAATCATATCCCCCTATATGTTCACGTTGTGAAAGGTGGCCTCTTGTCCAAACATATGACAAGGACATTTGAAATATTGCTATGATGATGATGATGATGATGATGATGATGATGATGACGACAATGATCATCACCAATACCCTACAATGAGAATCATATCCCCTGTAGATCCATATTGTGAAATGTTGCCTCTTGTTGTTCAAACAAATGATAAAAACATTTAAAGTTTGATGATAGTGATGAGGATGAGGATGAGGATGAGGATGAAGACAAAGATAATGAAGATTACCAACCACCTGGCAATCAAAATCATATCCCTCTGTAGATTCACATTGTGAAAGGTGGCCTCTTGTTGTCCAAACACATGGTATTTGGCTTTAAATATGATGACAAAATGACAACGATGAAGTTGAAGTTTGCCTTGCAATGAGAATCATATCCCCCTGTAGATTCACATCATGGAAGGTGGCCTCTTACTGCCCAAACACGTGGTACTGGTGTTTGAAGTGATGATGATGATGATGATGATGATGATGATGATGATGATGATGATGATGATTATGATGATGATGATGATGATGATGATGATGATGATGATGATGATGATGATGATGATGATGATGATGATGATGATGATGATGATGATGATGATGATGATGATGATGATGATGATAATGATAATGAAGATGAC
Source organism: Phymorhynchus buccinoides (assembly GCA_017654935.2). Taxonomy (NCBI): domain Eukaryota; kingdom Metazoa; phylum Mollusca; class Gastropoda; order Neogastropoda; family Raphitomidae; genus Phymorhynchus; species Phymorhynchus buccinoides. Next base: position 93,464,542 of record CM065681.1, read on the forward strand.
GAAGAATACCTTGCAATGAGAATCATATCCCCCTGTAGATTCACATCATGGAAGGTGGCCTCTTGCTGCCCAAACTCATGGTACTGGTGTTTGAAGTGATGATGAAGATGATGATGATGATGAAGATGATGATGATGATGATGATGATGATAATGATGATGATGACAAAGAATACCTAGCAATGAGAATCATATCCCCCTGTAGATTGACATCGTGGAATGTGGCCTCTTGCTGTCCAAACACGTGGTACTGGTGTTTGAAGTGATGATGATGATGATGATGATGATGATGATGATGATGAAGATTACCTAGCAATGAGAATCATATCCCCCTGTAGATTCACATCGTGAAATGTGGCCTCTTGCTGTCCAAACACGTGGTACTGGTGTTTGAAGTTGGCCTTCACAGCGGTGGTGCTGCATGTCACTGCACTGGTCGCCGATTGCACCACCTGGGGAAATACAGTCTTCGTGAAAACAGACAGACAGACAGAGACAGACAGAGACAGACAGACAGAGACAGACAGAGACAGACAGACAGAGACAGACAGCGAGAGAGAGACTAAGAGAACACTGAACACTTTAATGTTATTACTTCAAAAGGTGAAAGACTCTGAGACAGAGAGAGAAAAAGACAAAAACAGACACGATGAGAGAAAGACAGATAGAGACAATCAGACAAAAAAGACATAGAAAAAAATACAGACCAAAAAAACAAGACAATGATATTGCGATATATTCAAGTAATAAGTCAGTGCAGTTGATCATAATGTTGCACGTGGAAGATTTGCAAATAGACTGAAAGCTTGCAATGTCCGGCGTTGCGTTCTTTCTTATCACATTGAGTAACAAGTCAACTGATGAAAAATCACCAGGGAAGTCACTTGTACTGGTGGCTTCTGTGCCAAGACTGCATGCTACAAACAGAGAATAAAACCCCTTTATCGTAATTTACGGAGTGCTGTCTCTTAAGCTGGCGACAGACGATGTGACTGCCTCATGTGACTCGATCAGGTCGTGACGTTTCACCTCATTTGCATAACATAATTCTCGATCAGTCTGACTCAGTCGGGCCCAGTCAGGTGACAGGGCCGAATAGGGCGGGTTCTAAATTTCACTGATCGAGTCAGATGGCTTGTGACCTCTTCTGTGCGGGAAACAAAATTTGGTCAACGTCACGACCTGATCGAGTCATATGAGGCAGTCGCATAGTCTGTCTCCAGCTTTAGCACCTTCATTGCCACAGGAAAACTGAGAAATCATCCGTTTTCTTATTACAGAGTCACTCAGTACTGGAACAATCTCCTGGCACAAACTAAACTTGCTTCTAACATAAACAATTTTAAAAACCTCCTGGATAGTGATCCCAAAATTGCTGCATTTAAATTCAATTATGATTAAATCATTAATGCACCAATGATTGCTCAAAAAGCGTCACAGTTATGTCAATCAAATTGCAAAACAAAATCATAAAACAAACAAACAAAAGAAAGGGCACATCAAGAGGCCGCGAGGCCTGGCTGTCCTAAAAGCCTGACCTGACCTGACCTGACCTGACCTACAAAATTTAAGAGACCCATTAGACTCAATCTGAGAAAATGGTCTAGAGATACATCTTTCCTGGCTTGTCTAAACCAAAAAAACATAATTCCAGGGATCAAAAGTTATGACATCATCAATGACATCACACACCCCGTAGTAGACACAGGAACAGGCAACGAAAGGGTTAACAGAAAGAGACAAAAACCATGCATGCACAGACAGACAGACATACAAACGCATGGATATTTTTTAAAAAGGGGACAAAAATCACATAAAAAGTATTCCCAACTATATGGTACCTTTCCAGTGGACACGTAGTAGGCGGTCAATCTGACCTTGCCCTCCCCAAGGTCGGCGTGCTTGACCCGATCAATCTGGAAGCCGATCACCGGCTCTGTGGAATTCATGCCCCCGATCCTCGGCAACGCTGCCGACATCCGACTGGAGGCAAACACGAAGGAAAAGTATTTGACTGTCATTGTGTCATTTCTTGAATGTCTTTCCTTGAGCATAAGTGTAAAAATCTATAGCTAGAAACTCTCAGCATTCTTAATTATAATAATAATAATAATAATAATAATAATAATAATAATAATAATGAGGAACATGTATATAGCGCCCATCCTACTATGTAGGCTGCAGGGCGCTTTACACAAAATTGAAATGGAATAAAAAAAACATCGCTCAGAGAGTTTCCTGTCAATTATGAGCGCAGATGTGTCAACTGTCATGCTGCCGCTATGCGCCTAACCAAAAAAATAGTTAGGCCCAGCATGTCCGTCCTCGGATGGAGAAAATCTTTGTAAGAATTTCTTGTAAAAAAAAAGGCAGGAGAATGGACCGGTTAGGCAGAAAGATAGTAGATGACAGTAAGCACAGGGAAAAGGCAAAGAGTCAAAGAGAGTGACAGATTAGAGGAAGTTACAAGCACAGAACTTCCAGAAGGTAGGGGAACTATTTGTATGAGACCCCCCGGTATCCCCACAGGGAGTACTCTCAGCATAAAAGTGATTTTCACAACCTGAGATCAAAGTTCATCTTAGTGGATATTTTGTTTGCTCAATGGTTATGATGACCTGGTGGGAAAAAATGACATTTTAATTTTTGCCAAGACACCAGAATCTATGCACTGCAGAGAATAGAGTGCCCCTCGTAACCCTAAAGACATCCGCAATATGTGACAGTAGCCCCCTTTTACCATCAAGAGGTGATCTTACGCACAGCGATTGAATTTTAACTCAGGTTTGTCGACTTGCTTAACTTTCTTTTAGATTTCTCACGATACAGATTTAATGCCATCAAACACCATTTCTTTCCTTTACCGTCTCAATCTCTCTGCCTCTGTCTGTCTCTCTCTCTCTCTCTCTCTGTCTCTCTCTCTCTCTGTCTCTCTCTCTCTCTCTCTCTCTCAGTGTCTCTGTCTCTGTCTCTGTCTCTCTCTCTCTCTCTCTCTCTCAGTATCTCTCTCTCTCTCTCTCTCTCTCTATCTCTGTCTCTCTCTGCCAGTCCTTACCTGCGCCGGGGAGACAGGAACTCTTGTGGCGAGTCAGGTGGAGTGGTGGAGGGAGGGGGAGGGATGAGGGGCGGAGACACATATTGCGGCATGAGTCCTCCCTGAAACCAGAGCACACAACATAGAGAAAAATAATAACATTTTTATTTCTACAAAATAAAACCATACCTAATATTAGGCCTTAAAAAATTAGTTCATTTCCATTTTTAGTCAAGCCAAACAAACATAAAATTTGTCAAAAGAATGTTTTAACACTTTAAGACATCCGTTTATGTTAAATATTCCTCCCAAAAAATGTTTTGCCTTTGAGCCGGCAGATATGTGACACCATCAAAGCGTGTACACACACACACACACACACAGACACACACAAAAAAATCAACTCAAAACAGGAGCAGACAGGGAAATGTCACCATGAAAAGAAATTATCCACAGCATAAAAAAAATGTTTTTCTTCTTTTTTCCTTTTTTTTTTTTTTGGGGGGGGGGGGGGATGTTGTTGGGTATTTTGGCATATTCTAGTCACAGACTTATCTCTGTGAAATTAGGGCTGCTCTTCCCTGGAGAGCGCGTCGCTGCAAGCGGGAGGGGGGGGGGGGGCACAGGGTGAGGAGGGAGTGGGGACAGACTTGGGAAACCTAACTATCAATTTGGTCATACCAGGCAGCGGGATTTCTCCCCACCGACTTTCAACTGCTGTTGGGATTTTTATGTGCGCACGGGTCAGACTAGCTTTAAGTCCCCATCCAAAGGACTCAGCGTTCAGTTCGATTTTACTGTCAAACTAGAAAGAAAGGGCGGGGCCGGGATTCAAACCCGGGTCACTCACGCTGCAGTCACGCATTGAAATCCGCTGGCGAGCGTCTTAACCACTCTGCCAACTTGCTTCCTTATTTATTGAAAAGAAAAGAAAAGTAGAAACCATTTGAAGCCGACCTACCACAGGTGCGGGGAGATAGGTGTCCCTGTTGGCCGCGGCAATGGTGGCCATGGACTGAAGGTTGGCGTCCCGGTAATGCACGATGCGGTAATACAGCTCCGCATCGCCGTACTGCGGTGCAGGACACATCATACAGTATTCACATCAAAATGCCAATCTAGAATTTACTGTCTACAAAAACTCAGAAGTCTTGATGTAAACTGGAACGTACTGCAGGGTTTTTACAGATGTTTTATTGAGTCAGTTTTAACCTTCTCTTGCGTATGTTGGTATGGCAGTCTGAATGTGAAAAACAAGAATGTGCTGGGTAAAATTGTGAATGTCTGTGGAAAGATTGTTGGAGTGAAACAGGACGGTATGAATGTGTTGTATGAGCGGCGCGTGAGAGGAAAGGGTCGAATGATTGAGAGTGATTCCAGCCATGGCCTTTGTAGATTTTATGAACTTTTACCATCTGGCAGGCGTTACCGAACGCCAAAGTTCAAAACTCTTAGAAGCAGAAACAGTTTTATCCCCATGTCAATCTCTTTTATGAACAAGTAAATGTGTTTTGTTTGTGTGTGTGTGTGTGTGTGTGTGTGTGTGTGTGTGTGTGTGTGTGTGTGTGTGTGTGTGTGTGTGTGTTGTTTACCTGACTACTTTTCTTTAAATATATAGAATGTGTGTGTGTGTGTGCGCGCGCGCGCGCGCGTGTGTGTGTGCATGCATGCGTGCGTGCGTGCATGCGCGTGTGTGGTGGGGTAGGGGTGGGGGGTGCGCACGCGTGCGTGTATATAGGGGAGTGTGGCTGTAAGTGGTAGCACGTATGATCTTGTAAGTATGTATGTGTACGTGTGAGCACACATGCGTGTGTGGAAAAGAGGGGAGGGTGGGTGGGATATGGTGGTTGGAGTGTGTTTGCATGTGTGCTATGCATAATTTATTATTATACACATACAGGGTCTGTGAGTTTATTAAATTTATGAATATGTACATAAATATGGTGTTTGTCTTATATATAATTGATGTTTTAAACATAAGTGTGTCTTTATATTGCATTTGTGTATTCTTATGTAGAGCTGTGTACTTTTATGTCTTGTTTCATATTTAAGCATGATTTGGAAAATATTGTTTTATGTGATGTCTTTTATGTTGAAATCGCGGGTGTTGCCATATTTAATTTCTCATTTTGAGATAATAAAGATTTGTTGAAGTTGAAGTTGAAGTTGATTGCAATGACAACATACCATAAGGTATTAGGTATTTAGGTATTAGGTACTTTATAGTCACAGAGGCATCTCTGTGAAATTCGGGTTGCTCCCACCTGGAGAGCGCATCGCAGTCAGAGGCGCACCACCCAATTTTTTTTATTTCTTTTTGCATGCGATTTTTTTGTGTGATTGATGAGGAAGGAAAGGGGGGGTGGGGCTAAATGTTGACCAAATGACAACTTTTTCGTTGCCACTGGGTTTAACGTGTGCTAAGTGCATGGGCACACGGGACCTCGGTTTATCGTCTCGTCTGAAAGACTCCACTTTCAGACCGTAAGGCCTACTGCAAAGTGAGAGGAAAAATCCACTGTACCCAGGTTCGAACTCGGGTTTACTTGACACGAAGCGAACGCGTTACCACTGTGCCACTCTACACGGAAGGGAGATTAGCATATTTTAAGGACTATAAGGCGCACCTGATTATAAGGCAAATCCTCCAAATTTTACACAACATTTTGATTTTGTTGTTCAATTTTCTTACTATTTTATTAGTCATACTATAAGGTGCAGGGGTCTCAGTCTGGGGAAAAAGTATCGCCGTATAGGCATCGCCTTATAGTTCGCAAAATATTGTAGCATCAAGGTCATGAACTAGTATAATAAATATGGTAATACAGCTGAGCATCACCGTACTATGGATCAGAAAAACACAATGTGATTTTAATAAATTATGCACACACACACACACACACACATACACACACTATCTGAATCACATTTAGTGGAAGGACGTTAAACTAAAGAACAACATACACACACACTAACTTGCACCCACACACATACTCTCTTTCATTCTCTGTCTATCTCTCTTTCTCTCACATTCTCTTCCTCCCACCCCTCCCTCCCTCTCTCTCTCTCTCTCTCTCACCTGAGCAATAGAACCCAGCTCATTGAACGGAATAAACAGCTAGATAGGGCTGCATCTCAGGTTGAGCCTGTATTATCCAGCAAGCACACACACACACACACACACACACGCACACACCAACCTGAGCAATAGAATCCAGCTCATTGAAAGGAATGAAAGGCTTGATAGGGCTGCATCTCAGGTTGAGCCTGTACCGTCCGGCAAACAGCTTGCCCGTGCCATCAAACAGGGGGACCTTGGTCCAGGCCCGTGTCACTAGGCGGGTGGAGTCCTGGTTCACCCCCAGGACCCCCGCCGCCTGGAGCTCCACCACGATGCCCAGGTCTGACTGGGGCGGACACCTGACACATAACGATGATGACATGATGAGGGCAATAGTTGGACAGTCATGTGGACACCCCCGCCGCCTGGAGCTCCACCACGATGCCCAGGTCTGACTGGGGCGGACACCTGACACATAACGATGATGACATGATGAGGGCAATAGTTGGACAGTCATGTGGACACCCCCGCCGCCTGGAGCTCCACCACGATGCCCAGGTCTGACTGGGGTGGACACCTGACACATAACGATGATGACATGATGAGGGCAATAGTTGGACAGTCATGTGGACACCCCCGCCGCCTGGAGCTCCACCATGATGCCCAGGTCTGACTGGGGCGGACACCTGACACATAACGATGATGACATGATGAGGGTAATAGTTGGACGGTCACCAGGCGGGTGGAGTCCTGGTTCACCCCCGGGACACCCGTAGCCTGGAGCTCTGTGCCGAAAGGAAGACAAATGGCGGACTTAGCATTCACGCTGTTGTTTTGAGCGGCTGTTTTTAGGGCTAAAGTTAATTCATAAACCCTCTCATTTGATGAAAAAAGCTCAGAACTGGTTTAAACCCTATCCCTTACCCAATTCTAGAAGAAACTTGTAGGAAATCGGTGCAGATAATTATGGTGGCTAGTTTAGGATTTAACCACCAAATTGATAGCCATGCTTCCCAAGTCCTCCAACCTTCCCCCCCCCCCCTCCCCCTCATAAAGTGTGGCGCTGCACTAGCAGCAACTTCTTTCCAGGTGGGAGCAACCCGAATTTCACAGATACGAGTTTCTGCAACTGGAAAATAATACCAAAAAGAAATTTAAAAATCGGTCACAAACTGAGTCTCACAAGCATAACTTACACCTGCGTGGAAAAAAATGAAATTCAACAAACATCCAAACGTCTTTCACCTTGGCACCGGTTGCCGGGCGCCGATGATGGCATTGGCGACGCTCTGCATGAAGTGTTGGCGTGACGACGGCTCTGTGTAGACCATGGGCAGGAAGGAAGGCTCTCCTAGCTTGGAGGAGAGACTGCTCAGCCCCACCAGCAGGCGAACAGCGCTGATGCTGGGGTCAAGGTTCAGTACAAAGTCGTAGAAGATCACAAAACCCGCACTGAAAAATGATGAAATGGAAGGGAGGATTTGAGAGAAGAACATTTGAGGGGTCATTGCCTAAAAAATAGCACTTTTTTCTAAATTCCTTCTGAGCAGGTGTGTGTGTTGTGTGTTCTGTGTGGGTATACATGTATGTGCTTATTCTGTGTATGAGTGTATGTATGCACAGGAGAGATATTGTGTTCGGCTAGAGAGAGGTGGGAGTGAGTGTGTGCGAGTATGTGTCTGTGAGTGTTAGTGCACATGTGTGTTTTGTGCATGTGAGTGTGAGTGTGTTTGTGGGTGTCTGTGAGTGTGTGTGCATTTCAGTGAGCATGTGTTTTGTGTGTTTGATTAAATGTGTGTGGGTCTGTGTGTGTATGTCTGTGTGCAAGAACGTGTTCACTCGCGTGCATGCACATACGTGCATGTGTGTCTGCTGTGCGTGTGTGTGCGTGTGTGAGCGTTTCAATGCTGATTGTAAAGCGCTTTATGCTTAATAAAAAGCGCTATGTAAGTGTCCGTTTATTATTATAGTTAGCTAAGGCAATTTACCCTTAGAAATGTTCGAAAATCCTGCTAAAATCCAGAGTTTGTGTGTGCTTGTGTCGTTTGTTTTTTATTTTTTTATGTGTGTGTGTGTGTGTGTGTGTGTGTGTGTGTGTGTGTGTGTGTGTGTGTGTTTGTGTGTGTGTGTGTGTTTGTGTGTGTATGTGTGTGTGTGTGTATGTGTGTGTGAGTGACGTGTGTGTGTGTATGTGTGCGCAAGTGTGTGTTTGCTTGTGTGCATATGTGTGTGTGTGTGTTATGCGTGTGTGTGTGTGTGTGTGTGTGTGTGTGTGTGTATGTGTGTGTGCGTGCAAGTGTGTGTGTGTTCTCTAAGACTCTTTATCTATTTTTTTCTCTATTCAACAAAAATATGAAGGTTGACACTTATGATCCCACACAGCAGGTGATGTCTTTGCCTTTGTCAGTCTGTCTTTCTTCCTGTTGATTCGTCTGCCACTTCATTTGTGTCTTAGGGCAGCCACACTGCATACGATTTGACCCCAATACGATACGATTGTGACAATGTCTGTGAGTCATGATTCACATGAAATACTTCCGTCTAAAAATACTATTTTCGTTAACTATATTCATGCATTACACGAATTGAATAAAATGTCTGATACAAAAATAAGATATTTTATCAGATTTGTGTACGGGAGACTACAAACATAGTGAACTAGTAGGATTCATCAGATTTACTCAGTATAATTTCACGTGAATCATGCCTCACAAATGTCAAAATCGGATCGTAGTGAATCGAATCATATGCAGTGTAGCCGGCCCTTAAGTTAGATATTATTAAGTATTAGGTACTTTATAGTGACGGAGGGGTCTCTGTGAAATTCGGGTTGCTCCCCCCTGGAGAGTGCATCACAGAGACGCGCCACCAATTTATTTATTTTTGCATGCGATGTTTGAGTGACTGATGATGAAGGAAAGGGGGGAGGGGTAAAATTTGACCAAATGGCAACTTTTTTGTTGCCACTGGGATTAACGTGTACTGAGTGCATGGGCACACTGGACCTACGTTTATCGTCTCATCCGAAAGACTTAACGTCTCAGCCCCACCATGATGCTTGGGTCAAAGTTCGGCACTAACACATACACACACATACACACAGAGTCTTTCGGATGAGACAATAAACCGAGCTCCAGTGTGCCCATGCACTTAGCACATGTTACTACGGTTAGACCCAATGGCAACGAAAAAGTTGTCATTTGGTCAAAATTTGCTCCCCAACCCCGCCCCCTTTCCTTCCATCATCAGTCACACAACAATCGCATGCAAATAAAAAAAAAATGGGTGGCATGGCTCTGGCTGCGACACTCTCTCCAGGTGGGAGCAACCCGAATTTCACAGACGCCTCTGTGACTATAAGGTACCAAATACCAAATACACACACACATGCATGCAAGCACCCACACCCACCATTATCTCTTCTACCTTCTACTTATCCAAAGTGTCCTGATTCTTGATCATAAACATTCCGCTATGAAGGTTTTAAAATGAAATTATCAGTACATGACCGTCAGATTTATGATTAGGCCATAGCCCTTTGATCTGATTGTGGTAGATCATTGCTCTGTTTTCACAAACGTTGACAGATATAATCTGTTGTTGTTCTTTCTTTATGAGGCATAATCAGCGATTTTGTGGCTCTAGTGAACAAGATACTTTCTGTCAAGAGCACTGCTCATCAAGTCTATTTTTGATGCTTGTCTTGTTTTTGTATCACTTGATCTTTAACCTTTTCTATCGGGCACTGGCGGCTGGTGGCCATCTGGCCACTTGTAGCCTGTTCCTTTGCTGGTCACCGTTGTTGCAGCTATGGCCCGTTGCCATAGCGGTTACGGGGAAACCGTCAGAACTTTCTTAAAGAAATCTGTTTTTTCCTACTGCGGTGTAAGGAATAACAGTGCTCAAAATATCTTTGAAAATGTAAATGATGTACAGGTCGGGTTCTGCTCTTTTTATTGATGCATGGCAACATGCTTTAACTTTTTTTTAATAAACACCGTGAATAAAAAGTAGAGAAAAAACAAAAAAACAAAAAAACCTCAGCTGCATGCCAAACGTTTTGTCATTATTTCCTCCCACTCTCTCTCTCACTACCCCCAACTAAGAATATCACGCGCTAAGCCCCTACTGGCTTGATTGCTCCCTGGCGGTGAAGCGTGCGTCCTAAGCTGATCATTCCAATCAGGTTTTGCAATTTAAATCTCCGTTGATCCTACAATAGTAATTTCCCTTATGATGCAGCCAAAGGGATCAGTTGGCCGTAGGGAAACTTCCCCAAAGCCATCTGTCTTAAACGACCTTCTGGTCATGAGTGGGGATGTACCCTGGGCAAGGCATCTTTACCCTACGCAAAATTCAGCCCGGTTCTCCACAATAGCAGCTGACCTCCTTTGCTGTGTAGAAGCCATGGTCGGAAGTATTAACAGATTAGTACCGCAGATTGTAGCTGATCTTACCAAAGACTGTATAGGGGAAGATAAGCATCCGGTCTCTTTTCCCTATATGAGTAGTGAGGACAGAAACACTGGTTATGTCCCTTTTAAACAGGACACATTTTACACGTCGATAGGCCAGTTGAATTCTCCGTTCAAGTTCCAGTCTGAGTTTTTAGATAGCCAGCACTGTGAATAGTGTACTGTCCCCACTAACGATAACTCTATCAGCCCGGTTCGCTGAGCTCTTAAGTAGTCCATCTTACCCTTTTAGAATATATTTGATCTTACTACATTCTATTGACAAAAATATTCTGTTGTATTGCATTGTATTACACTGCATTGCATTGTTTGCATTGCTTTTATTGCATAACTACAAGGTGGCAGAGTGGCTAAGACGTTCACCTGCCAAATTCAATGTATGACTGCAGCGTGAGTGACCCAGGTTCGAATCCCGGTTTTGCCCTTTCTTTCTAGTTCGACAGGAAAATTGAACTGAACGTTGAGTCCTTTGGGTGGGGACTTAAATCTAGTACAGTCTGACCCCTGGGCTTTACACACATAAAGTCGGTAAGAGCAGTAAGAAATCCTGCTGCCTGGTATGACCAAATTGGTAGCTAGTTTTCCCAAGTCTGCCTCTCCCACTCTCCTCACCCAGACCCCCCCCAAAAAAAATAATAAAAAGGGGGGTGGCACTGCACTTGCAGCGACGCGCTCTCAAGGGGAAGAGCAGCCTGAATTTCACAGAGATAAGTCTCTGTGACTAGAATATACCAAATACCAAATGAGATTCATTGTAATGCTGTCTTGCATTGTAGTGTAATTGTATTGCATCACATTGTATTTTATTGCATTGTATTGCACTGCATTGCATTGTACTGTAATTGTTTTGACTGTATGATACAGTGGCTCAGAGGTAGCGCGGTCGCCTCGTATGCAACCAACTCGGGATCATTCCTGGCAGCAGCGGAGTTTTTCTGCTCATTTTCCACTAGACCTTATGGTCTGAACGCTGTCTTTCAGACGACAAAAACCGAGGTCCCGTGTGCCCATGCACTTTGCACACGTCAAAGAACACAGTGGCAATGAAAAAGTTGTCATTTGACCCAAATTTCCCCTTCCCCCTCCCCCATCAGTCACACAAATTTGGGTCAAATGACAACTTTTTCATTGCCATTGAGGCACGGTTCTGATGAAATACTTTTTAAATTACTCTAACAAAATCTTACTAACTTCCTTCGCTATTTTCATGTAGACCCCCAAGGCACGAATCTGGTGACATATCTGATATAGAAACTCTGAGATTTCATCAGATTCGTGTATCAGGATCTACAAATAGAATGAACGAAACAAGCAGGATTTCATCAGATTCATTTAGTCAATAGTATTTCATCAGAATCATGCCTCACAAATGTCGCAGTTGGATAGTCGTACAACTGCAATTGGATGTGTAGATTCTCCCCTTTATGTTTCGCAGTTTCGTTCTAAGCGTTGTTCCTCTTCCATTCCTTTCAAATGACCAGACACAGCAAGTAATGTATGTAATAAAGTATTTTATTTCAACTACAAAAGCAACGTGGAAATAGTATATCAAACAAAATCATGTAGAAATGCGTCTATCAAACAATAAACATAAAAGAAAGTCCCCGACCTCCCAAACTTTATCACAGTGGATATATAAAAACTATTGCAAACAAAAATCTTCGAGGTAAAATCTTCGATAAGATCATTAGAATAAAGTTATTGTAAAGAAAAAGGAATGATAATAATTACAACATCATCACAGACCAAAGTGGATCTAAAGATAACAGGTTTCATTTTGGATATACTGTAAAATCCCTACCAAACGCCCACCCCACACTTTTGGCAAAAAAATGATTTATTTTTTTCGTACAAAGGGGTGTATGCTAGGGATTTTACGGTAAAACAAACCTCTCATGAGTATGTGTGTGTTGTAAGTGTGTGTGTGTGCATGTGCACGCACGCACATGCATTTGTGTGTGTGTGTGTGTGCGTGTGTGTGTGTGTGTGTGTGTGTGTGTGCGTGCGTGCGTGCGTGTGTGCATGCGTGCGTGCGTGCGTGTGTGTGTGTGCACGTGTGTGTGCATGTGTGTGTGTGAACATGCGCATGAGCACATGTATATGCTTGCATGCACAATGCATGTCTGCAGCTGTTTTTGAGTGTATGTGCATGCATGCTTGCAAGCATTTATGTGATAGTGTTGTCAGAACGTGCCAGCATATTTGGGTATGGGTTGCATCCGTATACAAAAAGGCACATCAGGAAAAAGGAATTTCAATTATGCGCATAGCTTCAACCCATGCTCTACATCACTCACACACACATAAATTTAAACCAACAAACACAAAACTATTTTTGAAAATAACTAAACAAATTTTTACACAAACATATCCAACTACAAGAATAAATATGACTCACAAAAAGACCTACTTATACTTTTTTTAAAGCATTTTAACAAATCACACTGATTAAACATAACTCACTTAATCTTATATGTTAAGAGCTTCCAATCTAAAACAGAAAGTAAAGGAAGCATTCTGGCTAAAAATAAAAAATATATCAAAAAAATAACCGATTGATTCTGACCATGCAACATGCATATTTTCTTTGTGGAAAACAACAGTCCAGCTATAACATCTCCTGAAGTAATTATTCTGCTTATTTCCACCAATAACTATATTCCTTTAAATCCTGTTGCATACCTTTAATTATGTATATGAAAAATTGCTACGTGTTGTGAGAAGCTTTTTTATTCTTTCTTTTTTTTGCCTGTTGCCTGAAAAAAAATCAGTCAAAGTAGTCATATTAATTTTGATCAATACTTATTAACATTTTGTGGGGGATTTTGTTCGTTTCTTCTCGCTTTTTAGGCCTCAATAATTTTAAAAAAAGTGAAAATAAAAATGACATGTTTTACTTATATCTGTCAAATCTAACAGTGTCTTAAAAATTCAATTCTCCCCCTCCACACAATCACGTGCTAAAAATAAATAAATGAAGACAAAATTTTCTCATTCAAATAAATGTTGCACCTGCACCTCAAAACATCATTCTTCAGCACCTACTGATCTGCTAATAAAAATTGTAAATTATCTTTATGGCATAATACGAATCACTATGGCAAAGACTAATTGCTTGCAACATTCAAAAACATAAAGTAATTCAACCCTCTTGACTTAACCTGTCAGTCACTAAACATCAATGTGTTTATTTCCCCTAAAACAGTTTGGGCACACACACATATACGCGCAAGTTCCGTGTGTAAACCCATGAGCAATCCGCAAACACAAAATCTGGAGGTAAGAAATATGAAAGAGTGTGCACATTACATGTGGAAACCCTCCGTAATCCATCCGCTTGTTTCTTATATGAGTGGATGGGGTTCCGCACGGAACTTTCAGATTGCAGATCTAATGTATGTGTACCCTAAATGAACAGTAGATACAAATCATTAGGCTGGCACACTCCAGATTGCTGAGGCAAAGATTTCGCTGCATAAAGCAATAGCGATTAAACTCACTAGACCTTACCCTGAATGAACAGTAGATAAAAATCATTAGGCTGGCACACTCCAGATTGCTGAGGCAAAGATTTCGCTGCATAAAGCAATAGCGATTAAACTCACTAGACCTTACCCTGAATGTCCACAGTACTTTTTTTAACCCCTTAACTGCAGGAGAAACATGGAGAAATTGACTTTTGCTTAATTATAAAATTGAAGAGAGGCCTGTTAGACTCAATCTGAGAAAATGATCTAGATATATATTTCCTGACTTGTCTAAGACAAAACCTAGCATTCTAGGGCTATGACATCAAAAGTTATGACATCATCAATGACGTCACCTGCCCGTGGTAGGCACAGGGCAGGCAGGAAGGGGTTAAAGGTATATCGTATCAGTACCATACCATCGAATCGTCCCTTTGGAGCTGTGAAATCTGCGCTCTACACACAGCAATCCACTGAAGTTGTCAAGTTTAAATCCCCCAGAGGAGACACTGCCCTGCTGCCGAATTATTTTACTGGAAATTATTTCCCTCTACTATATGTAAAACACCATCTGTCGCTTCCACAAGCTTGCTTGATTTACACCACTACCACTGATCTAACAATTACGATCAAATGCGTTTATCTACTTCATGCTAAATGAATACAAATGTGCTATAATACAAAAGTCAACAAATCATAATTTCTCACAAGATTTCAAACTATCAAGTTTTGGAAACTATACAAAAAATTTGAAGGGAAAACAGAAAATAAAAGATGATAAAAACTAAAACTTCAGCATCACTCAATATTCAGTACACTATGAGCACAAAGTTGTAGAAACATAAAGATGATAAAAACTAAAACTTCAGCATCACTCAATATTCAGTACACTATGAGCAGAAAGTTGTAGAAACATAAAAATGATAAAAACTAAAACTTCAGCATCACTCAATATTCAGTACACTATGAGCAGAAAGTTGTAGAAACATATTTTTCTTTTCTTTGTTTCTTTCGTCCCCGGCTGCGTTTCCTTGGGAGAAACTGGCGTCTCTTGTCGGCTGGGAACTCTGAAAATGGAGAAGAAAAAACATACTCCAACACCTGTCAGTAATCACCCACTACGACAAGCTACAAACAGGGAGATATTATCACAAATAGCATCATCATTTATCAATTCATGTATCTATTTATTTATTCATTTGTTTATTTGTTCATTGATTAATGATATATTATTATTGAAGTCATACTGTCCTTTTATTCATTATTTCTTTCAAAGTATTCTCCAAACAAATTGTTGAAATCTTCTTTTATGTCAGAAACGCACACACGCACGCACGCACGCACGCGCGCAAGTGTTGATTTATTCATTAAAGAAGTATGAAACTTTTACTTTCACTCACAAACTTTAAATGCGACACATGAACTCATCAATTATAACACTTTAAAACTTTTATGCTAAAAATGTGCAAATTCATACTAAAACACACACACTATCCTATTCAATAAGTACATCTTACAAATGTAGGCTTCAAAATGTATAATTATCAACCACAGAATATCAATTGATCATACTCAAAATGCATTTTTTTTTTTCAAATAAAAAGTGAAACAGAAAAGATACGATGCTTATGCAAAAATGTTAGAGCTAAGAAATGTCCAAGGAAAGAACAAAGATGAGAAGAGATCTGACGCAGAAAAGGGCAGAAAGGAAGCAGAGGATATTGTGTGTACCGGTACTCACAGAACAACAAAAGCTAAAGATAAAAATGAGGTAACTACAATTTATCCCCCTGTGGGGATACCGGGGGTCTTTTGGAAAAATAGTTACCCCACCTTCTGGAAGTTCTGTGCTTGTAACTTCATCTAACCTGTCACTCTCCTTGACTCTGCCTTTACCCTTTGCTTGCTGTCATCTGCTATCTTTCTGCCTTACCGGTCCATTCTCCTGCCATTTTTCAAGAAACACTTTCAAAAAGATCGGACTTGCTGGGCCTAACTATTTCTTAGGTAGGCGCATAATGGCAGCATGACGCATCTGCGCTCATAATTGACAGGAAACTGTCTGAGCGATCGAAGAAGAAGACTACAATTCATAGTCAATACAAAATGCTTTTATCGTTCATCTTGAATAACAATAAAGTCAAACAGTTTGTGCTTGCTTTATTATACAGCTGTGTGATTTCATTTATTCATTCGTTTATTTTTGTAAGGAGATACGTTATAAGTATTTCAAGAAATTGTTATACTTGTTGCCCATATAGTTCCTTTCAGGTTTGTTTTTCATTGTCTTTCTAAGCATCAAATATGGCAAGGAGATACGTTATAAGTATTTCAAGAAATTGTTATACTTGTTGCCCATATAGTTCCTTTCAGGTTTGTTTTTCATTGTCTTTCTAAGCATCAAATATGGCAAGGAGATACGTTATACGTATTTCAAGAAATTGTTATACTTGTTGCCCATATAGTTCCTTTCAGGTTTGTTTTTCATTGTCTTTCTAAGCATCAAATATGGCAAGGAGATACGTTATACGTATTTCAAGAAATTGTTATACTTGTTGCCCATATAGTTCCTTTCAGGTTTGTTTTTCATTTTCTTTCTAAGCATCAAATATGGCAAGGAGATACGTTATACGTATTTCAAGAAATTGTTATACTTGTTGCCCATATAGTTCCTTTCAGGTTTGTTTTTCATTGTCTTTCTAAGCATCAAATAATTTTTCAAAGTTTATTCATGAATAATGTAAAAAGAAAATAAATACAGTAAATCATAAAAAAATGAAATCCTGGCACAGTTATGTATGCCCCTGTTCTGAAATACTTTATTTCACACATTTCATTTAAACTCAATCCCAAAGACAAATAACTCAAACTCAAACCAGCAAGTCATATATAACAGAAGTCGAATGTCATGGTCTTGCAGTTTCATTTGCCAACAGAAAGACCCCTATGTTTAGTATACTCTGTTCATTCTAAATTAGTAAAGATATACATAGAAATTCTAGTCTCTGGTTTGTGAAGAGATGCAGTTTATACAACCCCGTAAGGAAAGAAACTAAAAGCACATCAGAAACGTTACTCTGCACACCTAAAAAGACAAGAAAAACTAATCTGCACTAAAGCTACAAGATATTTTTTTCAAAGAACGAAAAAAAGATGACATAGAACATGTAAAAAAAAACCACCAATAAACAATTGAACAAATAAAGACAGTGTTGTACCTCTCGGTGAAAAGAAAAAACATCACGGAGAGATAAGGAACATCAACTTTTATACATATATCTCTGCTTCAATCAAATTCTATATACCAATAATCAGATTCTCACCCCCTCTGTCCTGTACAAATGAATAAATTAAGAATGGTGCCAGTAAACTGAATTCAGCATCCCTTATCATGTTCAGTCAGGCATGAAATACAATTTGGTCATGTACTCTATTCTCTACTGTATTGTAGCAAACTAAATTTGTTTGAAAATATTACCTTTACTGACGTAAAAAGCAAGACCTAAAAAATGTTTATCATAATCAAACACCATATTTAACAATCTATCCATACTCAAAACAACCCCTATTTATGAGCAGTGACACTGTAGGGTTTTGTAAGCAAACAAACAACAAAATATAAACACAAAGCTTCAAATACTACAAGTACAGATAGGATTCTATAAAGTCAAACAATCTACTTACATCAAATACATCAGTCCCAGATTCTATCAACATCAAACAATCTACTTAAATAAAACAAAAAATAAACACACAGAAGCTGTTGAAAGCTTTCAAACTAATAGAAAAAAATTCTACTGCAACACAGTTCGCTAAAAAATAAAAAGACAGACAATAAGCACAAGATGAGATAACAGGCAATATCCACATTTGTTTTGTAATAGGAGATACTTTTTTAACAAAGAGTAACTTGCTAACCTATTCAAAACGATTTCTGAGTTAACTCCAAAAAGCAGAACATCCGTCTGCACTGACGTCCAAGTATATTTGCATCATCAGTTTCAAAGTCTAATACTATTTGTTGTTTCTTCCCCACTGTTTTCCCTTTTCCCTTTCCTACACATCCAGGCTTAGGTTCACTTTTATTTAGAACTTGTTTTTCAACATTGTTGAAAATTACGATATAAAATAGGCAGTATGTAATGCAGAACAACTACTCCAGTCAGTGACGGTGACAAGAAGCCCAAATGAATCTGATCGTTGCACATGAAACAACAATTTCAAGGCAGACATTCATTCTAAATTGTTCCCCGTAGCTGGTCGCAAGTTTTATTTCACCACTTAATTCCTTTAAAAAAAATTATGACAACTCCAGGCCAGGAAATGATGCAATTGAACTCTCAGGCAGTGGCATATTGAAGGGGTTGTCACCTATGTGTGAAACAAATGTGGATATAGCCTTGTGTTGAATACAAGCATAAGAAAGAAAGAAGTACAGTGTTCACCTCTTAGATGTAGAGCGTGTAGTACTGGTCATCGGGCTGTGTGTGAACCGGCGTGTGGTCCCAGCTATGACCGTAGGCTTGCACGCGTCGCGGACTGTAACTGCAAATACCGCTCTTGTTTGCACACTCAAAATTCCGCCGGTTTGAAAAAGTCAAAATTCATCGCGGTTTTGTTTCCATCAAATTTGTTTCCTTTGACGAGAAATTGACAGAAAAATGAGCAAAAAAGTGAGGGTATTGGGGAAAGAAACGCTAACTGCATTTGCACAAAGATCAGTCTAGCGGTGCTCTTCTTTACCTTTGTTTTGTGTTCAAATGCAGCCAGATGGATAGGGATATGCTTACACTATCTGAATACATTTGTGTATGTGGAAAGCTAAAAATAAAAATGTTTCTACATGGCTACAGAGATATAGAGAAGTTGTGTGTGTGTGTGTGTGTGTGTGTGTGTGTGTGTGTGTGTGTGTGTGTGTGATTGTGTATGTGTGTGTGTGTGTGTGTGTGTGTGTGTGTGTGTGTGTGTGTGTGTGTGTGTAGTAGTGTAGTGTGTAGTGTGTGTGTGTGTGTGTGTGTGTGTGTGTGTGTGTGTGTGTGTGTGTGTGTGTGTGTGTGTGTGTGTAATGTGTGTGTGTGTGTGTGTGTGTGTGTGTGTGTGTGTGTGTGTGTGTACGTGCGTGTGTGCATGCATGCGTGTGTGCGTGCGTGCATGCATGCATGTGTGTGTAAGAGAGAGAGAGTTTGTGTGTTGTGTGTGTGTATGCCCATAAAAGTGCAGCATGTGTGAATCATTGGCATCCGTGTCTTCAGGTGCTGAGTGTCAGCATTTGGGGAAGGCTTAGACAAAGGCCAAATCATAAAGTCCTCAAGACACACATGCACAGCCACTTTATTCTCTTGGGCATGTGTGCCTTCTTTGAGTTTGACAGATTAAACGTTTAACAGCCAACCAAAGTAAAACCAACCAAACCAAAAACCTCGTAAACTGATACTCCATCTTAATAAAATGTCTGGGCCTGTGATGTCTCTCTGCACAAGCTGGACATTTTACCCATTTGGATGACATTAACAACATTAAGTCCCAGGTAGGTCCCTCTTTCTGCAATTCTATACTCCCCAAGGGCAACATTCCAATGCAAGTGCAGTGCCACCATTTTTCTTTCTCCCTGAATGTTTGTCAATCTGCTTACCCATTGTGAGTGAGTTCATCCTAACCTAACGCAAACTCAGTTTATCAGTTTAAAAATTGGAAAATAATCTCAGATCATCAAGTGGAAAGGGGACAAAAACGTAAAACTATTTAGGTATTGGTATTTACCATATATAGTCACAGGTGTCTCTGTGAAATTCGGGTTGCTCCAACCTGGAGAGCGCATCGCAGCCAGAGAAGCGCCACCTTTTTTTATATTTCCGTGCGATTTTTGTGACTGATGAGGAAGGAAGGGGGGGGGGGGGGGGGGGGGTAAATTTTGACCAAATGACAACTTTTTCGTTGCCACCGGGCTTAACGTGTGCTAAGTGCATGGGCACACGGGACACAACATAACACAACAGTATGAGAACAGTCACTTACTATTGGTCGTAGGGCCCCATGTCTAAGTCCACGTAAGGTCTCTGCAAGGCCTGCAACAAACACATCGGAATGGGTCAACGCGTCAACCGATAAGAAAACTGCTGCTCTTTAAAACGTTTGTGGTTTTCCTTCTTTTTTTTTCCAAAAGGAATTACGGCAATCGCAAGCAGGGAGAAAAAAACAAAAACAAACACAACAATAATAATAATTAATAATGCTTATATAGCGCATAATCTTGCCAAGCACCTCAATGCGCTTTTCACTCACCATTCGTACAAACATTTCTAACAGACTGGCTCACGCATCCTCACCATACATTTCTATACAACACCACCACCACAGTGGATGCCCACACCCACACCACACCCACACCACACCCACACCACACCACACACACCCACACCACACCACATATGCACAGAGAGGGAGAAGAGAAGAAGAGACATAGACCTGGTTACCCCCTACACACGTCTTGAGTCTGGACAGCTGAAATGAGTAGTTTGGGTTAAAAATGTGTAGTTTTATTCATTAAACCATCACATAATGTTAACTGAAAATGAGTAGTCATCAAAAATTAAAGAGCATTATTTTCAGTTTTGATGAGTAGTAGTGGTCCAAATTGAGTAGAATACTACTGGAAAAGAGTAGAGTAAACGGGTCTGGTTCACTCCACACACAACTTCCACTCACGGCGGGCCCCGGCTGCTGCTGCACGATGATCTTGGCGGGCTGTTGCGGCGGTGGTTGCTGGACCTGCATCTCCAGCCGCATGCGGTCGGCCAGCGTGTCCTGCCTGATCCGCTCCATCTCCCGCTGCAGGTCGCTCATCTTCCGCAGGTGGTCGCGGTGCAGACGGTGGATCTCTCGCTCCAGTTCGTCTGATGATACCAAAAATAGGTGGATCTAAATAGAGAGGGTGAGAGAGAAACAGCGCGAGAGACACAGAGAGAGGGCAGGGGAGAGGGGGCTCAGACTTAAAGGAAAGAGAATATGGGAGAAGAGAGATGCAGGTTGTTCATCTTTCGCAGGTGGTTGCAAGCGGTGGATCTCTCGCTCCAGTTCGTCTGACGATACAAAAAATAGGTGGATCTAAATAGAGAGGGTGAGAGAGAGGGCGGGGGAGGGGGCTCAAACTTGAAGGAGAATGAGAGAAGAGATATGCAGGTCATTCATCTTACACAGGTGGTCGCAATGCAGGTGGTGGATTTCTCACTCCAGTTCATCTGATAATATGAAATTGAAAGATAGATTGATTTAACTTGAGATGGTGAGAGAGAGAGAAAGAAAGAAAGAGACAGAGAGACAGAGGGGGGGCGGGGGGCTCAGACTTGAAGGAGAGAGAATGAGGGAGGACAGATGCAGGTCATTCATCTTATGCAGGTGGTCGCAATGCAATTGATGGATTTCTCTCTGATCACTTCAGTAGTTTAGGCAGTGGCAAGAGGAAAACTCTGATTTTGACAAAAAGTGCTTGTGGACTAGAATGTTATATCATGAACATATAATCACTAAATGTTTTCTATTATAATTTGCGTGGTGTATGTGAGCATGCTTTGTTTGTTTGTTGTTATTTTCACTATTGTTTTATGCTTTCTAACTTTTCACTCAGATTTTGTTTTAAAATTCTTCTTTTGAGAGTAGGAATACTCAAAAGTTTGTGAACTGAAACAGATATGTGCCTTGTGGCAACGGCATCCATTCCCCAGAGCACGTCCTCCAGCAGTGCCCCACCTACCACGACATCAGATGTCAAACCTGGCCGGAAGGGATGGAGCTCCAACAGAAGCTGTGTGGACCCACAGAGGTGCTGAAGAAGACTGCAGACTTCACCCTCACCACCGGATTGGAGATTTAGAAGTGACTTGGGATCGCAGAAGAAGAAGATTAGTTGCTGCTGTTGGTACTGTGTACAATTATAGTACCATGTCACAAATTAGCCCCGAAAAATTGGCAGTTCATCAAGATCATCAGTCAAATACTAATGTGTTTGCTTGTTTGTTTGCATTTTGTTGTTTTTCCAACCTCTTGAGTATCTTGTATCGAGTTTACAATTTACATTTTACTGCACTCTTAAGTTGCAATTAACTCCTATAGCAGAAGGCCTCCATTGGGCGAAGTCGACCTGGTTATTGATTTTTTTTCTCGTTGGTTTATTGTTGTTTATTTGTTTCTGGATCTGGATCTGGATGTATACGTTGTAGGAGCCTATGAAGGCTATATACACAACGGAAATAGGAGAGCGCATTGAGAACTAAAATTTTGTCTTGATGGAATTGACAGTTTGACTTCCTTTTTTTAAATTAAATTTTAAAATTGCTGTCTTGGTGGAATGACAGTCTACTTTTTATTGGCCATAGACCTTTCGCAGTATCCGGGAAAGACCAATCCGGCTACCGTAGCGACCCCCCTGGGGACAGGCCCCGACCGGCACAGCTCCTGCCCTTCATTTACCACTACTGTAATATATGGCCCTAATACCCTATTTTAGTTATTAGTTGCTGCAGGCTCTGGTGAGCCACCTGTTTGTTTCTGTGTTTGTTTCTTTGGTTGGTTTTTGTGTTGTTGGCTGTTGGATTTCAGATTCAGATTCAAACTCAGATTCATTTTATTATCCCATAACTGAGAAATTGCAGCCAGGAGCATAATTAAGAATCACCACAATAAACACATTTATGAACACAGAATTTTAGGGTGATGGTGGTGGTGGTGGTGGATGGTTGGTTGGTTTTCTTTCATTTTATTTGAAGTAACATTCTTGTTGATTACTTGCCCGGTTTGTGGACATAACACGACAAAAGACCTGTTAACCCCTTCCCTGCCCAGTCCACTTCGTGGTGTGCAATGTCATTGATGATGTCATAACTTTTCATATAGTCCTGGAATGATTGTTTTTGGTTTAAACAAGTCAGGAAAGATATATCTCTAGACCATTTTCTCAGATTCAGTCTAACAGATCTCTTTTAAATTTTATAAGAAAATTGACAACTTCTCTGTTTTACTCTGGCAGTGAAGGGGTTAATCACTCGTAGTTAGTTGCTTTCAGGCAAGAGAGATTCGACTGAAACTATTCTTTACCTTAATCCTAATCAAATGCACAAAGGGAAGCTATTAACAGGCATGTAACAGGTTACATTTCAACTTCAGCAATGCAAGACCAACTCAAAAATGGAAAGAATTTTTTTATATAATGAGTTTATATAGTAATATACAAGTAGCATCTGCTTCAGGTGGCTCTTTGGCAGAGGCCTGCAGCTTGAATGCTTCCTATAGTAGGTAGGTCTGTTACATTTGGGATAGCAAAATGTCGCAAAGACGGTAGCGCTCGTTGTGCAGTGGCAATGACAGTTTAAACTTTGGTTAACAGCAACAACAGCATTCATATAATATATTTCTTGAGATGTGTGTGTGTGTGTGTGAGAGAGAGAGAGAGAGAGAGAGAGAGAGAGAGAGAGAGAGAGAGAGTGTGTGTGTGTGTGTGTGTGTGTGCGTGTGCGTGTGTGTGTACGTGTGTGTGTGTCTGTGCGTACATGCATGTGTGTGCAAAGTGTAATTACTACTTCTACATTCTAGACCTACTAGTACTACTACTACTACTACTACTACTCTCTCTCTCTCTCTCTCTCTCTCTCTCTCTCTCTCTCTCTCTCTCTCTATCTATCTCTCTCCCAACAGGACTTGTTCAGCAGACCTTGGCCACAGATTAGGAAAGAAAAAAATCAGATTAAATGAGAGAAAGAATAAATGTTAAATAATTTGACCATTTTGTAAACATGAAATTAAACACAAGTCTGCTGAGCAAGTCCCATCTTGGAAAGCAAATGACAAACACTAGCCAAATTGAATCCAGAAAAATTCTTCATTTAATTGCTAAAAAATACAAAATACATTTTCCAATAACCAATTGCGTGTCTATGGACACACTGTCTTCTTTATAATGAACACTGCTGTTCTAACATTATTGATGTACAATAATTGCACAAAACATAGATAATAATTTACAATCAATCCAAATTACATGCTAGATTCAAAATCACAGAAAAGCATTGGAATAAATAATTGAACAAACAACAACAAAAGGAATGATATAGTTTGGCACGGCCATTGCATTCACTGACCAAAATGGAACATTGCTCAGCCCAGACTAAGTACACAAATCACACCAAAAAATCTAAAACAAATGTCTGATCATAAAGAACTGGACTTGGACAAGAAGGCAATAAAGAATACATTATTAAAAAATGTTTTAAACACACACACAGTGAGGCACTTTGTGATAAATCCATTCTCCTCAGAGTTCTGGATTCTTTCAATCTAATTTACCCCCTGTGGGGATATACAGGAACATCTTTCGTACAAATAGTTCCCCACCTTCAGGAAGTTCTATGCTTGTCACTTCCTCTAATCTGTCACTCTCTGACTTTCCCTTTGCTTACTGTCATCTACTACAATGTATCTTTCTGCCTTATTGGTCCATTCGCCTGCCTTTGTGCTAGAAACTATTTTAATGATTTTCTCCAGCCGAATAATGGACATGCTGGGCCTAACTATTTCTTAGGCGCATAACGACAGCATGACACATCTGTGACACCACGAAAGGGAAATGAAGTGTCTAAATGACCATTCTACTCCTACGACAGCATGACACATCTGTGACACCACGAAAGGGAAATGAAGTGTCTAAATGACCATTCTACTCCTACGACAGCATGACACATCTGTGACACCACGAAAGGGAAATGAAGTGTCTAAATGACCATTCTACTCCTACGACAGCATGACACATCTGTGACACCACGAAAGGGAAATGAAGTGTCTAAATGACCATTCTACTCCTACGACAGCATGACACATCTGTGACACCACGAAAGGGAAATGAAGTGTCTAAATGACCATTCTACTCCTACGACAGCATGACACATCTGTGACACCACGAAAGGGAAATGAAGTGTCTAAATGACCATTCTACTCCTACGACAGCATGACACATCTGTGACACCACGAAAGGGAAATGAAGTGAAGGTGGAAGTGGTGGTGTGGTGGGCTAAATGACCATTGTGACAAAATGGTAGTGAAATACTTCAGACAATTCTCTTTCAAACGATATAAGAAACATGCTTGTAACTTTTTCCATTTGAGAGTTATGGGCATTTGAAGTTGGTAGGGTGACTGTCAGCCATTTTCAGAAATCACAGTTTGAAGTTTAGTCTAGCTGAAGAAAATGTATTGACGTACTCATTTTAAAGCACTTTTTTGAGTATTTAGAGACTATAACGAAGATTGTCCTTCATAAATATGAAAGATGGGATGTTAGAGAACATGAAAATACCCATAACTCAAAACTGATAAAAAATGATATTTTTGACTTTGCAAGCCTGCTGTGAGAAACTAGCCCAGCGACTTAATGTCCCTTTCGTGGTGCCGGGTCACATATGCGCTCATACGACAGGAAAGCTATCTGAGTGATCGACAACAACAACAAATTTAAGTTTCACTATCGTTGATTTGTCCACCTTCCAATTAACAAGACATTGTTTAAACAGTCTACCAATAATGTTCTTTGTGTAACATTTTGCTTATTAGTTTACCATCTTTATTACATTCACTAGGGTTCCATCATTGCTAACGATTAGAAAGGAAGGCAGTACATGTAACCGCAGAGAGAAATCATCATCATATAAAGCTGGAAAAATGCTATATGCATCAATGTGGTTTATCCATGTCAAAATGAAAGGTTTCTTTTTGTTGTTATTGATTTCTTTTTCTGTATATACAACAAAAATTATATGTTAAAATTACTTTTGGTATTAGTACAAAAAAGCACCATTGTTTTTCTCTAGTTTTTCTTTAACAAAAAATAGGTCAGGCTGGTGACCGTGATGCTGAATACAATACAAAAATACACACACAATACTTCACAAAACAATATAGTCTGCTTCTTTACTAACCTAACCAAAAAAACTTAGCAACCTTTTTGCTAACATTAAAAAACACATGGAGAAAAGATACTTTTGGTAGGTTTCAATTTTGTTTTTCTAATTCCAAGAACACGTAAAGCATGTCACAACTGTTTTTAGATGACTTTTGCTTATTACAGAAAGTTAAGAACAAAAATGGAAGGCAGAAGTGGTGGTGTGGTGGGTTGCATGAGTGAGCAAGGAAGCGGAGAGCAGATGAATGATTGGGCTTAAGTGTACATTTTCTGTTTCAATGTATTTTTTGAAAAATATTTTAATTTTAATTTTGATGTATTTTATCTTATTTTATGGACACGGTGTGAAGACAATGTTTCCATGTGGGTTGTACAATGCCAATGGGGTGTAAAGAATCTTATGACTTATGACATTAACTCAACATCATTTTTAATATTGTCACTGCCATAACAAAACAAAGGTGGGGGGGGGGGTGGGTGGGGGGTGGGTCAATGTATATGGAGGGTGAGGTGGGGGTGTGAAGGATCAATGTGGAGGGGAGTGGGGGTGTGAAGGATCAATGTATGTGGAGGGTGGGGGGGGGGGAAGGTCAATGTAATATTTAGTCAAATATGGATCATTTGAAGGATCAAACAGAAACTTGTAAATAAAAATGTGTGACGGTCAATTTATGAACATCCATATATAAGATGCATCTCATTGCAGTGTGTGTGGAGGTGTGTGTGTGTGTGTGTGTGTGTGTGTGTGTGTGTGTGTGTGTGTGTGTGTGTGTGTGAAGGTGTGTGTGAGGTGGGGTGTGTGTGTGTGTGGTGTGTGATCTGTCTGTGTATGTGTGATCAATGTGTGTGTGTGTCAAAAAACCTCTCCGATCGTTTTCAATCAGTTCTGGTCAATGGTCAATGTGCTTTGATTTGTTGTGTTGTGTTGCTGTTGTTGTTGTTGTTGTCTGTGTGTCTATGTATGACTTTGCCTCTGAGAATATTATTGCAACAAGCATCTATTTTGTTTTACTTCCAAATTAAAACTGCCTAAAAAGCTTCTGATTCTAATGAAGAAAGTGGGGCATTTCTCGTTAATGACTGTCGTTATGAAGTCAAGCAATCTACGCAATACAAATGTAATAAACTTGTCATTTGGGATTGCAAGTTCTACACTGCCGAAGAAGCTGATGTTACTATTATACTAAAACTTGAGTACAGTATTTGATTTCCATCTTTAAGACGCAGTGCATTCCTTTGGTAATGAGTATGACTGTCGGTGAATGTTAGGAGAAATCACCCTTTTACCAAGTGACAGGCACAATGTGCGCAATCTTTCTTTCTCAGGTGGGAGTTAAGAAAAATGCATCGCCGCATTGATTCTCTTCGGTGCATTTAACCCCTTCACTGCCAGAGAAAACCAGAGAACCTAACGATTTTCTTATTATAGAATTTAAAAGAGACCCAATCTGAGAAAAAAATCGTCTAGAGATATATCTTTCCTGACTTGTCCAAACAAAACCATCATTCCAGGACTATGACATCATGAATGACATGACACACCCTGTAGTGGACAGGGGACTGGGCAGGGAAGGGGTCAACTCCTCTAATCAAACGTCTGCCATCTCCATATTGAATCGTTTGTTTCAGCAATAGAAGAGTAGAAGGGAAAACATTAAATTTGTTGCTAGACAAACACAGAACCACCGTGAGAAAGATAATATCTCTTCACAAGATTCAATCAAGATGCAGCTACAAAGCTGAAGAAATTATATACTTTATGACCATAGCTGCGTGAAGGATCAATGTATATGGAGGGTGGGGTGGGGGTGTGAAGGATCAATGTATGTGGAGGGTGGGGTGGGGGTGTGAAGGATCAATGTATGTGGAGGGTGGGGTGGGGGTGTGAAGGATCAATGTATGTGGAGGGTGGGGTGGGGGTGTGAAGCAAATGAAATATGCCAGGTCAATCATCTTTGTTTACAGGAACATTGTAAAACTAGTTGATTATTACATTCAGAAGAATCAAAATCAATGACATTCTTGAAGAACTGTAAAAATCCTATAGTCATTGTTTTGGGTGGGTGGGTGGGTGGGTGGGAGGGTGGGGGATAATTTTTTTTAAATTCTCACTTATTCTATGACGTACACAGCTCACTCTACCGCCAAAACCTGAATTTCTTTTTTTTTGGTGAGCACTTTTACAAAAAATGATTTTCTTCATTTTTAATTTGGGGGGTAACTATTTTGACACTATTTCAATTCATTACTATACAGTAAGTCATTTCTATTAGCATTACATTCAATTCTGCAGTTAATGAGAGCTTTTTTATGATTATTATTATTATTATGAACATACTTGTAAAATACTGCCAGGACAAACAAACACCAGCACAGAATTCAAGAACTGAAGAAGGCTTCTCTGATCAACAGTTGTATCATGCGCGTGCGTGCGTACGTGAGTGTGTGTGTGTGTTACATCATATATTATAAATTTATAAATATATTACAAGTTTAATGAAATTTAGATATAGTTGTCATAAATTACCAATTGAAACAGGACGACTTGGACTTGACCGACAGGACCGTTTGTGTGACAAATGTGACATGGGTGTTATTGGTGATGAAAATCATTTAGTAATTGAATGTCCATATTTTAAAGAACATCGAGATATTTTGCCGAGGTATTATATAACTAAATCATTTTTTTACTTTTGTCAGTTTATGTCCAAGCCAAAATTCCAAATAAAAATTGCAAAATTTCTAAGATCCGGAAAAGATGTTTGACAATAGACTGCAGCTTAGTTTGTTTGATGAGTGTTATTTTGTGCTTGTGGCCACTTGTTTTATAGTCTGTTTATCCTCCATGCCCCCATGAGGGGTCAAAGGATTATTATTAAATTGAATTGAATTGTGTGTCTGTGTGCGTGCGTGCGTGCATATGTGTGTGCATTTGTACATGCGTGTGTGTGCATGTGTGTGTGTGTGAGTGTGCATTGATACTTAATGGCTATAAAACAAATGCTCTAGTGTTTGTGTTGATTGATGCTTGTCTTCACATTGATAACTGGTTTTTTCTTGTCTTGTACTTCATGTTTATTCATTTGTATCTTATGCTTAGGCTTTTGTACAGCGCTTGGAGCTCCCTGCAAAGGGAGTAAAGCGCTTTCTAAATATCCATTATTATTATTATTCTATCAGAGTAAGAGGAACTGACAGAAACAGACACTGTTCGGTGCTGAGGGGGGTCTCAAACAGGGAGATGGCGAATGTAAGCTTCACAAATTCGACAGAACTGAGATCCACCTGCAATCAGGAACAATAACCACAACTCCGTCAGTGAATCACACCAAGGGAGAGAAGCAAGCGAAGGAATGGGAGGGGAAACGGGGGAGACAAGTCAAGCCAAGCGGTAGTAGCGCTATGCTAGCAGAAAACCACTGACACACACATAGACAGCTGACAGAAGGGCGGACAAGCAGAACTATTTTTGATGGTAATGAAGTATCAAAAATTCACCAAAAAATAGAAAGATGAAAAGATTTGAAGCCAAAACGCTTTTGGAGTGTTTTGATTTTAATAAAAACTTTCCTCTACCAATGCCGGTTCTGTCGTATGAAACAAGCAAACAATCAACAACTGAAATGCAGAAAGAACAGAGTTTAGATGGATAACGACACGCACATGTTTCTGACCTAACGGCTTACTGTTCTATGTTCCTCTCTTCCATAGATACTTCTATCTAAGTTAACCCTTTAAGTACTGAACTTTAACCACCATTTACGTAAATTGTGCGTTCTGCTATTGTGCTGTATATGGGTGATGTCATCAAGTGTTTGTAGTTATTCAAGGAAAATTCAGTAATATCTTCAGTTGGGTGTGTGGGAGTGGGAGTGGGAGTCTCTGCTGCGTACATGCATGCGTGTGTGTGTAAGAAAGAGGACAAAACCTGCCTACCCCAAGCTGTCACATCTTGATGTGTAAGAAAATGAAAACTTTGTTGACAATAAGAATTTCAGGCTTTGCAGAAGTTATATAATGTGAAAGGAGTGGTCATTCATGACTTGCACATGCGTGTACACAGACATAAAAGTGCATGCATGCACACACTCACACACACACACATCACATATAAAATTATGGATGGCTTAGAGGGCACACTATTCCTAGCCATGTTATTTCTTCATTCAAAATGTTTGCATTATAAGAGTACATCAGGATGAAAAAAGAAACCTTTACAAAGACAACCCCAGCCCCAAAAAAACATTTAGCACATACATCCAACCCTCTCAAGCTATCTTTCCAACACTACAAAGAGAATGTGGTGTGCATACTCAAAAACATTTTGCAAAAACATTCATCTAAAAATAGAACCTTTTTCCTCTTCCACGGTGACTATATCTGTGTTCCTACAATTTCAAAAATGGCCACAAAATGTACACAAATGTTGAGGCTACCTCTGTAGAACCCCTTTAGTCTTAATCTTCAAAGCTGATTTGACTTTCTTCAATTTTTCTCAGATGTAATGTGAAGGAAAAGACATACTCATAATAACATAAAACAGATTTTATTCAAAAGCGGTAGTTTTACATTCTCACTGAGTCGTCTTAACAATCATAAGGGGGAAAACACACATCAATATCTATGTTCAAATTTAGTTTGAAACTTCTTAGTTTGAAAGAAGGTTGGCTATTTTTTTCATTGTCATCTTTTTCCTGTTATTGATCTGCTACGTAGTATACATAGTAAACTGGGTTAGCGGGCCGCTCAGTGGGTCTCAGCACAATATAGTATGGCTGCGCATTGGCAAAAGCGTGCAGCTTTCTGCAGCATTTATCTGAAACATCATCAAGACAAGTCTCTTCACACTTTGGTTTCTACTGTTCCCAAAAGACTGGCTGTGCGAAGCTGCAACAACATATTATTATTTGTGTAGCATTTCCTTTACTTTGAAAAATGTTCTCTTTCTTTCTATTCTTGCAGTTCACGTTCTCACAGTTACATAGCGAAGTTGCAAGTGTTAATTTTTGCTAATAATGTTCAAGCATCAAACTGATGTGAATGCTGCAGTGTTTTTGCACAGACAAGCAGGCTAAGGCCGTGTACACACATAAGCGGATATTCCATGCGGAAACCCGTGCGCAATCCATAAATAAGTGAAACAAAGAAGGGAAAAGATTTGCGCACGTGTCCGAATTTCCCCTATATGGGCGTAAACTTGTATCCTTCTTCCTTCCACTTATTTAGGGTTTTCCGTACGGAACTTGAACTTACGCGTCTAATGTGAACCCAGCCTTAGGGTTAGAAGCAAGCCTTTACTTTCTATCTTTGCCACAAGCTCCTATATTAACAGTTGGAAAATGATTTTTTTTTTAAATTGAAAAGAGCAGACGTTAACTTATAATCTTTCACAATAACTTTTTCAACCGACTTCATTTTATGAGAAGAAAAAAAAAGTATTAAAAAATGTGACAAAAGACCTTTAGCTCTTCTAGCGCCATGTTGTTTTGTTCTTGTCCGCTGCATCATCACCGACAAGAGGGGAGCAACTAGCTTTTCCAGCGCGCATGCGTTGCTTCAACGGAAAAAAAACTCACTGACATAAGCTCTGAAAGTAGACAAACACATGGCAAGGTGCTTGGCAGTGAATGTCTTTGCATTTGATTGGAGTGAAGAGTGAAGGTGCTAGAAGAGATAAAATATGTGCGACTCAATAAAAAATAAAAAATTGAAACCCAAAGGCGCACGAAAAACAGCAAGCTCAAGGAAGTTTATAATAAAACTTTAGAAGCGATCTTCATTCTTAGTTTATCAGTAAACAAAGCATTAGTCACTTGCTTCTTCTTTTTTTCATATTGAATTATCAAACTGAGTTTAATGGTTTGTGGTGATTATATATGCGTCAAATAGACGTCTTCTTGCTATCAATAACATTTTCAAAAAAATTCAGATCCAATAATGTAACTGCTTTGGGCCTTGGTGTAGGATACAATATTGTAACATCCAGACATTACTGTAATGTTTTTTTGTTTTGTTTTGTTTTGTTTTTTCTTGGGGGTTTTGGGGGTGTTGCTTTTCTTATTTTTGAAACTGCTTAGACAGGTGGGTTTTTTTAATTCTTAAAAAACTATTTAAAGAGAGGTTTCTTCTTTGCGAATGAGAGAGAGGTTTGAATTTCAAACTACAAGTTTTATTGAATATTCATAAGACCAGTAATATACACATGTACTTAGTCACAGTTCTTTCATGAAAAAGTATTGTGTAGCGACATAGTGTAGCGTTTTGATGTTTTTTAGTTCAATTATAAACCATTTCTGTTACTTCTACCGAGTTCTAGGCCTATGGCGTAGAGTAGGAAACAAATAATGCGGTTGTTCCATAGTTCTTGTTTAGAATGCTTAATAACAATTTCATTGCTTATTTTTTTCCATCAAAATGCTTACATTTAATATATTTTGTATAATTAAAACAAAACAAAAAACACACAGAATATTTGCTCTGCATGATAGCATGGATTTATTTTGTTTGCAGGTATGTCAAAGATTCCTGTGTGTTTTGTTGTTGAAAAACAGCATAAGATGCACTACTTTTTCATGAAAGAACTGTGACTAAGTACATGTGTATATTACTGGTCTTATGAATATTCAATAAAACGCTATACAATTTGTGTAACCACCCCTTGTTGTGGTTGTTGTGGTGCGGTGTGATGTGTGAATTTAGTTAAGTGTGAGGATGCAGTGTGTGACTGCAGTGTTGAAAATGTAACTGTATCTGTTTATGAAGGAGTGGTTTCACAGGGCGTGAGGTCCAGACAACCAAGTATTAAAGAAATGGTTTATAATAATTTAAATGCTTTGCTGCTCCCCAGTATTAAAAAAAAGGCATTCTAAAGCATTCTGCCTTACAGCTAAGCCAGATGACTCTTCTTCTTTCTTTTACTGTTTTACAGTTAAACCATATGCCTCTCTTGCTCATATTGCTTCATAGTGAAGCTGCATGCCTCATTTTCATCTCTCTCTCTGCGTGTGTGCGTGCGTACGTGCGTGCGTGCGTGCGTGCGTGTGTGTGAGTGTGCATAAGAAGTAATTTTTTTTACGACTGGCATAGTTTAAGATTTACTCTTAATTTAGTCTCGGTAAAGGTAAAGATGCCCCCCCCCCCCCTCCATTTCTCGGTTGTTTCCACTTTTTCAGTCTTGCCTTTCTTTAAATGGCTAGGAAGAACAATAAACAGAGAATGAGACATACATATATAGAGAGAGAGACAGAGACAGAGACAAAGAGAGAGAGATAGACAGAGAGTGTGTGTGTGTATGTGTGTGTGTGTGTGTGTGTGTGTGTGTGTGCATGTGTGCGCGGCGCGGCGCGGTGCGTGCGTGCGTGTGTATGTGTGTGTAAAATTGTCAGTGTTTTATGGCTTTTTAAAAAAATCATCCCCTTCACTGCCAGAGGAAAACTGAGAACATGGACTTTCTTGCTACAAATATAAAAGAGGCCTGTTAGACTCAATCTGAGAAAATGGTCTAAAGATATATCTTTCTTGACTTGTCTAAACCCAAAACCATAATTCCAGGACTATGACATCAAAAGTTATGATGTCATCAATGACATCACACAACAGGTAGTAGTAGACACAGAACCCCAGCAGGGAAGTGATTAATTGCTGTAAAATGCCTACATTTCAACAGCGACTAAAATGTTTGCTAAAAAAAAGTGTTCCATCTTGAGTTTGTATAGCAAATTTCGCTTATTTACGGTCAGTTACCACTAAAAGATTGCATCACGTCTTAGCACTACAGCACATTTCTCTTTATATATTAGAAAAAGGAGAGACAAATCAAAATACAAAAACATTGTGTTCTAACAAAAATCAGTTCAACAATGAAAACTCTACAGTCTTCTTTCTTTCAGCTTCCAGCTTGATTGAGTGAAGGGAAAAGAGTTGCAAAACGAAATAAAGAAAAAAAAATAAGTTGAACTTATCTTACAGCACCACTTCTAAAGCATCTTCGGATGAATAACTTCAAACGGTCAAAATAGATATCAGCCAAATACATTTTGTCTCTTTCAATGATCACAATATGCGTCCATTTTAATTCTAAGAGCAGTTTCAAAGAAAACAAAAAATGTAAAGCACATTTTCTGAAACAATTTATAAGCACTACACATCACTAGCACTAGCAGTCAATCTAAAACACACAAACTATAAACAACATTTTGTGCGAATTGATCGGTTTGAAAATTGGCAAAAAGGCTGTGTTGCATAATTCAAAGGCATTGCTATCATCATATAAGATGACGGGTTATTGCGATCTTTAACAATATTCTTTCAAATGAATAAATGACATGAACCAAATCGTCCCCTTCAAACTTTTCTGCAATTGTTAGGAACAAAAACATTGATGCTGTCATTTAATCAAGCCATCAAACTATTTTACCTATGGTGGTTTTAAATAAATACAGTAGAAGCACTCTCAGGGGGAACAAGAGAAGATAAAAGTGCATTTTGAGTCTGGCTTATAGAACAACATAGCACGATTCTTTCCTTCAAAAACATTCTTCTTCACCACCTTTTAAAATTAATTTGTCGAATATCTTGAAACTCTCATCATCACTGTTAAGATGCCATAAACTTTTTTGCCAATCTTCATCATGATCTGTTCAGGTTGTGGTTCTCGAAGCCCATTTTTTTTGCATAAACACACGCATACCTTATGCACACATGCTCGGGTCCGCACACACACAGACACACATATGCATACTCCCACGCACATACATACAAACATTTTTTTCAGTTCAGCAAGTTACAACAAAAAAGAGACAGAGCCATAACAATGATTACCACACACGCACACACACATGCACACACACACACACGCACACACACATGCACACACACACACAAAGTGGATAGGAAAGTTTTAAAAAAAGAGTCATCAAGCATATTACGCAACCGATTCGTTTGAGCTAGCACGAAACATCACAACAGCTTATGAAAGTGCTAGTAGAGTTCTAAAAGTGTGAGAGAAAAAGAAAAGAAAATTGCACCAATATTGCAAAGAAAAATAATATGAACAGAACCCCATGAAAAAAGTAACACAAAAAAGCACCTATGCAACGTCTTCATTTGGTAGCTATCTCTCTTTTGTTAAACTTTTATGTGCAAAGTTTTCATCAAAACAGATCTATACCATAAAAAGCAAAAGAAATTGAGAAAACAAATATTCTATATGTCAAAGAAATATATGCCCATTCTTTTTCTTCTGCGTTCCCAGGCCATATGGCCATAATGAGTAAGGTACGTATGTGTCAGGTTTCCAGTTTTCACTGGTCTCCCCGCTGCGTACAGCCGACACATTCCGATTTTGGAGGAGCTCAAAGGAGAAAAATTACTTGGAATATTTCTTTTTTAAAAGGCAGGAGAATGGGCCGTAAGTCAGAAAGATAGTAGATGATAGAAAGCAAAGGGAAAAGGCAGAGCCAAAGAGAGTGGCAGATTAGAGGAAGTTACAAGCACAGAACTTCCAGAAGGTGGGGGAACTATTTTTACAAAAGACCCCCGGTATCCCCACGGGGATATGTCCATAAAAATGTCATCCCAATATAATTGTTCAATGTTTGAAACCTTTGGCACAACTATCAATTTCCTTATCCAATAAAAGCCTACAAACAACGACAACCCTGCTAAAGCACACTTCTGCTCAAAGAAATAATGAAGAATCTCAATCATTTACAAGTCTTATATCATCACGAGCAATGAAATTAAAACTATCACAGTCAAATTGGCACATCTAGTTATAAATATATGGTAAAAACAAATTTGCTGAGACAGAATTCCCCTAAGATTCGCAACAAAAAACGAAATAAAAGCATAAACCAGGCAGTCACCAATCAGTTCACGACAAATCAACAAAGTAAAAGACTTTCCCTCCGCGGGGCGTGCCAAACTTGCCTTGGAGACAACCAGAGTACTGGCAGGTGTCATGTTGCCTTTCCAAATTTTACCCTGCATTTTATTTTTTCCCTTACATATTCACATTCAATCCCCTCCTTTACTCTTGAATAATGTGCATGTACATTAACCCTTTCACCGCCAGCCATTTTTCAGCAAAAAGATTCCATTAAACTTAGCTGGGTAGAGAAAAACATACTATTTGCAATATGAATTTTTCTGTGACATGTATAGCACTAGGCCTATCCTTGCCTCCCAAACTTAACTCACTCGGGGCGAATGATCCGGATCCGGCTCATGGCTCGCACAACCGTTTAGGACGAATGGCCCGGATCCGGCTCATAAGAGTTTTCAAGAGGTTTTGATTTCTGGCATGTAACCAGCTTTCCGGTAGGAAGTCATAACCTATTTTCAGTTTGCTTTGACCTTGCCTCTCTTGAAATCAACCAATCATTGCAGACTTTATTTTCAGCTTTGGTTGTAGAGGGGGGTCAAAGATCGGAATGTGAAATTTTTCTTCTTTCTATGTGTTAGCTGTTTTCGTCAATAGGAGACAAACGACGAAGGCAAGGAATCTGATATTTTACGATCGTTTAGTGCATGGTGTTGCTAATCTTTTCTGAAAATATTGATGCCTAACTCTTCATAACTTGGTTTTGGTGATTATTTTACAAACCTAGTCAAATGCCCAGTCCCCACAGAACAAGGGGAAATAATTCGGCCAGTTCCGAGTGAGTTAAGAAATAGGGTCTTTAGATAACAGGCCTGGGTTTGATGCCTTTTAGTAACATGGGTGTTAAACCATTGTGGTGCAAAAATGCGACATTGGCGGCGAAAGGGTTAAAGACAATCTTTCTCTAGTTGTGATACGGACAATTGTTTGCGCTTTTCTAGTTGTAGACATTTTCCCTTTACCTTTTACACTCAATATACTGTTTTTTGTTTGTTTGTTTGCTTGTTTGTTTTTACCCCTCCTGTGCATTTCTTATCTTCTTTCAACAGCTACTTCTCTTTCCTTCCATGCATTAGTTACACTCAATATAGTATTTTCTGTTTGTTTGTTTTCACCCTACCTGTGCATTTCTTATCTTCTCTCAACAGCTACTTCTCTTTCCTTCCATGCATTAGTTACACTCCATATAGTATTTTCTGTTTGTTTGTTTTCACCCTACCTGTGCATTTCTTATCTTCTAGTTCAACAGCTACTTCTCTTTCCTTCCATGCATTAGTTACACTCCATATAGTATTTTCTGTTTGTTTGTTTTCACCCTACCTGTGCATTTCTTATCTTCTCTCAACAGCTACTTCTCTTTCCTTCCATGCATTAGTTACACTCCATATAGTATTTTCTGTTTGTTTGTTTTCACCCTACCTGTGCATTTCTTATCTTCTTTCAACAGCTACTTCTCTTTCCTTCCATGCATTAGTTACACTCAATATAGTATTTTCTGTTTGTTTGTTTTCACCCTACCTGTGCATTTCTTATCTTCTCTCAACAGCTACTTCTCTTTCCTTCCATGCATTAGTTTCCATATTATTTTCTGTTTGTTTGTTTTCACCCTACCTGTGCATTTCTTATCTTCTTTCAACAGCTACTTCTCTTTCCTTCCATGCATTAGTTACACTCAATATAGTATTTTCTGTTTGTTTGTTTTCACCCTACCTGTGCATTTCTTATCTTCTCTCAACAGCTACTTCTCTTTCCTTCCATGCATTAGTTACACTCAATATAGTATTTTCTGTTTGTTTGTTTTCACCCTACCTGTGCATTTCTTATCTTCTTTCAATAGCAACTTCTCTTTCCTTCCATGCATTAGTTACAAACAAATTATAATTTCTTGTTCTACGCTTGAGAGAGATATTTGTTGTCCTAAACATATTTAATTTTGTTCCCTTTCTCCACAAGCTATACACCCAATCATTTTCCTCTTTCCCTTCTTATCAGCATAATTTATGCGCCCTCCCCCTCTTCTAGCTGGTGGAGGGGGGCGGGTAATTCTCAGAGGCAGAATTGTTGACGAAGATGTAGCTTAGCTCCCACCCCCCTCACTGATGTTCTTGGCTTTTAATTTTGTCACTAGCTGACATTAGCCTGTAGAAAGGGCCAGTAGTAAATGAGAGCTGTACTATAAATGATTTTCCACAGTATTGGAACATCATGGTACAGATTAGTCTTTCGGGGAAGACTATGATTCTCTAACTAGGGGGGCATTTGCATTGGCTCTGGAGCTGCAGCCAATGGGATTGGTTGGCCTTTGGGGACCTTCCCCAATGCCAACTCTCATCCTCAAATCCCTTTGGCCGAGAGCATGGGGATGTACCCTGGGCAAGGTTTCTTCCGCTATAAACAACTTGCAGCCCAGCCCGACGGACTAGCAGCTGCCCCCTCTGCTATCTGGCAGTCACTGTCGGAAACGACAGACAGGTAACAACAACAACAATCGCTCTATCCAATACATGAAACCCTAACGTAGTCTTAACCCTTTGAAGCAAAATAGCTGGTCCTAGCCCTATCCCCTTGCCAACCAAGGCACCATGTTGCTCCATAGTGGATATTTTCAAGGAGAACATTCGGCGGTGGTCAGCAAAACCTACATCTTTCACTACTGTGCGTTTCTGGGACCGAGTTCAGTGGGCCTTTTGGTGGGAGGGGGGTGGCGCTTTGTGCCCATGTGGGGATAACCCTGAACCTCTTCTTCTTCTTCTGGATCTTGGTGTGTATCTAAGGGCTGCGTCTGAGCCGCTGCATTGGCTGTGCCAGGCATCTGCCTTGCTTGCTGGGGATGATCGGTTCTGCGCGACTCGTCTCGAATCATCAAAGGGTACATAGCGTTTCTGTCCACATCCAGCGGTTCAGCGGTGTACAGTTTACGTTTGTACAAGCTGGAGTGATACGGATCGTGAGGCAAGCCGCCGGACCTTCCGTCCACGCCGTTTAAGAACAGCTCGTATGCCAACAACCTGCTATCCATGTTGTTGTTATGAAGGTTTTTTCTAAACGGATTACGGTTCTCTCTCAACCCTGGCCCCTTCCCTTCCCACTCACGAGTTTCTACAGGCCGACCTTTATCGTCTACCCACCGCCCATAGAAATCCACCCACCTGTACGGCCTTTCAGATTTTACCACAACGAGCCTGCCCGCGTTGAAAGCAGGACCGGTGTCGTAATTCAACGGCGGGTAATTCTTTCTCTTCTTCTTACGCGGCAGAGAGGACAGATCGACATCTAGCGGCTCTTCCGAGTTGAAGCTATCGACATGCGCGGCTTCTTCGATGGTTTCTAACCGTTCCGGTTGGAGAGAGTCTAACGTTTCCGGTTTGTGGAGTTCGGGGTCGTCCGTTCTCCAGTGCCCCCTACGTGCGGGCTGCGTCTGTGTGCGCGAGTTGCTCTTCAAAGGCTGGGGGCCTTCTCTCGGGGTGGGGCGCACACTGCCGGGACCCCAGGTGTCTTCCAAGGCAAGTTTGGCGTTGCGCCGTTTGGTGGGGTAGTCTTCGGGGGATAGCGCAGACATGTCAGCCTGGTCGGCCGGAACTGGGTTCGTCTGCACCCATTTATTGACAGATTGTGAGGGAGGCTTAGGGGGGAGTTGTTGCTTAGGAGGGGGTGGAGGGTGAGGGTGGGGTTGCTGGGTCCTACCTTCGCGGTTGTCTTTGCGGCGGTTGGTGGAGATGATCTTCTGTTCCTGCAGCAGCAGCAGCTGTCGCTGCAGGCGCTCGTTCTCCATCTCCAGGGTCAGCAGCTGGGAGCTGCCGTCCTTCCTGTCTGCAGAAACAA
The DNA here is from genome assembly GCA_017654935.2 of Phymorhynchus buccinoides. Classification (NCBI taxonomy): domain Eukaryota; kingdom Metazoa; phylum Mollusca; class Gastropoda; order Neogastropoda; family Raphitomidae; genus Phymorhynchus; species Phymorhynchus buccinoides. Next base: position 93,504,227 of record CM065681.1, read on the forward strand.
CAACACGGCACCAGCATTTCAGGCAACGCCAGGTGAAAGCAGCCACTGCCAGGTCAATGTCATGAAGAACAAAGTGAGGATGAAGCTCTGACATGAGGAACTCAACTGCCACTAAAGAAGAACATTTGTTTGAAAGTTTAAAACGATCTAACCCTTTCCAGTTCTCCCCTTCTCCCACCCCCTCTCCTCCTCCCTTGTCCCTCTCCCCTCCCCTTTCACGGCGCCCTCCATACTCATCTTGTGCCCCGCCCCCCCCACTACTCCCCCGTATCAAACCAAGAGAACAAATGTAAGCGCAGAACTATGTTGAAGTTGGATCATCAAACGAAGAACGTCTTCCCCTCAGGTCCAAACTTCATCGTTACTGTTTCCTTCATCAACATTTCTTGCTTCTCTTTTCTTTTTTCTTCAGCATTCCTGCTCTCTTTCTACCCTCGCTTCTTCTTCCACTAAAAACAAAAGTTCTTGGATTTTCCTGTATGTGCCTTGATCTATTTATGTCTGAGCAGTAAAATTCTAGCACAGCCTGCAAAAATGATCGTATTTAAACAAATTCTTCAGTTAGAAAGAGTCCCTGCATTTCTCAACAGAATTTCAGAGGTGCCAGCAAAAAAGCTTCCAATGTGATGCTTTGCACTTTGTAATCAGCTTTCCACAATGAACATTTCGACTGAGATTACCTACAAAAAAACTGTGAACCTTAAGGTCTAAAAATACCACAACTATTCAGTTAAAATAGTCAACCCTGCATTATATTTTGCAAAATACGCCTTATATAAATACATTTATAAATAAACAGAACATTCCTAACTATGACAAAAATCATGAAACTTTGATGCCTGACGCGTCAAGGGCAAACAAGTACCTCTGGGCTGTCGCTTGTGGGCGTTCTTCAGGCTGTCGTCGATGGCCTGGGCCTCCGCCTGCATCTGAGCCAGCTGGGCCAACATGTCTGGATCGTTGCCCCCATTCTGCAGATAGGCCTGCCGCACTGCACTGAAACCACAGAGCATTGTCATTACTGTATCATGTGAGCACTGAAACCACAGCATTGTCATTACTGTATCATGTGAGCCAACAGGTCTGGATCATTGCCTCCATTCTGCAGATAGGCCTGCCTGACTGCACTGAAACCACAGAGCATTGTCATTACTGTATCATGTGAGCACTGTAACCACAGCATTGTCATTACTGTATCATGTGAGCACTGAAACCACAGCATTGTCATTACTGTATCATGTGAGCACTGAAACCACAGCATTGTCATTACTGTATCATGTGAGCACTGAAACCACAGCATTGTCATTACTGTATCATGTGAGCACTGAAACCACAGCATTGTCATTACTGTAGCATGTGAGCACTGATACCACAGCATTGTCATGACTGTATCATGTGAGCACTGAAACCACAGCATTGTCATTACTGTATCATGTGAGCACTGTAACCACAGCATTGTCATTACTGTATCATGTGAGCACTGAAACCACAGCATTGTCATTACTGTAGCATGTGAGCACTGTAACCACAGCATTGTCATTACTGTATCATGTGAGCACTGAAACCACAGCATTGTCATTACTGTATCATGTGAGCACTGAAACCACAGCATTGTCATTACTGTATCATGTGAGCACTGAAACCACAGCATTGTCATTACTGTAGCATGTGAGCACTGTAACCACAGCATTGTCATTACTGTAGCATGTGAGCACTGTAACCACAGCATTGTCATTACTGTATCATGTGAGCACTGAAACCACAGCATTGTCATTACTGTATCATGTGAGCACTGTAACCACAGCATTGTCATTACTGTATCATGTGAGCACTGAAACCACAGCATTGTCATTACTGTAGCATGTGAGCACTGAAACCACAGCATTGTCATTACTGTATCATGTGAGCACTGAAACCACAGCATTGTCATTACTGTATCATGTGAGCACTGTAACCACAGCATTGTCATTACTGTATCATGTGAGCCAACAGGTCTGGATCGTTGCCTCCATTCTGCAGATAGGCATCTGACTGCACTGAAACCACAGCATTGTCATTACTGTATCATGTGAGCCAACAGGTCTGCAGATAGGCCTATCTGACTGCACTGAAATCACAGCATTGTCATGACTGTATCAAGTGAGCACTGAAACCACAGCATTGTCATGACTGTATCAAGTGAGCACTGAAACCACAGCATTGTCATGACTGTATCAAGTGAGCACTGATACCACAGCATTGTCATGACTGTATCAAGTGAGCACTGAAACCACAGCATTGTCATGACTGTATAAGTGAGCACTGATACCACAGCATTGTCATGACTGTATCAAGTGAGCACTGAAACCACAGCATTGTCATGACTGTATAAGTGAGCACTGATACCACAGCATTGTCATGACTGTATCAAGTGAGCACTGAAACCACAGCATTGTCATTACTGTATCATGTGAGCACTGAAACCACAGCATTGTCATGACTGTATCATGTGAGCCAACAGGTCTGGATCGTTGCCTCCATTCTGCAGATAGGCCTATCTGACTGCACTGAAACCACAGCATTGTCATGACTGTATCATGTGAGCACTGAAACCAGCATTGTCATGACTGTATCATGTGAGCCAACAGGTCTGGATCGTTGCCTCCATTCTGCAGATAGGCGTCTGACTGCACTGAAATCACAGAGTTCAGTCGTGGCACTAGTAATAACAGTAGTACAATAGCAATCCCAGTAGTTGTATTATTTTTTTCCTCGAGGAGAATACTATTGTATCCGGTTAGATTCTTCTTCTTTTTTTTCTGTTCCCTTCTTTTCGTTTTGATGTTGCTGAAATGTTCATGAATGTTGCAGGACACTATTTAAATGCACAACACTGGTAAAGGAACCTCTTTATACATATATTATGTTTTGCCCCCCAAATGGCCAAATGTTCATTTTGAATGACTCAACAACTCAAAGGCAGAATCTCTTCTCACTTCAGAATCTCATCTTCACAGTATGTTTTCCACTTCTCTCATACCAAAAAACAACATCTGCTGAAGTACTGGTGGCAACTTTATTTATTATTGAGTCCAATAAAAAAAATGTAAAAAGGAGGAATCAAACTTGAAAGTGATACTTACATGATTTCCGCCACCAGAGAGTTGCCATAGTAGACAGGGTAGATGAAGGTCTTCTTCCCCGGCTCTTGTCTGCAAACACATAACAGCACACTCAGTCACTGCTCTCTAATGCTAACCTTCGGGAATATGAATAACATAAATGCCAAACATCCGTAACAGTAGTTGGCTGGTCAGTGAATAGATGATACAGATGATGACATCTGAAAACTTTAAAAACAGCGTTCAGACTCTTGTTTCCTGTGGATATGACAGGAATCTTAGTTGCAACCTAGCTAATATCAATCATGGCTGGGACCAAGGATGACGTTCTCGCTGTGCCTTCATCGGTGGATGCGCGTGTGGCTTCGGAGACCAAACTCAGAAGCACACAATGCGATTGCAGACGGGACATGGAACACCAGCTGTGACAGGGACAGATGCAGCTCTGTGATGTCACTGTCGTGCTCTTTCCAGGCGCTGCCGACGATCATCTTCAAAACTCTTCACTGCTCTTCTGGTCAGGGCACGCCAGCTGGTTCTGTTGGCTGCAGCAGCTTCAAGCTGACGAGGCTGTAGCCCGGCCCACTCGAGGTTGGCCTTGAGGTTATCCTTGAATCTCTTCTTGGGATGACCCTGCTTGCGGCTGCCTTGTGTCAGCTCACCGTAGGGAAGCTGACGAGGGGTCCTGGACTCCTCCATGCAAATGACGTGGCCAGTCCAACGAAGGGTCAACAACGAAGTTGTACATAAATATTCTTACAACCTGATTTCCCAAGAGCACTGTCAGGAATTACAACATGTTTGTGCGCAGATGCACTAGAGATCACTTTGTTGTCTTTTAAGACACCCGTACACAATACTGATTGGTCTTTTGCTCTTAGTCAGAGGTGACCGTCTTCTTCTTCTGCGTTCCCAGACTATAAGGCCATAATGGGTAAAGTACGTATGTGTCCGTTTTCAGTTTTCACTGGTCTCCCCGCTGTGTACAGCCGACACATTCTGATTTCCGGAGGAGCTCAAAGGAGAAACATTATTTGGAAGATTTAAGAAAAAAGGCACAGTCAAAGAGAGTGGCAGATTAGAGGAAGTTACAAGCACAGAACTTCCAGAAGGTGGGGGAACTATTTTTACGAAAGACCCCCGGTATCCCCACAGAGAGAGACTCGTGGAGGGGGCGGGGGAGTCCAGCTCCCCATATGGAGGCACGAGGCATCCACCTACTGCACCAGCACATACATAATATCGATAGGTCTCCTGACTTCAGCTAACTGGAACCTCAGTTCATTCAGCAGTCGCTGATTTCTGACCTCCTGCTCTTTCAACTCTCGCCACACAGAGACAGACAGACAGACAGACACAGAGACAGACAGACAGACAGACACAGAGACAGACAGACACAGAGACAGACAGACAGACAGACAGACACATACACGACGTTGATGGGTCTCCTGGCGTCAGCTAGCTGCAGTCGTAGTTCGTTGAGCAGTCGCTGGTTCCGGGCCTCCTGCTCTCTCAGCTCTCTCAGCAGTTCTTCTGTAGAGTTGTCCTTCTCCGGGGGACGCCGGCCCAGCTCTTCGAGACGCCGACGAATCTCTGAAACATAAAATAAAATGCATAAATGACTTAATAAATATATAAATAAACCAAAATAATAAAATGAAGAAGCTCAATTAACCCCTTCACTGCCTGCCCCATGTTTACTACGGGCTGTGTGATGTCACTGATGTCGTCATAAATTTTGACGTCATAGTCCTGCTGGTTTTTGATTTAGACAAGTCAGGAAAAGTATTTTTCCAGACTATTTTTCTCAGATCGAGCCTAACAGGTTTCTTTTAAATTTTACAAAAAGAAAATCGACAATTTCTCAATTTTTCTCTGGCAATGAAGGGGTTAAGCAAGCAACCAAGCCATAAATTAGTGCAAGCCAAGCTAATTTGCAGTCGATACCCGAACACTGAAATGTGTACTTCTTTTGTAAAGTAAGTAGATGCTAACTAATGATAATTAATGATAATTATTTGGTTAGTATAATTATGTTTACTTCTTTTGTAAAGTATGTAGATGCTAGCACTGAAATGTTACTTCTTTTGTAAAGTATGTAGATGCTAGCACTGAAATGTGTACTTCTTTTGTAAAGTATGTAGATGCTAGCACTGAAATGTGTACTTCTGTTGAATTAAATGTGTACTTCTTTTGAAAGTAGCACTGAAATGTGTACTTCTTTTGTAAAGTATGTAGATGCTAGCACTGAAATGTGTACTTCTTTTGTAAAGTATGTAGATGCTAGCACTGAAATGTGTACTTCTTTTGCAAAGTATGTAGATGCTAGCACTGAAATGTGTACTTCTTTTGCTAGCACTGAAATGTGTACTTCTTTTGTAAAGTATGTAGATGCTAGCACTGAAATGTGTACTTCTTTTGTAAAGTATGTAGATGCTAGCACTGAAATGTGTACTTCTTTTGTAAAGTATGTAGATGCTAGCACTGAAATGTGTACTTCTTTTGTAAAGTATGTAGATGCTAGCACTGAAATGTGTACTTCTTTTGTAAAGTATGTAGATGCTAACACTGAAATGTGTACTTCTTTTGTAAAGTATGTAGATGCTAGCACTGAAATGTGCACTTCTTTTGTAAAGTATGTAGATGCTAACACTGAAATGTGTACTTCTTGTAAAGTATGTAGATGCTAACACTGAAATACTTACTACTTTTGTAAAGTATGTAGATGCTAACACTGAAATACTTACTACTTTTGTAAAGTATGTAGATGCTAAGTAAGAATAAGTCGTTCAAG
>CM065681.1:93515121-93537621 GCA_017654935.2 Phymorhynchus buccinoides
AAGCATAATATTAAGCACTCAATATTTATCAGTAATTCAACAAAATATAATTATTAAACAATCAATATTTATCAGTAATTCAACAAAATACAATAATTAAACAGTCAATATTTATCAGTAATTCAACAAAGTATAATATTAAACACTCAATATTTATCAGTAATTCAACAAAGTATAATATTAAACACTCAGTGACTCAATATTTATCAGTAATTCAACAAAATATTATTAAACAATCAATATTTATCAGTAATTCCACAAAATATAACAAAGAGCAAGCCGAATATGTCAGCAATTCCAATGTTTGTTTGCTTTAAAAATCAACCCCTCTACTTGGGCGAATTAACGCTGATGATAATCCAAGCGGCAAAGGAACCAACAGCCAGAAATAGTTAAGTTACCATATGTTTCTGACTAACTTACTATAAGGCCATACCTTTTCACTAGAATAAGACCCCTGCGCCTTATCATTATGTTATAATATGACTGATAGTACAGTAAGAAGATATAATAACAAAATCTGAATTTTGTGTACAATTTGGGGGGTGCGCCTTATACTACGGTGCGACTCATAGTTTGAAAAATGTTAATTGAATGGAAAAGAACAAATAAACAGACCTTTTTTTCTTAAGTCTGCGACCATTTGTCAGCAATTTTCCAGACTTTTTAATGAACCGGACAACCTCAGTGAAGAGCAGGGTTGATGATTATACATGAGGCTCCCCAGAAGATGGAGTGTGGCTGCCCACATGGCGGGGTAATAAAAAACGGTCAAACACGTAATGTTCTCATCCCTCGCTGATGTATTTGTACATAACTACAGTTCAAGAGCTTTGGCTGTTGGGATGATCCCTGGAGTCTTTCAGCCAGGGTACGTCAACTACAACATATCTGTGGCAAAAGAACTACAAAGGAAAGGCACAAAATAATAAAATATACCAACAGGAACAAAAAATATTATTTTTAAAAAGACAAGAGACATTTGCCGGCAAATTTCTGTCTTCTTGAAATGAAACCCCACTATGACATACTCTGTGAAGTCGGGCTGATGATAACGAGGGAACGAAATAAAAGTCACACAAAATGGTACTTCAACAAAAAATAGCAAATCAACATACTGAAGCAACACACAAGGCATGAATCAAAGTTTATAAACTCTTTTAATGATGAGCCATCTTCGTAGAAGCAAAGGTCAACCAAACAATCAAAAACTTCCGGTTCAAAATAATAAACAACTGAATACCCAAAACGAAACAGAACGCACGCAACGTTATGCCATGATTATAGTGATGCTACAGAGAGAAGACAATGAAAAAAATAATTGGAAAAAGACAGCGAAAATTTGTTGACAATTTTTTTCGCAATTTTAAATTAACCCCGCTACCTCGGTGAAGAAAGGCTGATGGTAATGAGGGTCGAAGGTCGTTGAATTGCCTCGCTTTCCACCTTCTCTCGCTCGCTCGTACTGAAAAGAAAAAGAAAACGGCAAGTGTAATAATACACTAATAGTAGAATAGATTAATTAGGATTCCTACATACGATGAATAATCTCAAAGTGTTGTAACGTGCTTAGTTCAAAAGGCATGGAAAGACATGAGAGAGAGAGAGAGAGAGAGAGAGAGAGAGAGAGAGAGAGAGAGAGAGAGAGAGAGAGAGAGAGAGAGAGAGAGAGAGAGAGAGAGAGAGAGAGAGAGAGAGAAGATGAGAGAGAGAGAGAGAGAGAGAGAGAGAGAGAGAGAGAGAGAGAGAGAGAGAGAGTGTGTGTGTGTGTGTGTGTATGTGTGTGTGTGCTATCATGCATGTGTTTGCATGTTCCTTTTTGTGCGCATGCACATCAGTATGTGCACAAAAAGTGTGAATGTGTGCAGAAATGCATGTAAGAGTGCGTATTCATATTCACAAATGTCCAATGTTTATATATGTGTGCAGAAGAAGAAAAAACATTGCTAAAACATTCACTTAAGCAAGCATGACAATCTACCAGTATTTTATGTGCATGCGTGCGTGCGTGCATGCGTAAGTGCATGGGTGGGTGCGTGCGGGCGTGCGAGGGTGGGTGGGTGTGGGGTGTGGGGGATAGGGGGGTGCGTGTGCGTGTGTGTGTGTGTGTGTGTGTGTGTGGCGTGTGTGTATGAGACAGAGACAGACAGAGAAAGAGAGATAGACAGAGAAAGAGAGACAGACAGACAGAATGCAATGGCACTTTAATTGGTTTTTAAACGCTTTTCTTTTTCAATGCAATTATGCTCATGTGAAACCACCCAAGAATAACGTCAGCCAGAAACTTTCTAAAGTTATTGAAAGACTAAACTGAAAGATCTATACAAACAAACTATAGACATCATGCATGGATCGCTGATAAGCAAACACGCAGGATTGTTTACCCATAATAAAAAAAAATATATACAAAGCTGTTGAAAGAAATTCTAATTTTCATTCCAATCTGTTTCGTCGCTCTGTCCCACCTTCCCAACCCCCTTCCTGTTACCTACCCCTCTGTGACTTATCGAGCCCCCCTCCCTCCCCAATTATATGTCAAATCCATAAGGCAAGAAACCAAGACTGTTTTATGAAATAAAGCATTTATCTCGGACAAGCCGTTTATAGACATTGAAAGAAAGTATACACAGCAAACAGCTTTATGATAGGAAATGTGATCAACTGCTTCTACCTTGACTATTATGGGAAGGAAATGAAGACATTCATAACATGGTGGCAGTGTGAAGACAGTGGCTGACATAGGAAAAGAAAACCTGACAGTGATGGTAAACTATTTTAGAATAAAGAGGTGAAGGGGTAGAAGGAGTGAAGGGCCTGCTATACACATACGATTCAGATCCGAATGCGATGCAGTTTTGACGATGTGAACCATGACCCACGTGAAATTATTTTTAGACAGAAGTATTTCACGCGAATCGTGACTCACGTGACCCAATCGCATCGCATCCCCATACGATTTTACGCGTGTGTGGCGCCGGCTTAAAGGTGAAGAAAAGGGTGTTGGGGGATGAGGAAGAGGAAGAAGAACGCTTCATGTAGTGAAAAGAAATAATGGGTTTTGAACTTGTGTGTATGATGAAAGACAAAAAGAGATCAGCAAACAGACTTCAACCAACAGATACACAGCCAACACACAGCATGAATAAATAATAGAGCTCTGGTGTTACTGTTACGCTTCATCATTTTTCTCCCAAGATGTGAAGTGGTGAACTAAAACCATCAGTCAGAAAATATGTGCAAAAATATCTCACTAGGGACATAGCGTTAGCACGGAGCAAAGAAAAACATTGGGAGGTAGCAAAAGGAAATAAGGAGCATTTATAAAAATTCACATTCCAGAACTTCATGTGGTTTATGCTACAGTCGAACCAAGTAATGACCGCAAGCTCTATACTGAACAAGGGATTAACTGCTAATTTGATCAATTCCATTTTTTCATCTCCATCAGGGGATTTTGCGTAACATTTTGATGTTGCCTTGGTGTTCTAGCCTATATCAATAACTGGTCTGACATAGTCTTAAGCCAAGGTGACCAAATGTGTAAAATTGGTAATATGAAAGCACGATAATATGTACATAATCATATAAGCTTAGAAAGTTTATGACTGTAAATTTCCTCTCACACACACACTCAACCTACCCCCCCCCCCCCCACACACACACACACACCACCCTCACCCACCTCTATCTGCAGCTGTCTCACATCCCTGTCCTTGGCCAGGGGCAGGCGGTCGCGATTCCCCAGAGTCCAGTTCCCGGCGGCTCTGTGGCGGCGCCGCTGCTTCTCTGTGATCTGGTCCAGCAGAATGCGCTGCTCCAGGTCCTGGATCTCCCTCTGACGCCGGCGCCGGTCCTTGTACGCCTGCAGCTCAACAACCTTCTTCCTCGCAGCCATGATGGGATAGATTTATTGCAGAAAGTGCCGGAATCAGCTTAACAGGAAAAAGACTGCTCTGGTTGATTCCATGACGGAGGGATAGACTTAATACGGAAAGAGCTGGTGCGGTGGAAATTGGCCTAACAGACTTCGCTGGTCAATCTCATGATGGAATAGAATTATTTGAGAACGATCGGGTATGCTGGTATCAGCTTAATTGCAGCCATGATGGGATAGATTTAGTGCAGAAAGTGCCGGAATCAGCTTAACAGGAACAGACTGCTCTGGTTGATTCCATGACGGAGGGATAGAATTATTACGGAAAGAGATGGTTGCGTCGACATCAGCCCAACGGGTTGCCTTCGTTGATATCGTGGTCAAACGAGCCACAGCCAGGCGCTTGGCTGGAAATGAGCATTCCTTTCTTCTCCGGATTTGTGTGGCCATAGTCGGACTGATGATGGTTGTGTTGGAAGTTATGGTCACCAGCCATTTTTCAGAGTGTTTTCTGGACAGCCCGACTTTTCTTCTTGACGAAAAGTTGACCTGATTTTCCAACAAAAAACTAAAAGGTTTTTTGTTTTTTTAACTCTCACATCAACGTAGATGATTTCAATGATGGAATTTTACTTTCGAGTCCTTTCCCTCTTTATCTGCTTTTTTCCCCTCAGCTCACAAAAAGACAACCAAAAGTTTAAAAATAAAAGGAAAAAAATCTTCAGTCACTCTCTTTCTTTTGAGCCTCTCTCCTCTTATCAGCCAGTCCTCAATTGAGTCGAAAACGTTCCAGTCAAAATCTGTCACCGGCCAAAAGAAGCGATAAGATAAAGACTTGACTGTCAATCGCCGGTTGTCGAAATCACAACTCAATCGAACTGGCTTAGGCTTCGATCAACAGCCCCTCTTGATATTTAAGAGAAGAAACAAGAAATGGCGGGCGGGTGGCGGGTGACATGCACACACATCCCATACAGCCCTCCGGTTGTCAAGGCAGCAATCAACACGCCTGTGGGTGTAAGCCGGCAAGTTTATGCAGACACTGTCCCTTCTTTCTCCTTACCTTTTACTGAGGGACGCAGCTTTTCTTTTCATACTCCCTGGTCTTTAAAGGAAGGAGTGTGTTGAATACGAACAAGGGCCTGTGTGTGTGTTTCTGTCTGAGTGTGATGGAAAAGTGTGGCACCTCCTACTACCGTCTGTTTCTGACTATAAGGCGATACCTCTTCCCTAGAAGATTGAGACCCCTGCGTCTTAGGACTAAAAATATAATAACAAATATGTAAAATTTTGGGGTCCACAGTCCGAAAAATATGGTAGTCCTAGAGCCTAAACTACAACACCAAACTTGATGGAAATTGGTAAAGTGTAGAGTGGCACAGTGGTAGCGCGTTCGCTTCATGTCAAGTAAACCTGAGTTCGAATCTGGGTACAGGGTTTTTTCCTCTCACTTTGCACTAGGCCTTACGGTCTGAACGTGGTGTCTTTTGGATGAGACGATAAACCGAGGTCCCGTGTGCCCATGCACTTAGCATACGTTAAACCCAGTGGCAACGAAAAAGTTGTCATTTAGTCAAAATTTCCCCCCCCACACACACACAGTCACACAAAAATAGCATGCAAAAAAAATAAAAAAAATAAAAAATAATGGGGTGGTGCACCTCTGGCTGTGACGCGCTCTCCAGATGGGAGCAACCCGAATTTCACAGAGACGCTTCTGTGACTATAAAGTACCTATTACCTAATTACCTAACATTGTCCTTGGTGTTTCAAAGATGATGCACATTATGTCGTTTTACCCTAAGAATTTTTATTTTTTTTCAAATTAGAAAATAAAAAATACTGTAAAACGTTTTGGTAAAAACAAGAATTTAACTTTCAAAGCTTTCAGTCGAAATCTTCAAGGCGTCTTGTGACAGGGTCAGTCAGTTAGCTACATGTCTAGGTCAGTTAATGATTCCAGTCATATGGAAATTGGGGCAAAATGGTGTAAGCAATATTAACCCCTTCACTGCCAGAGGAAAACGGAAACTATCAATTTTCTTGTGAAAAAAATGTAAAAGAGACCTGTTAGACTCAATCTGAAAAAATGGTCTAGAGATTTCTCTTTCCTAACTTGTCTAAACCAAACACCATCATTCCAGGATTATGACATAAAAAGCTATGACATCATCAATGACACCACACACCACTAATGAGGACTGGGCAGGGAAGGGGTTAAGCAGATCCTCCTTTTTTGACAGTAATAATCTCTCTCACTCACTCACTCACTCACTCACTCTCTCTCTCTCTCTCTCTCTCTCTCTCTCTCTCTCTCTCTCTCTCTCTCTCTCTCTCTCTCTCTCTTTCTCTCTTACATTCACATTTATGTCAGTTAAATATAAATAACAGATATTCCCAGAAACCTATGGACTGTCCATTTTGTAAATGTGTCGAGAATGAATATCACTTTTTCTTTATTTTCTTATGTTATCAGTCTTTAAGAGAGAAATACATTCTGGAACATTGTCTGAATCCACATCAACAAGCCATTTGTTTTTTGTTTCAGCTTAAAGATACTAACTCTTTAAGAGATGTTGCAATGTTTAGTTTCTATGCTTTAAAATTATGTGAACAATTGCTTGCTCAGTGAATACATATCATACTTTAGTTTCTTTGTTAGTTGTTGTTTTTCAATTCATATTGTTTGTATTATGTTGGGCAACTCCTTTGTGTACAGGTCGTTGGCCTCACAATTAAAAGTTCTGAGTTCCGAGTTCTCTCTCTCTGTGTCTCTCTGTGTTTCTGTACCACTCTCTCTCTCTCATTTAAAAAATAGATTACATTAATATGGCTTGCCATACGCTTTAGTTTCTACCCAGACCTTTATTATTTTATTTTTTTTATCCACGGAACGATTCATTCACGGCAAAAGTGAGATCTTTTCATCGCGGCATGGTGTTTGTTGGGGCGTTACCAAGGAAGGGTAACGGAACAGGGGTAGTAAAGTGCGTGGGGGGGTGGTGTTGGGGGGTGGAGCTATGCTGTAGGGGCCCTTCAGGACGTTTCATGAAGATCGCACCCCTGTCAGGGCAAACCACAAAAGGTCCCTTTCTTCTGCCCCCTCTCTTATTGTCAGTCAGATCAGGGTGCGGGGATAAAAGGGGAAGGGAAGGGGAGTGTTCTCCTACTGGGACGGAAAGTGAAAAGAAACCCACTTTTTCCATTGGGGGAGAAATGGGTGGGGGGCGGAGAAACGTGGAAGGTGGGTGAAGTAATGATCGATGAGCGTGTCCAATTTCACTCCACGCCTGTACCATTGATCACAACTCTTTTCATTCCTTTCTTTGATCAGAGCCATAAATCTGTTTGTGGGTTTCGTGTCTCATGTTCCTGGCCTGCCCAGGCAAAACATGCATGCGAAAAATAATCTGCTTCATTTAGGTTTCTGTCCTTTTTCGTATTTGCGACGGTGCATGGGGAAAAAACTTGCAAAAGTCGCTCAGAATTTTTTTTTTTTAACCAAAAGTAAATTAAAGTCAACAATCGTAAAATTATTAACATTTCTGTTAAAGACATATTTGCCTCTATTTTTATTAACTCTACTACTAGTATCCAAAATGAAAAAAATCAAATATTTTCTTTATTTCATATATTTCTTAAACCAAATCGATAGAAACAAAAAGCCAAAACTCTCTTCTGTATCAGATTTCTGTAAAAACTGTATCTCGGACGTCAAACTTCATTTTTCAAGTGACTCTAAATTCAAAACTAGCAAAAACGTTTCAATTTTGTTTTCTGTTTATTTATTAGAAATGTTAAAACCATCACAAAAAAATAGCAAAGACATTTCAATTCAGCTTTCTGTGTATTTGTTAGGAATAAATATTGTATTGTTGCATTGTAACCTTACATCTGTATTGATACAAATTTGGGACTTTCCAGGTGTTGCACTGCCTCCGGTTATTGCCTCCAGGATCGTTCCCACCATCTTTATTTCTACTAATGTCCCATATGTGTCTGTTCCAGACCGGAGGACGTTACGCAGAATTTCATCATCACCATCATCATCATCATTTTGAGAAAGCAAAATCTCAGTTTATGCAAAAATTCCGACAAACTTGTACTTTCATGCTTAGACACACCCCACCCCCACCCCAATGCTTACTACCCTCAATCTCAAAGTCTGCTTCTTTCGGTTTCATGACAAGAACACTAGGCTGATCCTAACCTTACCCCTTTCCTGAGAAAGGCAGAACATTGTTTCTCGGTGAAATGTTTCCAAGGAAAAACTTGAGGGGTGTTGAAGTACAAGAAAGCTACTGTCTGGCTGTCCTACGGGCCATCACATTTTGTTCTGATCTGCTTGGTTTACTGACGTACCAAGAAAGCTACTGTCTGGCTGTCCTACGGGCCATCACATTTTGTTCTGATCTGCTTGGTTTACTGACGTACCAAGAAAGCTACTGTCTGGCTGTCCTACTGTCTGGCTGTCCTAGGGCCATCACATTTTGTTCTGATCTGCTTGGTTTACCGACGTACCAAGAAAGCTACTGTCTGGCTGTCCTACGGGCCATCACATTTTGCTCTGATCTGCTTGGTTTACTGACGTACCAAGAAAGCTACTGTCTGGCTGTCCTACGGGCCATCACATTTTGCTCTGATCTGCTTGGTTTACCGACGTACCAAGAAAGCTACTGTCTGGCTGTCCTACGGGCCATCACATTTTGTTCTGATCTGCTTGGTTTACCGACGTACCAAGAAAGCTACTGTCTGGCTGTCCTACGGGCCATCACATTTTGCCATCACATTTTTCTGATCTGCTTGGTTTACTGACGTACCAAGAAAGCTACTGTCTGGCTGTCCTACGGGCCATCACATTTTGTTCTGATCTGCTTGGTTTACTGACGTACCAAGAAAGCTACTGTCTGGCTGTCCTACGGGCCATCACATTTTGTTCTGATCTGCTTGGTTTACCGACGTACCAAGAAAGCTACTGTCTGGCTGTCCTACGGGCCATCACATTTTGCTCTGATCTGCTTGGTTTACCGACGTACCAAGAAAGCTACTGTCTGGCTGTCCTACGGGCCATCACATTTTGTTCTGATCTGCTTGGTTTACTGACGTACCAAGAAAGCTACTGTCTGGCTGTCCTACGGGCCATCACATTTTGTTCTGATCTGCTTGGTTTACTGACGTACCAAGAAAGCTACTGTCTGGCTGTCCTACGGGCCATCACATTTTGTTCTGATCTGCTTGGTTTACTGACGTACCAAGAAAGCTACTGTCTGGCTGTCCTACGGGCCATCACATTTTGTTCTGATCTGCTTGGTTTACTGACGTACCAAGAAAGCTACTGTCTGGCTGTCCTACGGGCCATCACATTTTGTTCTGATCTGCTTGGTTTACCGACGTACCAAGAAAGCTACTGTCTGGCTGTCCTACGGGCCATCACATCTGATCTGCTTGGTTTACCGACTGATCTGGCTTACGGGGTTTATCTGCTTGGTTTACTGACGTACCAAGAAAGCTACTGTCTGGCTGTCCTACGGGCCATCACATTTTGTTCTGATCTGCTTGGTTTACTGACGTACCAAGAAAGCTACTGTCTGGCTGTCCTACGGGCCATCACATTTTGTTCTGATCTGCTTGGTTTACTGACGTACCAAGAAAGCTACTGTCTGGCTGTCCTACGGGCCATCACATTTTGTTCTGATCTGCTTGGTTTACTGACGTACCAAGAAAGCTACTGTCTGGCTGTCCTACGGGCCATCACATTTTGTTCTGATCTGCTTGGTTTACTGACGTACCAAGAAAGCTACTGTCTGGCTGTCCTACGGGCCATCACATTTTGTTCTGATCTGCTTGGTTTACTGACGTACCAAGAAAGCTACTGTCTGGCTGTCCTACGGGCCATCACATTTTGTTCTGATCTGCTTGGTTTACCGACGTACCAAGAAAGCTACTGTCTGGCTGTCCTACGGGCCATCACATTTTGTTCTGATCTGCTTGGTTTACCGACGTACCAAGAAAGCTACTGTCTGGCTGTCCTACGGGCCATCACATTTTGTTCTGATCTGCTTGGTTTACCGACGTACCAAGAAAGCTACTGTCTGGCTGTCCTACGGGCCATCACATTTTGTTCTGATCTGCTTGGTTTACCGACGTACCAAGAAAGCTACTGTCTGGCTGTCCTACGGGCCATCACATTTTGTTCTGATCTGCTTGGTTTACCGACGTACCAAGAAAGCTACTGTCTGGCTGTCCTACGGGCCATCACATTTTGTTCTGATCTGCTTGGTTCTGATCTGCTTGGTTTACCGACGTACCAAGAAAGCTACTGTCTGGCTGTCCTACGGGCCATCACATTTTGTTCTGATCTGCTTGGTTTACTGACGTACCAAGAAAGCTACTGTCTGGCTGTCCTACGGGCCATCACATTTTGTTCTGATCTGCTTGGTTTACCGACGTACCAAGAAAGCTACTGTCTGGCTGTCCTACGGGCCATCACATTTTGTTCTGATCTGCTTGGTTTACTGACGTACCAAGAAAGCTACTGTCTGGCTGTCCTACGGGCCATCACATTTTGTTCTGATCTGCTTGGTTTACTTGGTTTGACGTACCAAGAAAGCTACTGTCTGGCTGTCCTACTGTCTGGCTGTCCTACGGGCCATCACATTTTGTTCTGATCTGCTTGGTTTACCGACGTACCAAGAAAGCTACTGTCTGGCTGTCCTACGGGCCATCACATTTTGTTCTGATCTGCTTGGTTTACTGACGTACCAAGAAAGCTACTGTCTGGCTGTCCTACGGGCCATCACATCTTCTGCTTGGTTTACCGACTGATCTGGCTTGGTTTACTTGGTTTACCGACGTACCAAGAAAGCTACTGTCTGGCTGTCCTACGGGCCATCACATTTTGTTCTGATCTGCTTGGTTTACCGACGTACCAAGAAAGCTACTGTCTGGCTGTCCTACGGGCCATCACATTTTGTTCTGATCTGCTTGGTTACTGACGTACCAAGAAAGCTACTGTCTGGCTGTCCTACGGGCCATCACATTTTGTTCTGATCTGCTTGGTTTACCGACGTACCAAGAAAGCTACTGTCTGGCTGTCCTACGGGCCATCACATTTTGTTCTGATCTGCTTGGTTTACCGACGTACCAAGAAAGCTACTGTCTGGCTGTCCTACGGGCCATCACATTTTGTTCTGATCTGCTTGGTTTACCGACGTACCAAGAAAGCTACTGTCTGGCTGTCCTACGGGCCATCACATTTTGTTCTGATCTGCTTGGTTTACCGACGTACCAAGAAAGCTACTGTCTGGCTGTCCTACGGGCCATCACATTTTGTTCTGATCTGCTTGGTTTACGACGTACCAAGAAAGCTACTGTCTGGCTGTCCTACGGGCCATCACATTTTGTTCTGATCTGCTTGGTTTACCGACGTACCAAGAAAGCTACTGTCTGGCTGTCCTACGGGCCATCACATTTTGCTCTGATCTGCTTGGTTTACCGACGTACCAAGAAAGCTACTGTCTGGCTGTCCTACGGGCCATCACATTTTGTTCTGATCTGCTTGGTTTACCGACGTACCAAGAAAGCTACTGTCTGGCTGTCCTGGGCCATCACATTTTGTTCTGATCTGCTTGGTTTACGGACGCTACATCACATTTTGTTCTGATCTGCTTGGTTTACCGACGTACCAAGAAAGCTACTGTCTGGCTGTCCTACGGGCCATCACATTTTGTTCTGATCTGCTTGGTTTACCGACGTACCAAGAAAGCTACTGTCTGGCTGTCCTACGGGCCATCACATTTTGTTCTGATCTGCTTGGTTTACCGACGTACCAAGAAAGCTACTGTCTGGCTGTCCTACGGGCCATCACATTTTGTTCTGATCTGCTTGGTTTACTGACGTACCAAGAAAGCTACTGTCTGGCTGTCCTACGGGCCATCACATTTTGCTCTGATCTGCTTGGTTTACTGACGTACCAAGAAAGCTACTGTCTGGCTGTCCTACGGGCCATCACATTTTGTTCTGATCTGCTTGGTTTACCGACGTACCAAGAAAGCTACTGTCTGGCTGTCCTACGGGCCATCACATTTTGTTCTGATCTGCTTGGTTTACTGACGTACCAAGAAAGCTACTGTCTGGCTGTCCTACGGGCCATCACATTTTGTTCTGATCTGCTTGGTTTACCGACGTACCAAGAAAGCTACTGTCTGGCTGTCCTACGGGCCATCACATTTTGTTCTGATCTGCTTGGTTTACCGACGTACCAAGAAAGCTACTGTCTGGCTGTCCTACGGGCCATCACATTTTGTTCTGATCTGCTTGGTTTACTGACGTACCAAGAAAGCTACTGTCTGGCTGTCCTACGGGCCATCACATTTTGTTCTGATCTGCTTGGTTTACCGACGTACCAAGAAAGCTACTGTCTGGCTGTCCTACGGGCCATCACATTTTGCTCTGATCTGCTTGGTTTACTGACGTACCAAGAAAGCTACTGTCTGGCTGTCCTACGGGCCATCACATTTTGCTCTGATCTGCTTGGTTTACCGACGTACCAAGAAAGCTACTGTCTGGCTGTCCTACGGGCCATCACATTTTGCTCTGATCTGCTTGGTTTACTGACGTACCAAGAAAGCTACTGTCTGGCTGTCCTACGGGCCATCACATTTTGTTCTGATCTGCTTGGTTTACCGACGTACCAAGAAAGCTACTGTCTGGCTGTCCTACGGGCCATCACATTTTGCTCTGATCTGCTTGGTTTACCGACGTACCAAGAAAGCTACTGTCTGGCTGTCCTACGGGCCATCACATTTTGTTCTGATCTGCTTGGTTTACCGACGTACCAAGAAAGCTACTGTCTGGCTGTCCTACGGGCCATCACATTTTGCTCTGATCTGCTTGGTTTACCGACGTACCAAGAAAGCTACTGTCTGGCTGTCCTACGGGCCATCACATTTTGCTCTGATCTGCTTGGTTTACCGACGTACCAAGAAAGCTACTGTCTGGCTGTCCTACGGGCCATCACATTTTGCTCTGATCTGCTTGGTTTACTGACGTACCAAGAAAGCTACTGTCTGGCTGTCCTACGGGCCATCACATTTTGCTCTGATCTGCTTGGTTTACCGACGTACCAAGAAAGCTACTGTCTGGCTGTCCTACGGGCCATCACATTTTGCTCTGATCTGCTTGGTTTACCGACGTACCAAGAAAATGGGTAGAGAAAAAAGCTGTCTATATGGAGTCGTAACTAAAGATTTTACCGTGCATTAATGTTTCGATAAAAGTGAAAAAGTGTCGGCAATGTACAGTTTGATGTCACTCCTTCCATTCACACACCAGAAAAACAGATATTTTATGATCGATACGCAAACTGGGATTTGAAGAAACCATTGTATAGCTCTCTATGGGTGCATAGAAAGCTTACATGCGCGCAGCCCTATACTGCAGGCTATAAAATACAATACAAGCATTCAAAAACACACATATGCATGTTCAATAACACATACACACACTCACGTATGCACGCATGCATGCACGCACGCATGTACACATGTATGCATGCGCACACACTATGCACACACACATTTCAAGAATTTTTTTAGGACACAAAATATTAATAATGGCAATGAATCAAAGTATCACACACCAAAACTCGTCTCTTACTCTTAGTCCTTTGGAGTTGTTTTTAGATTAATGCAAGTGGATGTATCTGCAACAACATTGAATCTCCTCAGTCACCATGGGTTCTTTAGCGTGTGCTAAATGCATGTACCTTGGATTAATGGACCCCAGTTTAACTCCTCATATTACCCCGAAGACGGAGTGTGGCTGCCCATGAAGCACTTGAACACTATGGTACAAGTGCATTGCTACATATAAGAACATTACGTGTGTGACCATTTATGATTACCCTGCCATGTGAGCAGCCACACTCACTCTTCGGGGGATTTGGGAGACTGATGATGTTATGCTAGGAACTTGTCATGGCTAAAGACAATCCCCGCATAACTATGCATAGCATAACAACATTTTGATGTAGTCTTGGTGTTCTACTTCTAGCTTATGTCAATGGTCAACTTAGGACGATGATTTGACCGCCAGGGGGCAATCAAACCAGTAGGGGCTTAGCGTGTGATATTCTTAGTTGGGCGTAGTGAGAGAGAGAGAGAGGGGACTCATCTCCCTCTCTCTCTCTCTCTCTCTCTCACTACGCCCAACTAAGAATATCATGCGCTAAGCCCCTACTGGTTTGATTGCCCTCTGGCGGTCAAATCATCGTCCTAAGTTGCTCATTGGACCCTGACACAGCCTTAAGCCAAGGCGAATATAAGTTTAAACACACCAAAGATCCTAAAAACTGAAACCAGTCAACGAGACAGACGTCCAATTCCCCGCAGCAAGGGGAAAGGGGGGCTATCAGTATTACTAACGTTTTGTTCATGGCCCTTCATCTGATCAGAAAACAGTGGGAGACCAGTCCCCTCTGAAGACTACGGGGACACACCGTGACTTAGCACAACTACAGTGGGAGACCAGTCCCCTCTGAAGACTACAGGGACACACCGTGACTTAGGACAACTACAGTGGGAGACCAGTCCCCTCTGAATACTACGGGGGACACACCGTGACTTAGCACAACTACAGTGGGAGACCAGTCCCCTCTGAAGACTACGGGGACACACCGTGACTTAGCACAACTACAGTGGGAGACCAGTCCCCTCTGAAGACTACGGGGACACACCGTGACTTAGCACAACTACAGTGGGAGACCAGTCCCCTCTGAAGACTACAGGGACACACCGTGACTTAGCACAACTACAGTGGGAGACCAGTCCCCTCTGAAGACTACAGGGGACACACCGTGACTTAGCACAACTACAGTGGGAGACCAGTCCCCTCTGAAGACTACAGGGACACACCGTGACTTAGCACAACTACAGTGGGAGACCAGTCCCCTCTGAAGACTACAGGGACACAATGACTTAGACAACTACAGTAACCAGTCCCCTCTTACAGGGACACACCGTGACTTTCACAACTACAGTGGGAGACCAGTCCCCTCTGAAGACTACGACACACCGTGACTTAGCACAACTACAGTGGGAGACCAGTCCCCTCTGAAGACTACAGGGACACACCGTGACTTAGCACAACTACAGTGGGAGACCAGTCCCCTCTGAAGACTACAGGGACACACCGTGACTTAGCACAACTACAGTGGGAGACCAGTCCCCTCTGAAGACTACAGGGACACACCGTGACTTAGGACAACTACAGTGGGAGACCAGTCCCCTCTGAAGACTACAGGGACACACCGTGACTTAGGACAACTACAGTGGGAGACCAGTCCCCTCTGAATACTACGGGGGACACACCGTGACTTAGCACAACTACAGTGGGAGACCAGTCCCCTCTGAAGACTACGGGGACACACCGTGACTTAGCACAACTACAGTGGGAGACCAGTCCCCTCTGAAGACTACGGGGACACACCGTGACTTAGCACAACTACAGTGGGAGACCAGTCCCCTCTGAAGACTACAGGGACACACCGTGACTTAGCACAACTACAGTGGGAGACCAGTCCCCTCTGAAGACTACAGGGGACACACCGTGACTTAGCACAACTACAGTGGCTTACACACAGATAGTAAAATATCACAAAGGACAAATACTAGACCTGTAATCAATCTTTTCTTATGCTTTCCGCTTTCAACCTTTCAACCCCCACACTCCCCACCCCATTCTGATCAAAGTTGCTTACACACAGAGAGCTATCAAGAAACCCAGTTGTTCTAATGTATCCAGTTACGCGTAACTCACTATAAGAACTTTAGAAAGTTACTACAATCTTGAAAAGAAGAATGTTAAAACAATTTCAGATTCTCACTCAAGCTAAAGCTTAGGCTCACCTAATCTTATCTTGTACAATATTGAATCAGTCTGGTATTTGTTTTTCTCCCCTCCACCACTCGCAAAGCGCAGCTGGTAATGTTTTGAGTGACATTTGTCTGTCTGTTCCTGGCTGGCTGGCAACCATTTGTTAACATGATAACGTTTGAACGGAGAGACCTAGGAGGCAAAAGCTTGGGGAGTTAGGACATAAGCCAAGTTAGAAAATGAAGGTCATTGGTCAAAGGTCAAGGGAGCAGAAAATGTGCCATCTTGGAGGTGATAATGTGCCGCGCGGCTGGTGATATAGCGTTTTAACGCTGACAGTTTGGGGTGTTATTTTGAAGTAACCTTGGTTCTTCAGATTATGGAGCATGAATCGCATAATAAAATTACAATAATAATATATATAATGCAATAATGCATTGGCAATCATTTTGTGGGTAAAAAAAAAAAGAAGCAAATCGAGGTGGTTTTTTTTAAATCCACAAGCAGAACAGATGGGGATTTGGATGCACTTTCTTCTTCTTCTTCTTTTACAGAAAAGCACATTTACCTAGATACTGAATGGGATGCACTGTACTTGGGGTGACCAAAACAAACAAAAAAAGCTGGAAAAAAGAAGGGAAAATTAGGGAGTAGAATCTACTGCTCCACTCAAGGGGGAAACATACTGCATCTACCACAGAGCAAGAAGACTAAAAAATAATCAAAACTTTTCTTTCTTTGAAAGCTACTCCGATATCACATCAACAACACTTCAGGATGTTCAATTAATTATTGTTTTCTTCTGGTTTTTAAGTCACATTTATTTTAATTAACTTATTTTAGAATCAGATAAAAACATTATTTAACAGCACAAAACAACGGCCAACACAAAAACAAGCAAAGCAACAGAAAAGGCAGTTGTTCTTTCATCAGAACTTTATTACATACAGTTCTACAACAACACTGACAGACTTATGCCAAAGAAAGATCTCAATTCATACACTGTATTTAAAAATCAATGTATTTTTTTAAAAATAAACAAAAAAATAGTTTAATAACTTCGGATCTGAACTGCAGTTGTTGATCAAGACAGTCTGAAAGCGATTTGTTAGATATGAGGAGAACCACTGTAGAACTGTAGAATGGATTATGGCCACGTACAGTCAAGAAGAAGACAATGCTGTGATTTTAGAAAGCATGCATTTTTATTTTTTTAAATCAATCACAGAATTTAATGTGTCTTGTTTTACTTTAGCTTTAAACAAGAACATGAAATTTCTAAA
Organism: Phymorhynchus buccinoides; assembly: GCA_017654935.2. Classification (NCBI taxonomy): domain Eukaryota; kingdom Metazoa; phylum Mollusca; class Gastropoda; order Neogastropoda; family Raphitomidae; genus Phymorhynchus; species Phymorhynchus buccinoides. Next base: position 93,532,153 of record CM065681.1, read on the forward strand.
AACAATTTATCAGTTGATTATATATAATATTATATATTAAGAAAATAGGACAAAGTGAACACTATCGTAACAGTAATAATCTAATATAACGCAAAAACATCCATTTAACAAAATGTTTTTATGAGGCTTCAGTGATAGCAACAAACCAAACAAATATTTTGACACCACTCTTAAATTAAATGTCCTATTAATGGACAATATTCATTGCCTCGCTTTGTTTGCTCGTTTGACTTTACTGAGATATCACCTCTTGATTATCACAGAAAACAAACATTGTTACAAAGTAATCAACAAATGTTGTTTTAAAATGCGCATGGTAGGATGGGAGAGAGATCAAGAGACAGAAAAACACAGTTTTGAATCTCTCACACTATATAATGAAAAAAGTATGATCATAAATCACAAACTCAAGGGAACAACAATTCAACACAAGTCTCTACCAAAACTACAATGCATATTAATAACACTGGGTAACTAACAGACTAATGACAACACTTGCCCAAAAGAAGTTAAAAAATAAATTCAAACATCCATATTAAAAAACAATAATACCTTTTCAGCCAGAGTCATCTCAAAATTATCCTGACACAGTGACAGTGACAATGTTAAACAAAAATGTATTACTAAAAAAAAAAGGTTTAATTTGTTTTGTTTCATTTTTTTAAGTCATGGTTAATGAGCACATGCACAATACAGCCCAAAAGGTGATACACACGTAAGAACAAAGTGTGTAGTTTTTGTTACTAATAGAAAACAAATTATTTTTAGTAATAAGTGTACTTTTACTTTTGTTCAGATGATGCTACAGCTGTGATGTCCCAAGGTTATCAATGTTAGTCATAGGCCATTGACCTATTAAAATTGAAAATGTCTATTGTGTTCTCCTCTGTCAGGACAAATGTCTGATTAACTTTTTAACACAGGCACTCTGTCTCATTGATTTCTGCAAGAGTCAGGGTAGTTTTTTTTTATTGATCACTTTTCGATCCTCGGTACATCACTGTAAATTATTACACACGTCTTATGTTATCAAGGTGTATGTACACCAAAACCAACATATCGTTTATGACTGTATCACACAACCAGACATCTATCATTAGACCTATGGGTTTTAAAAGAGGAACACAAAGACAAAGAACAAACAAAACATACACACAGACACATACACACAGAGATTTACCACAACACCCCCACTAATATTCACCTCCCTGGGAGGCGGTTTAGGTGGAGTGCTTTCCCTGAGCCTGGCACTGAGCATGCGGTAGTCTGGGTCCCACTTGCCCCCATTCCCCTGTACCCCTCCCTGCCCTCATCCACCCCCCCCACCCCCACCCCCCTACACACAGTGACCATAGCACACACTAAAACAGTTTATACACACACACACTGTACATGCTCACCTCTTCAGGAAGCGGTTTAGGTGGAGTGTTTTCCCTGAGCCTGGAGCTGAGCACGGGGTAGTCGGGGTCCCACTTGCCCCCATTCCCCCGCAGCCCTCCCTGCCCTCCTCCTCCACCCCCCACCCCCCCACTACACAGTGACCATAGCACACACAACACACACACTGTACATGCTCACCTCTTCAGGAAGCGGTTTAGGTGGAGTGCTTTCCCTGAGCCTGGAGCTGAGCACGGGGTAGTCGGGGTCCCACTTGCCCACGCAGAACCGCTGGCGGTGCTTCTGCAGCAGGGAGGGGTTGGTGAACACCATGTTGCACAGGTGGCACTTCCACGACAACGCGTGCACGTCCGTCGTCGTCATCGTCCTGACTGACGGCAACTTCACCAGTGCTAATGGCAGCGGCAACGATGCGGAAATCTAAGCAAGATGGCGGCAGATCGTGAAGGCAACAACCAAATGGTAGCGGCAACGAAGCGGAAATCTAAGCAAGATGGCGGCAGCTCATGAAGGCAACAACCAATAGTAGCAGCAACAAAGATGGTGGCAGCACCTGACGGCAACTTGCCAATGGTTTTGGTTGGTTGGTTGGTTGGACGGTTGACTGGTGGGTTGGTTGGTTTGGATGGTTGGGTGGGAGAGTTTGTTGGGTTACTTATTGGTCGGTGCGTTGGTTGGATGATTAGTTGGTAGCACTAGTAGTAGTAGGGTTTTTTTCAATGTCGTTTTTTATGGTCGTTGGGATATTGGTTGACTTTTTGTGTGTGGCACGAGATGCTAAATTAAATTGTGCTTTGCCTCTAGCGCACTCTTGCATGTAGTGTGTTGTAGTAATAGTAGCAGTAGTACTACTACTAGTAGTAGTAGTAGTTGTCGTTGTGTCTGGCTGCTCTCTTTGCTGCAGTTCTGTTGTCTTGCTTTCTGCTTTTCCTCAGTTCTAGTTATGTCTGGATAGAAGAAAAAGATCAATGCATTAGGATGATGTAAATATTGATATTAAGTGCTGCTGTTTCTATTCGTTATCTTTATAACAATGCAATAAAATTATACTTAATTCTTCTTCCAGGAACTTGTCAGGGCCCTATCGCGGGTGTTTGAAGTCCAACAACTGGTCACATTAGGCAGGCGGCATACTTAACATAACTTAGTATACAGAAGCATACATGTGCCCATTTTCATGCATTGTTGCACATTCAAAATGTGTAGCCTGTTATTAAGCACACACAAAAATAGCAGGCAAAAAACTAAAAAGGCTTAATAAAAGCCTATCAGCCTTCAACTGATGATATGATACATAATAAAAACTGGATTTTAAAACAGTGCAGTACTGCACTTAAGTTTTGCGTTAAAGCTATGTACACTGCTGCTTGATTTTAATTTTTAGCAGAAACTTGAGAAAGAGGCCTGGTGGCTGGTGATGATGCCAGTAGCCACGTAGGCCGGCCCAGAAAACTTCTAGACTCGCGTGCGTGCGTGCGTGCGTGCGCGTGCGTGCGTGCGTGCGTGTGTGTGTGCGTGCGTGTGTGTGTGTGTGTCTGTCTGTCTGTCTGCATGAATCATTGTGTGTGTGTATGTGTTAGTTCAAGGTGAGGGGTGTGGGTGTGGTGGTGAGGGGGGTGGGAAAGGAGCGTCTTCTTCTTCTTCTTTCATGAGGCATCCTTCGTCATCTTGTTGACGATTCTGATGCATAAACAAAGCAGTCTCCGGTTTACTAATCATAGGTACTGGGGGGAAGAATAGCTGCCCAGATGATCAGATCAATGGGGAGAAAGTAGGGTGGAGGGTCACGGGGTAGGGGCCATTGGGAGGCTGGTATACAGGGGAGAAGGGCGGGGAATGTGGGGGGAGGGCAGGAGGTGCTTAGATCTGGGATTTGAAGACCTCCTTGGGTGGAAGGCTGTTCCACTCGCACACTGCTCTGGGAAAGGAGGAGAACTTCCTGTAGTTGGTCTTGGTTGCACGAAGAAGGTACTCTGCAGTGTGCGCTTGTCTCATCTGTCTGGATGGTGGATGAGGGGTTGGCCCATGCTGGTAATACCAGTACTTGAAGAAGGTGGCCAGCCTTGCTGTTCGTCACTTGTCTCATCTGTCTGGATGGTGGATGAGGGGTTGGCCCATGCTGGTAATACCAGTACTTGAAGAAGGTGGCCAGCCTTGCTGTTCGTCACTTGTCTCATCTGTCTGGATGGTGGATGAGGGGTTGGCCCATGCTGGTAATACCAGTACTTGAAGGTGGCCAGCCTTGCTGTTCGTCACTTGTCTCATCTGTCTGGATGGTGGATGAGGGGCTGGCCCATGCTGGTAATACCAGTACTTGAAGGTGGCCAGCCTTGCTGTTCTTCACTTGTCTCATCTGTCTGGATGGTGGATGAGGGGTTGGCCCATGCTGGTAATACCAGTACTTGAAGAAGGTGGCCAGCCTTGCTGTTCGTCACTTGTCTCATCTGTCTGGATGGTGGATGAGGGGTTGGCCCATGCTGGTAATACCAGTACTTGAAGGTGGCCAGCCTTGCTGTTCTTCACTTGTCTCATCTGTCTGGATGGTGGATGAGGGGTTGGCCCATGCTGGTAATACCAGTACTTGAAGAAGGTGGCCAGCCTTGCTGTTCGTCACTTGTCTCATCTGTCTGGATGGTGGATGAGGGGTTGGCCCATGCTGGTAATACCAGTACTTGAAGGTGTCCAGCCTTGCTGTTCGTCACTTGTCCTTGGGTCAAGTTCAGGCTTACTTCCCCCCCACCCACCCTTAATTTCTGCTGAGCTGAAGATGTGTTTGTGCCTGGGAAGGGCAAGGGTGGGGAGGGGGTGGGGGTGGGGGGGGGAAGGGGTGAAGACGAGGGGTAACCAAAAAGGCTTAATTTTTTAACAAGTGAAGGGAGGGGGGTGGGAAGCAGGGGTGGGGAAGTATGTTATTCAGCTTATTGGGAATAATCGACACTATGACTAATTCAATATAAACACTGAATGACTGACTATCAGTGTATGAGAACAGCAATGTCAGTTTTAGACTTCTGTGAAGTTCTGTGAAGTTCTGTGTTCCATTCGGACCATTGGCATTGGAGTAAGCCTAACACTAGTAAAGGAGCCAGAATGGTCAGCTCATTGACCGTGGGCCCTCAAGAGAAGAGCTGATTACAGACGCGAATAAAACCTCCCTAAACACTATAAAAGAACATAATTACAAACATGTTGCATTTATAATTTTCTAATTACCTGTTGTGCAATAAATCTGCCACGTGCTGACGGCACAAAGTGTTGTTTTACGGGCGAAATGCCCTTCTTTCTAGTGTTCCCGTCTCATTTGGGGGCCATTTCGCCGCCATCTTGACTAGCCCCGCGCGGAAATTGAAGAAGGACGTTTTTGATTGGTCCGCGCCATGACGACAACCAAGCATGAACATTGTGTTGACACACTTTGATTTGGGCGAGGGGCGCTTCCTTTCTCGTGCTTACTTTTACGAATTGGTTAATTGTATGCAAACACCATAATAAAGATTCTTTTAATCTGGCGTCCTTTCTTTTTGGTACACACCTGAATACATAGGGAGTGTTGAGAGAGAGCAGACCACACGAAAATGTTGAGTGTTTATTTCTTCAAACAAGTTCATTTAATTTTGACACTTCTGCTTCTGTTTCCATAATGGCATAGTGACAGTCGAAATTATTAGGGCCACATCGAGTCATAGTCATCGACGAAATAAATATACGTAGGCTACATTATTTTTCGGGGAAATGCGTAACGTGACTAGCCATGCATAAGTATGCCTACGTTTTCCACGTGCATTTACCCATAGTCATGATAGTGCTATGCCGAGTAGGCTACAGGCCCGCTATAGGTATATGCCACAGCCTGGCCTCTTTGATAGTATAGTGTATTTCTGTTTCTGTTTCTGTGTAATAGTCGAAAGGGCTAGTTTTGTGGCAATTTATCGACGAAAAACTAGGGGAGAGCACCTATTCCCTAATCTCATTATCTTTTTATTCTTATTATTTTCTTTTTTGTTCTTGGTCTGTCCTTCTTGTTCCTGATCCTTCTTTCTTCTTGATTCTTCCTTCCTCTTGTTTTCCTTT
>CM065681.1:93542621-93550121 GCA_017654935.2 Phymorhynchus buccinoides
ATTTGTTGTTGTTGCAAAGTCTTTGCCGAGACCTATAATCTGCTTTCCGTTACATTTTGTAAGACAAACGTCAGGGTAACAGTCTTCACATCTGGGCATCACACCTTGACAAACACCAAGCTATACATTCATTTATAACAGGATCATTTGAAGATATATTATGGCAACTAATTGAACAATGGATAATGACAAGCAATTAAAACTCCTTTCAGGAATCAAACAAACAACTTTTAGAAGAAAAAAAATAAAAAGGAAAAAAGGAGCACACTAGAAAACAACTTTGCATGTTCTTGGAATGTTGCCACTCTGCTGTTGTTGTTGGATTACCCTGGCTTAAAGACTCCAGGGATCATCCCAACCGTAGAAGCACTTGAACACTCGGGTACAAGCGCATCAGCTAGTGATTAACCCACCACGTGGGCAGCCACACTCCGTCTTCGGGGGATTTGTCACTCTGTGAAACTGAAGAGTTTCCATGGTGGTTAATGGTCATATTTCAAAGAATAGGTCAAGTTAATAGAGGAAATATTTATTCAGTCATTTACTTGTTTTATTTCTGGATCTGGTATTGTAGTCGAAAGGGACATCATCATGGCATAAAATCAACAAAAACTAGAGGGGAACACACCCTATTTTAAAAACCTGTCTAAATGACCTGGCCAGCCAGCCCACGTTCAGCGCGAGGCCGACATGATGCCACGTCCAGCAGCACACCTAAGCTAATCTAGCTGGATCATTTGTAGTCCAGTAGTTGAGGGGAAAGGGTGGGTGTAGCGGGTTGTCGGAAGGGAATGAAGGGATTTTTGCCTTACTGAATGCAGAGCTGTTACCATGTTATAAAAAATGATAGGACATAAACCTCTCTTCTGACTGCACATATATACAAAAAGGAATGCTAGTGTAAAAGACGGACTGTTTTGGACAATTCTCGTCACCTTGTGGGAGCCAAACTCAAGAATACAGCGGTGTAGCCACAAGAAGGCAGAACATACATAAACAAGGAACTGAACAAAAAAAGAAAATAGAAACACATTGCACAAAGAGAATCATCAATGACATCACAGACAAATTCACACACACGTATGCATGTTAAGTCCTTTCACGAACATTTATCCTCTCACGGATACCATGATCTACAATAAGCCTAGGGTCTCCCATAGCCATATATATTCTTGATCAGCATGTCACAGCCTATTCAGATCCTGAATTTTGAACCGTCAGTGCAAACCTCCGCCAAGGAAGACTCACAAAACCGAAATTTCCTTCCTTCATGTCCGAGCTGTATCTCATGAACCAGTGGGTAGAATGGCTTCACATTTTGTGTGGTAATGTAACATGGCGAGTAATGAAATAAATACTTGCAATAAATACAAAAAAGCAGAAACAGGGTCATTTTAGACTAATGTGCACATAAGGACAAAAAGTCAGCGAGAGGACTTAACATATGCACATTCACATAAACAAAAACGTACACATTTCATTTACATTAGTAGAATGTATAGTTGATTCACTTGATCCCATGAACCAAACAAAACAAATGCACAAAGACAATCGTAAAACATAGAAAGAAAATGTCAAAAGAAACACACAGCCACACCCTCACCTCCCCCATCCAAGAGCTAAAATTGCACAATCTTCAAAGATATAACAAGAAACACTCTCTCTCTCTCTCTCTCTCTCTCTCTCTCTCTCTCTCTCTCTCTCTCTCACACCCTCTCTCTCTCTCATTTTATGGATCATATGCAGCGTAAGCAAAATTCATGGTTTGGGCACACCCACACCCACATACAGAGCTTCAGATTGTTTTTGACCTGAAAACGAAATATTTATCATTTTATGGATCATATCGCCGAGCGCCATAACCCCATGTCAAAAAACTGGGGTCAACATCGATGTGTTGGACTTACCAGTTGATCAACTTCATGGGTCAGACGACAAAAAGGGGCAAATGCATCATCTAACAAAGCTGACAATCTAACGCTCTGAAACAACAATTTACACAAAGAGGGGTCAAAAACACCGATGGATCAATGACGCTAAATCTAACTGAGAAAAATGATGCAATTTGACCTGAAATGACTGAAATATCAAGTTTTCCATGCCTCGTGATGTGGAGTGAGGTCTTTCGACTTACGTCTCTGTTTGCGCACAGCATTTTATGACCCCATGATAACAAAAAGCAATGGGTCAGTTTCCAAAATAATGGGCCAATAATGTGTCACAAAACGTAGCATTAAACTGAAATTTTGTTGCAGACTTCATGGGTCAGAGACCCACTGGCTGCACAAAATGAGGGGTCAAATAACCATCATTATGGATCAATGATCTTGGCCCGCTGACAATCTAACGCTCTGAGACCCACAGATACACACAAAATGAGGGGTCAAATAACCATCATTATGGATCAATGATCTTGGCCCGCTGACAATCTAACGCTCTGAGACTCACAGATACACACACTTTCATATGAACTATTAAAATGTATGGTTTGGCTACACAGACACACTGCTCTGTAGTCTCTCATTCTCATAGTTAACCATCAACTTCATAACCCATTCTTTCCAGGAAAAAAAAAATATATTGACGAAAAAAGTAAGCGAGAGAGAGGGAGAGAGGGAGAGAGAGAGAGAGAGAGAGAGAGAGAGAGAGAGAGAGAGAGAGAGAGAGAGAGAGAGAGAGAGAGAGAGAGAGAGAGAGAGAGAGAGAGAGAGCAAAAATTAAAAATGGAAAATTATACACAAATAGTAATTGGAACAAACACATTCACAATGAAAAGTAATTTCCCCCCAAAAAGAAAAGAAAAACAATGTACCATACATTAATAATACATTAGAAAACAATACTCTCAGAAAAAACACCACCATACTAATTCCAGAGGAATGAATCGGGGGAAAAGAATGAAATACAGTTTGTTAAATGGTAATTTAATATAAAACAGTCACATCAAAGAACATTGACTTTGTAGAATTCCCATCTAATATCACGAGCAGTGGATATACGTTAAATGAAAGACACACACACTTTGTATAACTGACTAACTAGAATAGGGATAATAAATATTGAATATGTCGAATAGGGAATATTTACTATGTAATTTTGGGAATGTTTCACCATCACTTAAGTCAGGAGGAATAAAAAAGAAGTGCTGTGAATGCTCCCAGGAGTATTCAATGGATCAGCATTTTTTTTTTTTTTCAAATAGCTTACATGTGTTTTGTTTTCCCCCCCCCCCCCCCCCCCCCCACTAAATCTCTTGGTGCTGTGAACAGAGGCATTTAAGCAAAGGTAATGGTCCTCAATCAATTTAATTATAAACCCAACGCTTCTTGGTCCTCACATCTTTTACATGTTTATCTTTTACGCGCCACCACAAAATGCATTTCCAATTTTGAGACAAAAAATTGTGTGCCTTGTGATATTTTCATGAATAATCAATAAAAGACAATCGAAACAAGAAAACATTCAAATGAAAGGGTTAATATAGAAAATGATTGAATACTGTGTGTGTTGTGTTGTGTTGTGTGTGCGTGTGTGACCTGTAATCCTTAAGATTATGAGAAAACAACTGAAGCCATTTGGCTATGGTGCCTCAGAAACTATAGAACACTTCTCCAATTTGTCTATCATTTAGTACTGCTGATGGAAAAAGAGTCGAAAACAGTATAATATCAACCGCGACTAGATTTTGTAAAAAGAGAAAACATGAAGAGACCAAAGCTACTGTGTTAACGGAATGTTATCGTTCACAGTAAATGCACTAGGTATCACATCACAGACAAGCTGAGAGCTGGACCAAAACAAAACCCAACAATTTAAAATAAATAAATAAAATAATAAATAGATACTTAAATTATAAAATAAATCCATCCACAAATACATGAACAATGCCATAAATATATTCCACATCCCTTAATAATGCACCTTCAGTGGGCGCATTAATGCCACCTCACCCTTAGCATTAAAGAACACTAATGCGCATCAGTAATTAGCTAAACTAAATTATAGACAATCGAACATTTTAAAATAATTGTTCTTCCTCTCTAAATTGCACACGAGAGATGTTAGAAATATCACACGCAAACATTTTTCAAGTTACACACAAAAAATACATTATTTCTAATATCTATTTCAGAAACTCTATTGTATTTCTAATAACAAAGAGCGCTTGGCTCGTGTGAACATCCCACGCATGCAGTAGAGAAGAGACCGGGGGGATATGATTGAGACGTACAAGTATACACACTGAATGTATAAAGTCACCTGCCCCTTCGTGCTGGAAACCAATGACGTCACGAGAGGCCACGCCTTCAAGCTCAAGAAAAATAGGTGCCACACAAGTCTTCGCCTGCACGTTTTCACCTCCAGAGTCGTTGATACGTGGAACAGGCTACCGGAGAATGTGGTGACAGCCCCATCGCTACAGGCTTTCAGAAACAGACTAGACTCCGTATGGTCAGACAAAAAATACTTCACTCGTTAGGAGAGCCTAAAAATCACCCGTGACGCTAAAAAAAAAATCAGATGTAAAGTGAAAATTTTTGGAACAAAAGTTTTTGGATCAACATGACCAGATCAAAGGCATACAGCCTGATCATCGATCTGTCATCACATCATATCATATCAATATCACATGTAATGACAAAGACATAAACATCAACAATAAAAGAGTTACATTCCACACACACACAGAGTCAAAGCCCGCACAACGTAATACAGACATACAAACACCTAGCATGAATGATCCTTAAGAGTACATTACAAAATGTAAAATATCAAAGAAAAATCTAGAAATGCCCAACAAAATTGTAAAAGAAAATCATTTAATGATCTGATTATCTGTTTGACTACAAAATGTACCCATGCAGTAATAAAACCAATATAGTATCATCTAAAACGTATTTTCCCCTCACAACTTAAACAAGCGAAACCCAAATAAAGAGAGTAGTTCAAATACAGATTGCACACACACACACACACACACACACACACACACACAAAAAGAAAACAAAAGTTTCAAATTTGAAAAGTATTTCTTCAATCATAACACCAAAGACGCACAGACAAATGTTCCAATAAGATTATATATCATCAGAAATCAATTAAAAAAAATCCACACAAAAAATCCATTCCAATCATACGTGATATAGTTTTATATTAAACACACTCAAAAAGAAAACTAGAAAGGGGAACAAGGCAAGAGAGAGAGAGAATAGAAAGACAAAAAGACGCAGAGAGACAGAAACAAAGGAGAGAGAGAGAGAATAGAAAGACAAAAAGACGCAGAGAGACAGAAACAAAGGAGAGAGAGAGAGAATAGAAAGACAAAAAGACGCAGAGAGACAGAAACAAAGGAGAGAGAGAGAGAGAGAATAGAAAGACAAAAAGACGCAGAGAGACAGAAACAAAGGAGAGAGAGAGAGAATAGAAAGACAAAAAGACGCAGAGAGACAGAAACAAAGGAGAGAGAGAGAGAATAGAAAGACAAAAAGACGCAGAGAGACAGAAACAAAGGAGAGAGAGAGAGAATAGAAAGACAAAAAGACGCAGAGAGACAGAAACAAAGGAGAGAGAGAGAGAATAGAAAGACAAAAAGACGCAGAGAGACAGAAACAAAGGAGAGAGAGAGAGAATAGAAAGACAAAAAGACGCAGAGAGACAGAAACAAACAAAAAGTCAACAACGAAACTACTCATCACAATTTATTTTTAAAAATCCCCCCAAAAATCAGGAAAAAATGATTTTTCTTACGCTGAACATAATTTGCACGTAGAAGACGTCAACGGAAGCCCTTGCACATAGATGCAAAAAACAAACAAAATCCACTGATAACATACACAGGAGAGCCAAGTAAAATTAATGATAAATATTTTGATGAAGATCCTTCTAATCTATCAAAAACACTCTAATAAAACAGTCAGTCTTTCTATTTTTAGGCTCAATAAAAGGACCAGACTTTGTTGTGTCCTGTGTGTCTACATGGATACAACTGGAGAAAATAGAAAACAGGCAAGGCAGGGGTCCAGGGGCCGCCCAGGGCCCTGGCAGGGTACAGGGCTGGGGGGTCAGCGGGCAACGTCCCCCTGAAGCTGAAGAAAAAGCAAAATCATACTCCATTTGAAGCTTATTCCAGGCTTGTAAAGTGAGAATTCAACACTTTTTCCCCCTTGAATCAATTTTTTTTGGGTGGTCAAAATTTTGAAAAACAGGCGCTGCTTCGTATCCGAGGCCAGGTTGCATCCATGTGCCTACGATTCGACTGGCCCTAGTGGCCACCTAATAAAGCAACCTAGCATAAACAGGCTCCGCTTCGTATCCGAGGCCAGGTTGCATCCATGTGCCTACGATTCGACTGGCCCTAGTGGCCACCTAATAAAGCAACCTAGCATAAACAGGCTCCGCTTCGTATCCGAGGCCAGGTTGCATCCATGTGCCTACGATTCGACTGGCCCTAGTGGCCACCTAATAAAGCAACCTAGCATAAACAGGCTCCGCTTCGTATCCGAGGCCAGGTTGCATCCATGTGCCTACGATTCGACTGGCCCTAGTGGCCACCTAATAAAGCAACCTAGCAAAAACAGGGACGTGTTTGTTTCCATGCTACCTTTGTCCACAGTTTATTTGCCAATATTAACCCCTTCACTGTGAGCTCCGTGTCTAATATGGGCAGGATGATACCACAAATCTGGAATGCTAGTTTTTTCTCTAAAACAGTCAGGACGGACATATCCCCAGACCATTTTCCCAGATTGAGTCTAATAGATCTCTTTTGTATTTCATAAAAAAAATATCTGTTCAATAAACAGTCCCATGCATTTTTACAATGAAATTGTCAATGAACTTTGGGGCAGTGGGTGGATGCCTCGTGCCTCCATACGGGGAGCTGGATGATCCCGCCCCCTCAACGAGTCTCTCCCTGTGGGGATACCAGGGGGTCTTTCGTAAAAATAGTCCCACCTTCTTAATGTTCTGTGCTTGTAACTTCCTCTAATCTGCCACTCTCCTTGACTCTGCCTTTTCCCTTTACTTTCTATCATCTACTATCTTTCTGACTTATTGGCCCATTCTCCTGCCTATTAAAAATAAATCTTCCAAATAATGTTTCTCCTTTGAGCTCCTCCCAAATCGGAATGTGTTGGCAGTGGGGCGACCGCTGAAAACTGAAAACCGGACACATATGTACCTTACCCATTATGGCCATATGGCCTGAGAACGCTGAAGAATAAGTCAATGAGCTTTACCCCTTGTAAGGAATGCATTAAACAGGAATATCAAGACTTTTTATATGGGTGATATGGTGAACGCATAAATTTTTATCATTCCCCCTCCCACTCTAGAAAACCACACAAATATAAGCGCACCAAGTGTAACAATCACAGACGACGCAGTTTGCGTAGAGATTTTTGAACATTATTAGAGTTGAGATTCCACTGATGAGTAAGAAACAGGATATAAGAAGACCAACAAAATCCATTACTTCGTACATCAAAATTGCAACTATTT
>CM065681.1:93555121-93575121 GCA_017654935.2 Phymorhynchus buccinoides
CAAGCAAAATTGAAAAATCATATTCCAGAGCAGACAGCAAACACCAAATACACACAAACAAAACCCCAACAAAGTCCCCCTCATCTCCTCCAAGATAGTGAGACAGTCTGCTGTACTTTCAGGGCTTTAAAAACATTAATTTTATTTAGCCTCACCCCCCACCCCCCCTTCACACTGGAAAATAAAACTGACAGAAGGTCTCTTGACATAATACACTGCCCACAACAGTTGGACAACAAGGATCACAATTAATAATCAAAGTGTTCACCTTGGCTTAAGGCTGTGTCAGACCAATAGGGCATTTGCCACGAGTGTTCGTTCTCTATACTAGACTACTAATTTGCCCGCACTCGCTCTGCCCGAGTTACGCTGACCTTTCTAATTCGACTCTCTAAATTCAACTCAGTGAATTTCAAGGCCGTCCTCACATGGCAAATGCCCTATTGACATAGGCTATACTAAGGCTTCATCAAAATGTTGCTATGCTATGCATAGAACCCAACTTTATGCGGGGATTGTCTAGCTGTGACAATCTCCTAGCACAACATCATCAGTCTCCAAAATCCCCCGAAGACGAAGTAGGGCTGCCTATGTAGCGGAGTAATCAAAAACAGTCACACACATAAAGTTCTCATCCATAGCTGATGCACTTGTACCATAGTGTTCAAGTGCTTCCGCTGCTTGGATGATCCATGGAGTCTTTTAGCCATAATCAAAATAAACAACATAATCAAAGTATAACTGTGACTGCCGCAGACTGTGCATGTTGTAGATTGAAAGGTCAGAAGGCAAAATTAATACGTGCAAGACCATGAAGAAGAGTATAAAGGTTTATTCTGAGAACTAAGGACAAGGGGAGTGGACATGCAGGCTCTTCATGGAATTAACGGTGAAAACTGAAAAGCAAAACAAAGAAAAAGAACCATAAGAAACTTGCTAGAAAACATGAAAATTCGCTCTAAGTCACCTTTAGATCCGTTTAGAAAGAATCCATTATATTTCAATTACAGTTTACTCACAAAGCATTGAGATCAGACACTCTGGGGGTCCAAAACAGACATGAACATCAAATATTGAGCATTCGTTCATATTCAATTTTGACAGAACTCTCCTAAACTTTACAAGACAGCTCCAAAGGTGACCAAGGCCTTAAATACAAACTATCACGACACTTGAACAGAACAATTCAGCGATTCAACAATTCAAAATCAAAACAATACACAATTCATAAATTAAGCTTGAAACAATGAAAATTACTAGTTCGTCCTTCAAAATTCAGTTCAGGAATTCATGCTCACAAAGTCTCAAAATACGACTGAGCAAAGCTCAGTTTCTTCTTCTTCTTCCTCTTCTTCCTATTCCTTTGCCCAAAGAATCAAGGTATCATTCCAACAATCAAGGCGCCTTTACACAAAGGCACAAAGGCACCAGCCAGAGATGAGAACATTACGTATGAGAGCATTGCACGTAACCCAAACATATAGGTACACACTCTGGCCTCAAAGGAATCAAGAAGACAAAGAGTTGTAATCTAAACAAATGAATTCCAAACAACAAAGCAAACGAACGGTCAAAGGGAGACAACAAAAGAAAGTTGTCATAACCAAGAAACTCAGAACGAAAGCTAACTTTAAACAATTTAAAGTTACCAAACGCATAAATTGAGAAATTTATGAAAGAAAACTCAACAATTATGTCGTACATTTCAACAAACATCAAAGAGTTCGAAATTATAATCAGTTACCTTGTGGTCTTTCAACAATCTCCACACAATCGACAGCAGCAAACATGAGTTCGAGTTCGAAAATACTGCATTCAGCTTGATGACACATTGCTAACAAGAATAGCAGCATAGGGCCTAATGTTCAGCTCAAAGGACGAAAGCAAACTAAAGTTTTGAGCCACGAACTGAACTATTTATACTGATTCATAGTGAGCGAATTTAGAATTAAAAAGAAATTACATTTCCGTTTACGGAAACATGGATTGGAATAAGCGACACGCTTTACACAAACCAACCAGCTTGATTTGAAAACATGTTTGGAAACGAACACGACCAATGTCAAAGATCTACGTTCTACCAGCGACAAAACCCAACAGGTAAGAGCTGATACACATTAACTATGCAAATAATGCTTCAAAACAACACTTCAAACACATGTATTTTGCAAGGGCCAAAATTTAGAGCACACAACACACAAGAACAGACATGCAATCATGTGAAGAACAGACATGCAATCTAAGAACAAACAGAATGTAAGCATTGAAATGAACGAAAAATTAACAAGAGTCAACTGTCAACAATAAACAAAATAGGTTTGACAAGTATTGACCCAAATATTAACACAAATCATTTACTGACACACTGACAAATACAGTGACAGACACACTGGCAGGTACATGAGTGTATGTGTGTATGTGAGTGTGTGCGTGCATGTATGTGTGTGTATGTGTATGTATGTGTGTGTGTGTGTGTGCATGACAAATACAGTGACAGACACACTGGCAGGTACAATAACAGTTAAAGATTGAAGTAGCCTTTAGATAAAACTGACCAAGATTTGAGCAAACCAATCAAATTATGTCTTACGCTGACTTGGAATGTGGAACAATAATGTGACATGTGAAACAATAATGTGACGTGTGAAACAATAATGTGACATGTGAAACAATAATGTGACATGTGAAACAATAATGTGACATGTGAAACAATAATGTGACATGTGAAACAATAATGACATGTGAAACAATAATGTGACGTGTGAAACAATAATGTGACGTGTGAAACAATGATGTGACATGTGAAACAATGATGTGACATGTGAAACAATAATGTGACATGTGAAACAATAATGTGACATGTGAAACAATAATGTGACATGTGAAACAATAATGTGACATGCAATCCACAAGTTGAGGTCAAACGTACAAAATAGAGTCGTACGTAGAAAATAATAAATAATAAATTGTCAAATCTTTCACAAAATTTGAGCCAAGATTTCATCAGGCATATTGTTTTTCTTCTTAAAAGAAAAAAGGCTTACTATATTTTAAGGCATATGGGCCGAGACGTTAAAAACAAAGATGTACTTTATGGCCTCCGAATACAGCATGCAGTGAAGTCAACACAGCCAAACAACAGCAACCACACCACAACACACACATCTGAAAAACAAAGGCATGCCAGTCAGTGCACGGAAAGGAAACAAAGGGGGGGGGGGGGGGGGTAAGCATGCTGTCAGGAGAAGGGAAGGGGAGGGTACCTAGCTGGTCGGACAGTTGTTTGCCCCTGTCGGCAGACACGACCCGCTCGTCCTCCAGGTCGCATTTGTTCCCCACCAGAACCACCTGTGCGTTGTCCCAGGAGTAGGTCTTGATCTGGGTGCACCTGTGTGACACCATCACCCATACAATGCTCTACTGAACAACTAAACAACCATCCCAGTGTTGTCTTTGTAATGATGGAACCACCTGTGCATTCTCCCTGGAGTAGGTCTTGATCTGGATGCACCTGTGTGACACCATCACCCATACTACTGAACAACTAAACAACCACAAGGAACCATCCCAATGTTGTATTTGCAATGATGGAACCACCTGTGCGTTGTCCCAGGAGTAGGTCTTGATCTGGGTGCACCAGCCAACACACATCACCCATACAATGCTCTACTGAACAAGTAGACAACCACAAGGAACCAGCCCAGTGTCATATTTGCAATGATGGAACCACCTGTGCGTTGTCCCAGGCGTAGGTCTTGATCTGAGTGCACCAGCCAACACCCATCACCCATA
Organism: Phymorhynchus buccinoides; assembly: GCA_017654935.2. Classification (NCBI taxonomy): domain Eukaryota; kingdom Metazoa; phylum Mollusca; class Gastropoda; order Neogastropoda; family Raphitomidae; genus Phymorhynchus; species Phymorhynchus buccinoides. The sequence goes on from CM065681.1 coordinate 93,558,914, forward strand.
CAATGTTCTAATAAAACAACTACCATATTTTACGGACTATAAGGTGCACCTGATTACAAGGCGCACCCTAATTTGACTCAAAAGGTTTTGTTACTCTGTTTCCTTACTATATTATCAGTCACATTATAAGGCGCATGGATCTCAGTCTGGGGGAAAAGTATCAGCCTACAGTCCGTACAATATGGTAAACAACCACAAGGAACCATCCCAGTGTTTATTTGCAATGATGGAACCACTTGGGTGTTGTCCCAGGAGTAGGTCTTGATCTGGGTGCACCTGTGTGACACCATCACCCATATACTGTTCTACTGAACAACTAAACAACCACAAGGAACCATCCCAGTGTCGTCTTTGCAATGATGGAACCACCTGTGCGTTGTCCCAGGAGTAGGTCTTGATGTGGGTGCACCTAACAACACTCATGACCCACACATTACTGTAATAACGCCTGAAGAACAAAACCATCACTGCATATCATCCCAGTGCCGTCTTTGCAGCCAGGGAATTTCTGGCATCACTTGGGCACTGTTCCCAGGAGTAGGTCTTGGTGTGGGTGCCCCTGCATTACACCCATAAACACCCTGAAGAATATCATGAAAAATAAACGACTAATCTTTTCCAGTGGTTGTCATCATGTTGTCCCAGGAGTAGGTCTTGATGTGGGTGCACTTGCAGAACACCATCACCACTACAATACTTTAATAATGCCAGTCACCATCACCCCTACAATACTCTAATAATGCCAGTGAAGTTCAGTACTGACAAAACTGCAACCACCAGAACTACCTAAATATTGTCCCAGGAGTAGGTCCCTGTGTGGGTGCACCTGCAGAACACCATCACCCCTACAATACTCTAATAATGCCAGTGAAGTTCAGTACTGACAAAACTGCAACCACCAGAACTACCTAAATATTGTCCCAGGAGTAGGTCCCTGTGTGGGTGCACCTGCAGAACACCATCACCCCTACAATACTCTAATAATGCCAGTGAAGTTCAGTACTGACAAAACTGCAACCACCAGAACTACCTAAATATTGTCCCAGGAGTAGGTCCCTGTGTGGGTGCACCTGCAGAACACCATCACCCCTACAATACTCTAATAATGCCAGTGAAGTTCAGTACTGACAAAACTGCAACCACCAGAACTACCTAACTATTGTCCCAGGAGTAGGTCTTGATGTGGGTGCACCTGCCAACACCCATCACCCATACGATGTTTCACTTAGGCCTAGGGGTAAGGAGATTTATGGGATGTTGGGAGAGGGGAGAAGTATATGCAGTCAAGTAAACCAAGAGCTTGTCACCTTAACCATACTCTTGGGTGTGGATAGATGCAGCTAGGGAAGTGTGGACCGCAATTGACTGAAGGGTATGTGAAGTATCTCTGATCGTATTAGCTACTCCTTGTTACAAGTTTCCATGGTATACTTTGATTTTTGTGTCGCATGATTTGCATTCCATGTAAATGAGTGCAAGGATAGAAATGGTAGGAAATAGGGCAGTCCTTAATGTTTCGATAGTCGCTTTTGTTGCCTCTAAATAGGTCCCACTTCTTGCGAAGCATGATTTGTTGTCCATTTTTTTCTTAGTTTTGCTTCCATTTTTAATGCACGCAAACATGTTTTCTTGTTTGCATTGTGCTTGTACGAGACCACACTGTAATTTCTCCTAACAAGATAATACAGTATTTTTGACTTTTGACTTTGACTAAAAAGTAAACCATGACTAGAAACCATCCCGGTGTTGTCTTTACAGCGATGGAATCACCGGCACCATTTGGACACTGTCCCAGGGGTAGGTCCTGACCTGGGTGCATCTCAAATTGTCATCATCCATGAACAAACAAGTTTGAATAACTTTGGACAAGAAGTGAAGAAAAATCTGTTTAACGTCCTCCGGTCTGAAACAGACACATATGGGACATTAGTAGATATAAAGATGGCGGGAACGATCCTGGAGGCAATGCCCGGAGGCAGTGCAATGCCAGGAAAGTCCCACATTTTTAACAATACAGATATTATTGTGACCATAAGTGAGACCTAGCCCTTCATTATATCCACCTGAAACCAAAAACAATGAACATTATAGTTCCAAACAACTGCCGCAACAAACATTTAAACTGTCTGATCAACAAAAACAACAAAAAGCCATCAATGGTAACATCGTAAGAGGCATAAGGCAGCATCAAGAAATGGCTGGTTAGAAGGGAGAAACAGTGAAGACCATACAGACACGCACACCTGGTCAGAAACTGCAATATGGATGAAGAATCTCTGTAAAATTCAGAGTAAATCACTGATTGGCGGTTAGTGAAATGAAAGCCAGCTGACTCCAGACACCAGGAGAAACTAGGAGGAGAGACAATTAAAGGGGCACCCTGACGGATGAGTCTTGCAAGAAACGCGTCAAGATCACCAGAAACACAGTCTTTTCAAGGATCAGAACACTCACTTTGCTCTGGTTTCCTAGAAATCAAACCGTCAAAACGGCGATTCCTCCTTGGCGGAGTTGCCGGAGAGAGAAGCCATTTTGGACGGGGTGGGTGGAGGACACTCAGAGTGGTTGAAGCTCTTTCTTCTTTGTAGTGCAGTAAAAAATAATTGGAGCTATTTTCTTTGTTGTGAGCGAAACTCCTTTTGGTAAGCTGTAAATAAAAAGGCTTGTATTGTAGAAATTTCGTGATTTGGTCTAAGCTACTCAGGAGGCCATTAGAAAAGAGAAGACACATGCCTTCTCTTTCACTAAAATAATTTGACTTCCAGCTCCTCCGCCAAGGAGGAATCGCCGATTTGATGGTTTGATTTATAGGAAACCAGAGCAAAGTGAGTGTTGCGATCTCTGTAAAGGGTGTTTTCCAGGTGATCTCGACGTGTTTCTTGCAAAAACCAATCCATCAGGGTGCCCCTTTAAGATACAGTTGCCCCAAAGCTCCATCCCACACATGATGTTATCTAGGTGGGGCAATACCAATGGGGAGGTTCACACAGAATTAGAGACATAATGATGTCCTCTGGCTGTTCCTTTACTGTGGAGCAGCAGTCTGCATTTCATCTATTGGATATGTTTAGTCGCTTTGGATACATTTTCTTTCAAAACAGAAATTAGAGGATTTTGTGTTTCATGCTAAAAAATCATGATAAAGATATCAGAAGCTACAAATAAAAATACATTGACCACAGATGAATTACGAGAGAGAAGATATAAAAAAAAAGCATTCATTGCATGTACCGATGTTGTAACCAAACGATTATTTTGAACAGATAATGCTGAACACTAGACAGCAAGAACACAGTCATTGATCACAATTATTGAAAAAAAAAACCCCACTACAGTGGAACCTCCATTATAAGACTCCCTCCCACATAAGACCTACTTCTCTGAGACATTGCCCTTCTTTGTGAGTAGTAAAATTACCTCCCTTATAAGACCTCATTTTGGATGATTTTTGAAGGTCTTATAAGAGAGGTTCCACTGTACAACAATCTACAATACGACCATCACCAGAAAAACTAGTTTGGGGCTGCTAAACTACAGTCCTAATCCCAGCACTACCATTAGAATGTCCAGAAACTGCAGTTAGAATGTCCAGCCGATAGGGCAGATGAAAGCGCCGTGCAAGCAGATCCCACTAGTAGTAAGTGAACTGCAAAATGGAACCAAGTCCAGTGCAAAGGGCCAGCCACACTACATACGATGCAATGCCATTGTGATCCGATCGTCATGATGTCTGTGAGTCATGAATCACGTGAAATACTTCTGTCTAAAAATAATTCTACTATTTTCGCTCACTATACTCACGTTGACCCCAATTCATGAATCTAATAAAATGTCAAAAATACAGATATTTCATCAGATTCGTGTACGGGGGACTACAAATATAGTGAACAAAATAAGTAGGATTTCATCAGATTTATTTAGACAGTTGAATCTGACATGGATCATGCCTCACGAATGTCAAATGGCATTGCAATGGCATGGCATCATATGCAATGTGGCTGGACCTTAAAACCCAGGAACCCCAACATCGCCCCAAGGGTTAGGGTCAGGTTTAGGGATTAGAAACAAAAGTAGATGGGAGTAGGGGGTCTGGGGGTAGGCAGGGGTATGGGTGGGGTGTGGGGTGTGTTACCTAGGACCTCAGCCAGGTCCTGCCCCCTGGATGGGTTGATGATTCTGGCGTCGTGCAGGTCACACTTGTTGCCAGCCAGCAGAACTGACGCGTTGCTCCACGCGTGGGTCTTGATCTGAGTGCACCTGCCATTTCAGCAGTACACTGTTGTCCTCAGTACCACTCACACACAGCCGATGCTATTCCCGAAAACCGGGCTGACATTAGCTTACAGGGGTGAATGCCTAGTTCCAGGCACCAGGGGCCTTGACCTGAGAACACCTGAATGCCATTTTAGCAGCACAGTACCCTCAACGCCACTCACAAACAGCTAACGCTATTCTTTTTCTTCTTCCTATTACTGGACCGGGCTTCCCCGCGTTAAAGTCCAACCTAGGTACGCGACTGACAGGCGGCGTGTGCTCTCAATGCCTAATTATTAAAAACTTGAATAACAATTTGGGGGATCTGTCCCTAAAACTTGATGTTAAAACTATATACACTGGTCCGCTGGGAGATCAGCAGATCCATCCCTAAAACTTGATGTTAAAACTATATACACTGGTCCGCTGGGAGATCAGCAGATCCATCCCTAAAACTTGATGTTAAAACTATATACACTGGTCCGCTGGGAGATCAGCAGATCCATCCCTAAAACTTGATGTTAAAACTATATACACTGGTCCGCTGGGAGATCAGCAGATCCATCCCTAAAACTTGATGTTAAAACTATATACACTGGTCCGCTGGGAGATCAGCAGATCCATCCCTAAAACTTGATGTTAAAACTATATACACTGGTCCGCTGGGAGATCAGCAGATCCATCCCTAAAACTTGATGTTAAAACTATATACACTGGTCCGCTGGGAGATCAGCAGATCCATCCCTAAAACTTGATGTTAAAACTATATACACTGGTCCGCTGGGAGATCAGCAGATCCATCCCTAAACCTTGATGTTAAAACTATATAGACTGGTCCGCTGGGAGATCAGCAGATCCATCCCTAAAACTTGATGTTAAAACTATATACACTGGTCCGCTGGGAGATCAGCAGATCCATCCCTAAAACTTGATGTTAAAACTATATAAACTGGTCCGCTGGGAGATCAGCAGACGGAGGCCTGGTGGCTGATGTAAATGCCACCTAGGCCGGCCCTGAATGCATCGGGACAGATGGTTTCAGTCAGGCTTGTAGGGAGCATGTTCCACTCTCTCAGTGTTCGTGGGAAGAAAGAGTGGTAGAGGACTGGGTGGGCTGTCCTTTCTTGATAAAATCTCTGGGCTCTGAGTGCGCCAGGGATTTAAACGGTATACTGTCCTTATCTTCTTCATAAGTGTTTTAAAAAAGATAAATGTGTCTCGCTCTTTCTCTAACTCATTCACGCACATCCACTCCTCCCCCCCCCCATCAACACGCACACCCCACACATCTACCCACACACACCATTTCCCCATCTCCATACACATATAGAGAGAATCTAGTACCCACCAGTCCTGAACGGCGTTAAAGCTCTCCTCATTGGTCACGTCGTACATCAGAATGAAGCCCATGGCTCCCCGGTAATAGGCCGTGGTGATGGTCCGGTACCTCTCCTGTCCCGCTGTGTCCTGTAACACAGTGAAATACTGTCCTGTATTATCCATTATTGCATTGTATCATATTGTAATAGGCCGTAGTGGTGATGGTCCGGTACCTCTCCTGTCCTGCTGTGTCCTGTAACACAGTGAAATACTGTCCTGTATTATCCATTATTGCATTGTATCATATTGTAATAGGCCGTAGTGGTGATGGTCCGGTACCTCTCCTGTCCCGCTGTGTCCTGTAACACAGTGAAATACTGTCCTATTATCTATTATTATGCATTGTATCATATTGTAATAGGCCGTGGTGATGGTCCGGTATATTATCTATTATTGCATTGTATCATATTGTAATAGGCCGTAGTGGTGATGGTCCGGTACCTCTCCTGTCCCGCTGTGTCCTGTAACACAGTGAAATACTGTCCTGTATTATCCATTATTATATTATCTATTATTGCATTGTATCATATTGTAATAGGCCGTGGTGATGGTCCAGTACCTCTCCTGTCCCGCAGTGTCCTGTAACAGTGAAATACTGTCCTGTGTTATCTATTATTGCATTGCATTGTATCATATTGTAATAGGCCGTGGTGATGGTCCAGTACCTCTCCTGTCCTGCTGTGTCCTGTAACACAGTGAAATACTGTCCTGTGTTATCTATTATTGCATTGCATTGTATCATATTGTAATAGGCCGTGGTGATGGTCCGGTACCTCTCCTGTCCAGCAGTGTCCTGTAACACAGTGAAATACTGTCCTGTATTATCAATTATTGCATTGTATCATATTGTAATAGACTGCGGGGGGTTCTGTACCGTTCTCCATCCTTAACAAAACATTACAATCAATGTATTATGGAGAATAAAGAAGATTTATCGTTGTGCCAAACTGAAAAGTTAATCCTCATACTTAATCATTTTGTTTTTTGATGTTAAGCTGAAATAACGAACGAAAATCTCTTTCTGATGCAGGCTAGTTATCATGCATATTAAAACAATCTTTTGGACAGACAAAAAAATCAATAATCACTAACAAAAACTCTCCTGATCTTCTAAATCAGTTGCATATATTATGTTATGAGAAATAAAAGGGCTCTGGCTGCATTGTACTTGCAGAGGGATAAATGAGCCTTCTTCCCCTAAAAAGCCGTCCAACATTGGCACGAACAAAACGGTGATAATCTGATATGATGCATTATGCATGAAAACAGCAGAACGAGCGTCGTGATTTATTCATAGCCGACCAATCAAGGTCTAGCCAGTTGAATGCGTGGCTGTATCTCTATCTCTGATTGTATCTCCGCTACACCCAACACTCCCCCTGATGCAAAAACCATGCATTGTGAATTAAGTAAAACTGGGTAAGCAGTAACCCCTAACTACCACGCAGCGGTGATGGTTGACAACAACAACAATCAATGGATAAACTGGGTCTAGTTGTCACCTCTGCCAAGGAGGTTATGGGGTCTTCCTTCTCATTATTGGTTTGCCCGTCTCTTTATTCGTCTACATGTGCACAATTGTACACAAAGAACAGATTCCATAGTGTTTTGTCACTTTATCCTCAAAACAAGAGGCAAAGCCTGCAAGGCTCACGTCTGATTTTTATTACTATAGCAGACATGGGAATTCCCATGACAATTCCCATGCCTGTATAGAGAGAATACTGTTATGTAGACACTTGTGCATCTGAAAACAGAATTAATTTTTATTTTACTGTGTAAATTAAAATTATTTCTATGCACCCCTACCCCTTTCTTTAAAATTTAATTATATGTATGCGCATGTAACATAGTGGAGCCCTATTTTTATTTTTGGCAAACAAGTAAAATTGAAAAGCATATTGACCAAGCTTTCAGAAAAAAACATAGTGACCAATCCCCCCCCCCCCCCCCCCACCCCCCCGCCGGGGTAAGGGTGGTCTACGGACACCTGTAGTAGGCCTCTAGTCTTTGCCTGTGGGTCTAAGCCTCTTACTCTTAGAAAATTAATAATTGAAGTTGCGTGATCTGTTACTGTTTTAAACTGATTGTTCATGCGATGAAAACTTGTTCCACATCATCTACATTTCTGTAAGATATTTTATATTAGTCCTAATATTTTATTTTCGTTTCGTTAATTCCCCCCCCCTCTGCCACAAAGCAAAGGTCAAGGTCACAGCCAGCAAGCTCATCCATGTTTATCTTCCCCTGTACAGTCTTTGCTCATGGTGATCAATCGTCTAGGCCTAACAAAGGATTCGTACGTCGAAGGCAGTGAAATCGACGAACCCTGGATTTTCCGTATATTTTTTTTCAAGACTGAAATGAATGTGGGCTAAATGTTAAGTACGTCGTCTTGATTATGAGGTAAGGCATGGACTCTAGGCCTAGGCCTTGTTGCCGGAAGTGCAGTAGGCTAAGTTGTGCGCAGAGATGATGTGCAGTTGAACACGAACAACCGTTACTCAAAGGCGCAAATAAAGCTAAACAACCGGGCCGTCAACGCACACACTCGGTACATCCATTTGTTACAGAAAATATAAGTTGACGACGTTAAAATGTACCTATTTGTACACACCTGAAGTCTTGTGTTTCTTTTTAAAGAGCGTTTTTGTATATCTAATGGAGAGTTCTTTCCAGTATGTATCTCCTACTCGGTAGATCAACACAACAGTTACAGTAATCTCTGCAACAAATGATTTTCTTTCTTTTGTTCCTTACCGATGTATCTGACTGCTTTGATCGTCATGACTTGAAGGCTCACGTCAAAATCAAGTATCCTGCTAACTTTAACCCTCTAACATCTTATGTTTTTTTGAGAAAATGACAACGTTAAAGTTTCAGTGGAGAGTGAGTCTTCTTTAGTTTGAAGAGTGTGACTGAGTCAAGGTTAAAGGTTGCACAACAGTAATCTCTGCAACAAATGATTATCTTTATTTTGTTCTTTATCAATGTATCTGACTGCTTTGATCGTCGTGACTTGAAGACTCACGTCAAAATCAAGTATCCTGCTAACTTTAACCCTCTAACGCCTTATATGTTTAGAGAAAATGACAACGTTAAGGTTTGAGTTAAGGTTAAAGGTTGGGGCCACGGACGCAACACACACACACACATACACACACACACACACATACACACAGACACACAACCGAACATGTACGATACTATAGACTCACTTTGTTTTAAAAAACGACGTGAGCCAATGACAGAAGTGACACTACTTAAAAAAAAACTGGGCTGATACTTGTTTAAGGTGGAGAATATACATCGCCCGAGACGCATCCCCACTCTCTAAGATAAAAATACTTGAGGTCACTTAAGGTACTGTGGCACGGATGATCCCCAAGAAACACCCAAGACTGCAGCACGGAGGATCAAAGCAATTTGATCTTCTTTAAAGACCCACCAGATCACGTGTCAAAATCACGGGTTTCACATGTTTTCCCTCTTAAAGCTGGTAAGAAATCTTGTTTTGACCAGGTTTAACTCCCATACAAATGCCCCCAAATTGAAAACGAAGCATTTGTATGTGGGTCACAGCTACCCAGAAAAAACCCAAGGGACTTAACCGTGGTGGGTCAGTTTGTCTTTAAGAGATACAGTCTTTGACAAGCAATGTGAGCTGTAGAAAAGCTTGTGTTCCCAGCTGACAAAACCCACAAATCACACACAGTACCTTAAGACATGCATGAAATTACTAATATATCTGCAGCTTGACTCTCTTGTCCTGCCTGAAGACAGTCTTCACTTTGAAGTCGATGCCCACGGTGCTGACAAAGGCCGAAGTGAAGGAATCTTTTTCTTTCTTTTTTTGTTTGCTGTCCCATCTTCTGGGTCGTACAGTGGCGTTGCTCCCACGCCGCTCATTCTGAATCCCAATTCGCAGCCAAACCCCGGCTTGTTCAGGTCGCAGAATCTGAGACCAGCAGTCCAAGAGGAGCGAATCTATGTTAGGCCATCAGGAGGCAACCAATCGAGGAGACACTGCACTGCTGCTGAGTCATTTCAGTGGAGTTCAGCGGAGCCTGTTCAGGACACCACCTACTAAGCCCCCTACTGACGACACTATTCTCTCAGTCGCAGAGCCAGCGTGAGTGAGGTCCTCCTCCGAGGGCGCCACCACGACCGTCCACTGACAGCTCCCCAGAACACACTGATCCCCATGACTTTGAACCGAACGCACCAAAGCATAGACTGGATTGGAAACTGAAACTGAGGTCACCATGAGAGCAGGGCATGCAAAGCCACAGAATTTGAGACATTTTTTTCTTTTTAATGATTGATGAAAATGAGGCGGATGACAACGATGACGATGATGCTATGGAGTTCCGTATCGGTCTGAGACTGCATGGCAGGGCTGTATTCTACGCTTCCTTTCATAATGATATCCCGGCGTTAACCAGGCCCAAGAACTACAGACACCTGCAGTGTTGGTCTTGAAATTAGAGCAACACTCTCAGAATCGCATCCGTTAAGCGGATGAAGCTCAACTGTGTGGTTTCAGTCTTCCCATTGAGCCCATAGCCACTCACTCTGGGTAGGAGTCGGTCCAGGACCGAAAAAACCCTCGCCTCTGATGGGATTCGAACCCATGACCTCCCAGCCAGTAGGCCGCGACGCTAAGTGAAGGAGTCATAGCAGAATATACAATACAATACAATACAGTACAACACATTAATTAGCAGACTAACCCAAATCTGCAGCTTGACTCTCTTGTCCTGCCTGAAGACGGTCTTCACTTTGAAGTCGATGCCCACGGTGCTGACAAAGGCAGAGGTGAAGGAGTCATCGGCGTAGCGGAACAGGAAGGACGTCTTTCCCACGCTGCTGTTGCCGATGATCAGCAGCTTGAACATGTAGTCGAAGTTCTGGTCGGCCGCATCCTTCTGCCATTTGGCGTCGTTCGCTGAGGCCATCTGGAATCATGTGGATAAGAATAACGAGAATAACAAATAGTACTGAGAGGGCCGCTTAAAACAATGAAACATGTAGTCGAAGTTCTGGTCGGCCGCATCCTTCTACCATTTAGCGTCGTTCGCTGAGGCCATCTGGAATTAGGCAAGGAATGAAAATAGCTAGAATAAAATAGAATAAAACTAGCAATGTCTATGGAATAGCAGTAACAAATAATCAGATGTGGATTGGAAAGGGATGTCACAGGGATTTTTTAACACCCCCCCCCCTCCCCCACTATACCTTTAAAAAAAGAAAAAAGAAAAAGAGGGAGAAATGCAATTCCATGCCATAGTTTTAGCTTATTCTCCCAGAAGAGGCCTTCTTTGCATCGTTTACATTTCAATTATGGTCAGCTTCAGGGATGCTTCGCCCACCAGACCTCTCAACTGAGCACGTGGAAACCCTGTCCATGACTAACTGATCCGCCCCAGACATTATTAAACATAACACATAAAATACATGGGTGCAACTACACAAAATGAAAAAAACCTAAAAGGCCGGGGTCCAGGGGTAATGTCCCCCTGCAGCTGAAGAAAAATAATAATTATGAAGGTATTTTAGTTTGCTTTTTCCACAATTTATACAAATGCTTACTTTAAAGTGTTTGAAAAATACAGTAGACACACAAAGATCTTGTTTGACAAATTTTAAAAAAAAGGAACTTCCTTCTTCTTCTTAGCTATGCGTGGCCACAATCCACAATCCTTTTCTGGTAAAATTAAAAAACAGGAAATCCTTGAATACCAGGAAAAGTTGCACCCATGAAACTATGTTCATGTCCCAATCTGCTGCGCCATTGTGCTGTTTGCCATCACTGGCTGAGGCCTTGTGACATGAGGGGTGGGATTGTTCAGTGCATAGAGATCCACATTGGGTGGAGGAGTGCGCTACATAAATGCTTCACTGTTATTTAGTAGTAGTAGTAGTAGTAGTAGTAGTAGTAGTAGTAGTAGTAGTAGTAGTAGTAGTAGTAGTAGTAGTAGTAGTAGTAGTAGTAGTAGTAGTAGTAGTAGTAGTAGTAGTAGTAGTAGTAGTAGTAGTAGTAGTAGTAGTAGTAGTAGTAGTAGTAGTAGTAGTAGTAGTAGTAGTAAAACCCCAGCGCAGATCAAATTTTAATAAAACACTAAAAAAATAAAAATAAAAGCTGCTTATTCCTGGGTAAAGACCTATTCACACTGTCACACAGACCTATTCACACTGTCACACAGACCTATTCACACTGTCACACAGACCTGTTCACACTGTCACACAGACCTATTCACACTGTCACACAGACCTGTTCACACTGTCACACAGACCTGTTCACACTGTCACACAGACCTATTCACACTGTCACACAGACCTATTCACACTGTCACACAGACCTATTCACACTGTCACACAGACCTGTTCACACTGTCACACAGACCTATTCACACTGTCACACAGACCTGTTCACACTGTCACACAGACCTGTTCACACTGTCACACAGACCTATTCACACTGTCACACAGACCTATTCACACTGTCACACAGACCTGTTCACACTGTCACACAGACCTATTCACACTGTCACACAGACCTGTTCACACTGTCACACAGACCTATTCACACTGTCACACAGACCTGTTCACACTGTCACACAGACCTATTCACACTGTCACACAGACCTGTTCACACTGTCACACAGACCTATTCACACTGTCACACAGACCTGTTCACACTGTCACACAGACCTGTATTCACACTGTCACACAGACCTATTCACACTGTCACACAGACCTATTCACACTGTCACACAGACCTGTATTCACACTGTCACACAGACCTATTCACACTGTCACACAGACCTGTTCACACTGTCACACAGACCTGTTCACACTGTCACACAGACCTATTCACACTGTCACACAGACCTGTTCACACTGTCACACAGACCTATTCACACTGTCACACAGACCTGTTCACACTGTCACACAGACCTGTATTCACACTGTCACACAGACCTATTCACACTGTCACACAGACCTATTCACACTGTCACACAGACCTGTATTCACACTGTCACACAGACCTATTCACACTGTCACACAGACCTATTCACACTGTCACACAGACCTGTTCACACTGTCACACAGACCTATTCACACTGTCACACAGACCTATTCACACTGTCACACAGACCTATTCACACTGTCACACAGACCTGTTCACACTGTCACACAGACCTGTTCACACTGTCACACAGACCTATTCACACTGTCACACAGACCTATTCACACTGTCACACAGACCTGTTCACACTGTCACACAGACCTATTCACACTGTCACACAGACCTATTCACACTGTCACACAGACCTGTTCACACTGTCACACAGACCTATTCACACTGTCACACAGACCTATTCACACTGTCACACAGACCTATTCACACTGTCACACAGACCTGTTCACACTGTCACACAGACCTATTCACACTGTCACACAGACCTATTCACACTGTCACACAGACCTATTCACACTGTCACACAGACCTATTCACACTGTCACACAGACCTATTCACACTGTCACACAGACCTATTCACACTGTCACACAGACCTGTTCACACTGTCACACAGACCTATTCACACTGTCACACAGACCTATTCACACTGTCACACAGACCTGTTCACACTGTCACACAGACCTATTCACACTGTCACACAGACCTATTCACACTGTCACACAGACCTGTTCACACTGTCACACAGACCTATTCACACTGTCACACAGACCTATTCACACTGTCACACAGACCTATTCACACTGTCACACAGACCTATTCACACTGTCACACAGACCTGTTCACACTGTCACACAGACCTATTCACACTGTCACACAGACCTATTCACACTGTCACACAGACCTATTCACACTTTCACACAGACCTATTCACACTGTCACACAGACCTATTCACACTGTCACACAGACCTATTCACACTGTCACACAGACCTATTCACACTTTCACACAGACCTATTCACACTGTCACACAGACCTATTCACACTGTCACACAGACCTATTCACACTGTCACACAGACCTGTTCACACTGTCACACAGACCTATTCACACTGTCACACAGACCTATTCACACTGTCACACAGACCTATTCACACTGTCACACAGACCTATTCACACTGTCACACAGACCTATTCACACTGTCACACAGACCTATTCACACTGTCACACAGACCTATTCACACTGTCACACAGACCTGTTCACACTGTCACACAGACCTATTCACACTGTCACACAGACCTATTCACACTGTCACACAGACCTATTCACACTGTCACACAGACCTATTCACACTGTCACACAGACCTGTTCACACTGTCACACAGACCTATTCACACTTTCACACAGACCTGTATTTAAAATGACTGTAAGACAGAGAGAAATACAAAGTAGCAATATAGAAAAGGAATTTCTAACGACAAAAACATTATTCAAAGGATGGTGTGGACCACATGAAATGAATTAATTTCAAATCAAACCGGAAAAACACCCACACCAAAACACCACCACCTAAAGGCTTCAAACAAGCACCAACACACCACAACACCACCACCTAAAGGCTTCAAACGAGCACCAACACACCAAAACACCACCACCTAAAGGCTTCAAACGAGCACCAACACACCAAAACACACCCAATGCTTTTTCTTAAATCAAAAATTGATCAAAGACGTACACTTCTCAGCAAGAAAACAACACTTCATGAAACACCACTTTTCCCCCCTGATCTTCACATCTACTGCAATGCTAAAACAAAAGAAGCTGTGTGTGTGTGTGTGTGCACGCAGAGTCCCTGAGTCCTTTAGACGCTGCTCGGAATAGAAAAGGTTTCATCATTGATTCAATACTTCCCAGCCCTGTAACTTGAACCCCCACCCCCACCTCGCTCTCTCTTAAGGCCCAGCTACACTATATACGATCCAATCTCAATGCCATGCGATTGTGACCTGTTTTAGGCATGATTCTCGTGAAAGTCTACTGTCTAAATGAATCTGATCAAATTCTACTAGTCTTCTTCTTCTTCGATCGCTCAGACAGTTTCCTGACTATTATGAGCATAGATGCGTCATGCTGCTGTTATGTGCCTAACTAAGAAATAATTAGGCCCAGCAAGTCCGACTTCGGCTGGAGGAAATGTTTTTGAAAGTGTTTCGTGAAGAAAGGCAGGAGAATGGACTGCTAAGGCAGAAAGATAGCAGATGACAGTAAGCAAAGGGAAAAGGCAGAGTCAAAGAGAGTGACAGATTAGAGGAAGTTAGAAGCACAGAACATCCAGCAGGTGAGGGAACTATTTATACAAAAGACCCCCCGGTATCCCCACGGGGGGATTCTACTAGTTATGTTCACTATATTTGTAGTCCCCCGTACACGGATCTGATGAAATGCATTTTTGTATCAGACATTTTGTTTGATTCGTGTATTGGGGTCTGCTTGAGAACAGTGAGCGAAAACGGTAGAATTGTTTTTAGAGGGAAGAACAGGTATTTCACGTGATTCAGGACTCCCAGACATTGTCACAACTGGATCATATTTGGGTCGAACCGTATGTAGTGTGGCTGGCCCATTACCCTATCTCTGTGTAACTTAATCCTCACCCACACATCTCTCTCTCTCTCTCTCTCTCTCTCTCTCTCTCTCTCTCTCTCTCTCTCTCTCTCTCTCTCTTTCTTTCTCTCTCTCTCTCTCTCTCTAGCCAACACAAAATCAATTTTCAGCCCTTTGTAACGAGTTATGAAGGAAACAGGATAGTGACACTCAAGGACAAAAGTGTTATCTGGATTGGCTAACACAAGGATGCTAATAATTCTGTTGAAAACAGATATATAGGATGTTTTTGTGGTGTTGGTTGAATGAAGATGTTTTGATAGGTGTGTGTGTGTGTGTGTGTGTGTGTGTGTGTGTGTGTGTGTGTGTGTGTGTGTGTGTGTGTGTGTGTGTGTGTGTGTGTGAGAGAGAGAGAGAGAGAGAGAGAGAGAGAGAGAGAGAGAGAGAGAGAGAGAGAGAGAGAGAGAGAGAGAGTGTGTGTGTCTGTATGTGTGTGCACGTCTGCAACAGAGACAGAGCAAGAGACAGAGACAGACGGAGACAGAGAGATAGAGACAGAGAGTCAGAGAGACAGACAATCAGAGAGACTGACAGAGAGACAGAGAGATGGACAGTCAGAGAGACAGATAGACACAGACAGTTAGAGAGACAGACAGAGAGACAAGCACTGGTGCAGACAAAGAGTAAGTACACAAGAGCCACTCACAAGTTTAGCACAGATCTTCAAAAGGCGAAGCATGCACTTAAAGAGGCTGAAAAAAGATGCATAATTCAACACTCAACAATTCACAGAGAGAGAGAGAGAAGGAGAGGGAGGGAGAGAGAGAGGGGGGGGAAGAGAGGGAGAGAGGGAGAGGGGGGGGAGAGAGAGAGAGAGAGGGAGCATCATTTATGTCTATTTAATTACTTATTATTTGTTTCTAACTTGCTTTGACTTGGCTATGTGCATGACCATCATTTTTTTCTTCTTTCTCCAACATCGGCA
>CM065681.1:93587621-93590121 GCA_017654935.2 Phymorhynchus buccinoides
TAAATGCTTGGACTGGACTGTTAGCTGGAGACCCATTTTCACCTAACCATTTTTACAAAAAGTATGGACTGAATTTAACTGTTACAGTGTTAGCTGGAGACCCATTTTCACCTAACCATTCTTACAAAAAGCATGGACTGAATTTAACTGTTACAGTGTTAGTTGGAGACCCGTTTTTACCTAACCATTTTTACAAAAAGCATGGACTGAATTTAACTGTTACAGTGTTAGTTGGAGACCCGTTTTCACCTACCCATTCTTACAAAAAGCCTGGACTGAATTTATTTTGTAACTACTCATTTTTACAAACAGTAGGCAGTCATTTTAGGTATTTGCAAGATGCTATACATACTTCTGAATACCTTTACCTGAGAGGTTTTTGCAAGATGCTATACATACTTCTGAATGCCTTTACCGGAGAGGTTTTTGCAAGATGCTATACATACTTCTGAATACCTTTACCGGAGAGGTTTTTGCAAGATGCTATACATACTTCTGAATGCCTTTACCGGAGAGGTTTTTGCAAGATGCTATACATACTTCTGAATGCCTTTACCGGAGAGGTATTTGCAAGATGCTATACATACTTCTGAATGCCTTTACCTGAGAGGTATTTGCAAGATGCTATACATACTTCTGAATGCCTTTACCGGAGAGGTTTTTGTGCATACTTTGCATGTGAAACCTCTCAATTTAAAACGTCAAATTTAGTTCTAAGGAATGGATTTGTGTTGGAACCACTTTAACTCAAAGTTTTTTAAAATCCTGTCATGAACAGGCTCACAAGGATTTGTACAGGTCTGCAAACAACGCTATTAACAAAACAAAATGGCCTACTAACTGAGCTTCTCTGGCCCCCGACACCCTCTGAATCAAAAGTGGTTATACTAGTTTCAGTCCAGGGGACAAATTTAGCACCATCAGAAAACTTTCGATCAAAGCTACATTCCAGTCTCTGTCCAAGAATACTTGCAGTAGCTAGACTTTTGTGATTACTACAATATCAGACTCTAGTTCAAAATCAAAATTTAGTTTTAATTAAACATCAGACAGTTTGGTTACCTCCTGATGGCCTAAAAAAGATTTATTCCCCTTGGACTGTTGGTTTGGGATTCTGCGACCTGAACAAGCCAGGGTGTGGCTGCGTGTTAGGACTCGGAATGAGTGGTGTGGGAGCAACGCCTCTGTATGGCCCAGAAGATGACAGAAAATGGTTTTTTTAAATAATAGGCAGTACCCAAAGACTTTCAATGATTAAAAAAACGGGTTCTAGTTTTAGTCGAGGACAACAGTTTAACCTCAAGCCATGCATTAGGGCCCGTGTCAATCAATGTTTGGTCAAAGGACTAGACAGGGCCTATTAAGAGAAAGATTGAGGCCTACATGAAAATAAACCTGATCAAGCGTGCAGCACTGACCCACCAACAACAAAATGTGTGTGACAGAAAGAAAGGGGGAGGTTTTCACAGGAGGGCTACCCTACAATGAAGGTAGGGCTGAGTCAGCACAGTTTACCTACACCAAAAAGGACACAGACATGAAAGGGGACATCAAGTGAAAGGATACATTTTCTGTTCTTTTTTTCTGCCTTTCTGCCATTACTATTATTCATAGTAAATTTAATTGAAATCGAAACTCGTGCACTGATGGAAATTCTGAAGTAAAGAAAGGCATAAACTTACACACACGGGCAAAAGGTTTGAATAATCTCTAAGGAAATTGTTATCTTTCAACATTTTTTTCAACTCATGCATATGTGATAGCAAGGGTTTAGGCACAGCTCTGGCCTAGGATTGAGAAATACAATGCGAGAGAGACGGGGAATGAGACAGAGACAGGGAATGAGACAGAGAGACAGATAGACACCGGACAGGAAGGAATGGACAGAGGGAACGGCGTAATAAAGAAAGAAAGAGAGAAAGCACAAAATCCATTATTGCTATACAAAGGACTTTCACTTCCACTCCATCCCCTAACCTTACAGCTTTGCCGAATTTACAACACAAAGGTTCCTGTCTTCTGCGTGTTATAGGACTCAGACTGAAAAATTGCTTCAATCACCATCCACCTCTTTTTTTCAACCTCCCTGTTCCCATATTCTTTCACCTCTCCATTATCGTACTCTCTCGATTTTATGTCTACCAACACCCAAAACATGTATGCACGGGCACTAGCACACACACAGAGAAACACATGCAGCCATGTACACACACACATACACACACACACTGATACAAATCACTTGTCCCACAAGCTTAGAGCTTCAGAGGCTTAATCAATACCCACCACCTAGACAATTGAATCCAATCCGTGTGTGTGTGTGTGTGTGTGTGTGTGTTGTGTGTGTGTGTGTGTGTGTGTGTGTGTGTGTGTGTGTGTGTGTGTGTGTGTGTGTGTGTGTGTGTGTGTGTGTGTGTGTGTGTGTGTGTGTGTGTGTGAGAGAGAGAGAGAGAGAGAGAGAGAGAGAGAGAGAGAGAGAGAGAGAGAGAGAGAGAGAGAG
>CM065681.1:93595121-93606852 GCA_017654935.2 Phymorhynchus buccinoides
ACCTGTTCACATAGATGCTGAAACGCATGTGGATGCATGCATGTGCACACATGTGTGAATGCATACGCATGCGCACACACACACATACACACACACACAAAAACACACACAGCTCTCTCTCTCAAATACATATACACACACCTTCTTCTTCTGCGTTCCCAGACCATATGGCCATAATGGGTGAGGTACGTTTGTGTCCGGTTTTCAATTTTCACTGGTCTCCCCGCTGCATTCACTGATTCAGCTGACAAATTCTGATTTCAGAAGAGCTCAAAGCAGAAATTTGGAAGATTTTATTTTTAAAAGGCAGGAAAATGGGCCATTAAGTTATGTCAGAGAAGTAGTAGATGATAGTACGAAAAGGAAAAGACAGAGTCAAAGAGAGTGATAGATTAGAGGAAGTTGCTAGCACAGAGCTTCCAGAAGATGGAGGAACTACTTTGTACTGAAAGACACCCCCCCCCACCCCCCCCCCCCCCCCCCCCGTATCACTACAGAGATACACACATGCCGAAGATGACTGTGCCTGTCGATGTGTCTGTCTCTTGTTCTCTCTTACACACACACAGACGCACACACACGCACACACACATAGTATTTGATTTAACAAAAAGCACCTATAGTACTTTGCGTTGTCTGTAATCTCATAGACTAGCTTGCCACAGAAGTAAAACACACACATGCACACACACACAACACACACACATAGAGACTAACACAAAGTATTGATCAGTCTCAGACCCTAGCACTCTAGCAGCATGAAGAAAGAAAGCTAAGACAGGACCCAACCAGCACCCTGAAGCGACCGACCGAGACCGACCGCTGTAAAATAAATACCACATCCCCTCAAATATGTCCCCTTTCTTCCCTTAAGTTACCCCCCCCCCCCCCCCCCCACACACACACACACGCTGCATCCCTCATGCTCATATCATTCCCTTTCTTCCCTTAAGTTACCCCCCCCACACACACACACACACACTGCATCCCTCATGCTCATATCATTCCCTTTCTTCCCTTAAGTTACCCCCCCCCCCCCCCCCCCTCACACACACGCTGCATCCCTCATGCTCATATCATTCCCTTTCTTCCCTTAAGTTACCCCCCCCCCTCACACACACACACACGCTGCATCCCTCATGCTCATATCATTCCCTTTCTTCCCTTAAGTTACCCCCCCCCCCACACACACACACTGCATCCCTCATGCTCATATCATTCCCTTTCTTCCCTTAAGTTACCCCCCCCCCCTCACACACACTGCATCCCTCATGCTCATATCATTCCCTTTCTTCCCTTAAGTTACCCCCCCCCCCCCCCCCTCACACACACACTGCATCCCTCATGCTCATATCATTCCCTTTCTTCCCTTAAGTTACCCCCCCCCCCTCACACACACACTGCATCCCTCATGCTCATATCATTCCCTTTCTTCCCTTAAGTTACCCCCCCCCCCCTCACACACACTGCATCCCTCATGCTCATATCATTCCCTTTCTTCCCTTAAGTTACCCCCCCCCCCCCTCACACACACACTGCATCCCTCATGCTCATATCATTCCCTTTCGCTCTTTCCCACCCTTTGCTTTTTCCACCCTTTCCCAAACAGCCATCAAATCAAGCACACGTGTTTGCACATTACACACACACACAGAGGCATGTGCACACACACACACGCGTGTGCGCAGACAGACAGACACACACACTGATACAAACATATGCATAAACACACACACACACACACACAGGCATGTGCACACACACACATGCGTATGCGCAGACAGACAGACACACACACTGATACAAACATATGCATAAACACACACACACACACACACACACACACACACACACACACACACACACACACACACACACACTTAGACCATCTCTCTATCTCCAAAGTGAGAGTCAGTAATATCCTCACATTTATAGTTATAGTACAGTTCCCTAAAGATAGATGCAAGTCATTTTATGATAACAGAATGACTGCAAAAGAAACCTTGACTGGGTTTTCACCTAGGGGGTCAATAGGAATTGTTCGGAAATAATTAAGGGGAGTAATTTCATGGTGTGTGGGAGTGATCTTGCCTAATTCAATCGGTCAAACTGGGGAAGTCACTCTACCATCAACTCTCGTAGCCTATCGACTCGTGTGCTTGAGTAGACATACAGCACTTAGAACACCGTGCGTCATTAAAAAAAATTATGTTATTTGTATTTTTACGTCACATTTTGCAAGTTTTATCAGTTTGTGACCACTGGCCACCTCCAATTTTTTTTAAAAAAATGTTTGCAAGTGGCTGACTCGCATCCTGCGGTTTCAAGCTTCGACGCCATTGTTGCATTGTTACTATATTTGACCGAGTAATGGAGGTAAACAACTCTAATTTTCACGAAGTGCTCTCCCCTAGTTTTTTTTGAAAATCGTCTATTAAGCTTGGACGAAAAGTCGTCATCACTAATCATTGCTGACTCAAGTCTGTAATAAAATTTAAAAAAGCCTTAGAGTGAGTAATGCGACAAGGTTTTTTTGGTTTTGGTTTTCAAAACTGCAAAAAGGAAAGTGAGATGTGCAACAGTTATGCTATAAGCGTGATGATTCATAAAGAACGACAGGAAAGTGAGATGTGCAACAGTTATGCTGTAAGCGTGATGGTTCATAAAGAACGACAGGAAAGTGAGATGTGCAACAGTTATGCTGTAAGCGTGACGATTCATAAAGAACGACAGGAAAGTGAGATGTGCAACAGTTATGCTGTAAGCGTGACGGTTCATAAAGAACGACAGGAAAGTGAGATGTGCAACAGTTATGCTGTAAGCGTGACGGTTCATAAAGAACGACAGGAAAGTGAGATGTGCAACAGTTATGCTGTAAGCGTGACGGTTCATAAAGAACGACAGGAAAGTGAGATGTGCAACAGTTATGCTGTAAGCGTGATGGTTCATAAAGAACGACAGGAAAGTGAGATGTGCAACAGTTATGCTGTAAGCGTGACGGTTCATAAAGAACGACAGGAAAGTGAGATGTGCAACAGTTATGCTGTAAGCGTGACGGTTCATAAAGAACGACAGGAAAGTGAGATGTGCAACAGTTATGCTGCAAGCGTGAGTTCATAAAGAACGACAGGAAAGTGAGATGTGCAACAATGCTGTAAGCGTGACGATTCATAAAGAACGACAGGAAAACAGGAACTTTGACAGGAAATGATGTTCCTCAAAGAAGAGAAAAAAGAAAGAAAGATGGGGCAAGGGAAATATAGATTATGAAAAATAGATGGAGAAGACACAGACAGAGACAGAGGGAGATACACAGACTGACAGACAGACACAGACGAAGATACACAGACTGAAGGACAGACAATAGGTGACATGATTAGCCATGTGACGGCAGAGAACCTTTTGAAGCGGCACTTGTGCTGGGGAGGAGACAGGGCTACCTAGTATTAATTCCCCTGTAAAGCTGAGAGAAATTGGAAGGGGGGAGGGGGGGGAGGGAAGGGGGGAAGGGAGGGAAGGGGGGGGGGAGAAAGAGAAAGACTGAAGACTGAGAAGCTTTACTTAACAAGGATTGAGATTTTAAGGCCAAGTCTCTTCTTCTAGTCTGTCCTAATTGGGATGAAAACAAGACTAAGACTAGGTAGGGCCACGTCTCTAATGACGCTGTGAAACACTGTCCGACTGCTACAAATTTCACTACTTTTCAACTTCTGATTTCTTACTGAGTACTCCATACATGCCAAAGAAACACATGTCGATAAATAAAACAATCTTTGCTGCTTACGTCGATGGGGATTCTGTGTGGAAGAATGTTGGTTACTTTGAACAACTAGCGATGACAGGAGACGGAGGTGACGATAAAAATCACGGCATGACCAAAGTTTTGACGCTCGCTATGCCCGTACTAGAAACGGCTTCTCCTGACAAACGGGTTTAGCGTTTTCGCTTGTGGACCAATGGAAATATCCGTTACACCAACAGAAACTTAACGCTTTCCGCTATTAGTCGATGTTCATATCAAAGAGATAGGGGTCGATTAAGACCGCAAGATCAAGGAATCAAAACACAGCAATGTGTTTCAAAGCCAATCGAAGATTCATTTCGAAAGAATACATTTTGAGGAGCACATGCTTAAAAAGTTCATTTTTTCCTCTTTTAAACGATGTACGGCATGACTAACCACTATTGTAAGCGAAATCGCTGTTTGAAGCAAAAGGTGGTAGACCGCATTCAGAGCTTGCCATTTTGGCCGACGTTCGATGGAGGCCTTTTTCAGTGATTAGAGTCTCAGACTCGGCCAGTAAATGCTTTTTCATTCGTTATTTACTGAAACAAATATCATTATTTTGATCTAGATTTGTTCTGTGGAGTTTCGCGGAGTTAATAACAACAAGAATATCGAAGTTTCTTTTTTTTAAAAATACAATAGATGTATCGGAAGCAAAACAAGTAGATCTAGATCTATAAAACATTCGGAGATTCCCTGTAGGCCTATGCTTGGTCTGATAATCATCAAGATTTGTAGGTGTTTTTGAGGTATGGACCCGCTCTTGTCACTGAAACAATTAACAGAATACTCACGTTTTTCGCCATTTTTTGTGTAGTGTGTCAGAGTTGATTTTATATACTTTGAAACAGTTTTTTACTTGGTCTAGATCTACTGGCTAGTCAAGAAACGGAACTACGTCTGTAGGGCCTATATATAGTTCTGGCTCAGCTCAATAATATTTTGTCTCCTATACATCCCTGGTCTCGGGTAAAGAAGAAAATAAAACGAAATAAAAATCAATTAAATAGACAAACAAACAAACAGACAGACAAATAAATAAGTAGAGATCAGATAATGTTGTGGTAGTAAATATGCATAGGGTCTGAAACCACTTATGTGTTAGTATGATTTGTTTATGAATCAGGTAGACGAAGTAGACTGTGAGACTCCGTGTGTGTGTGTGTGTGTGTGTGCGCGCGTGTGTATCTGTGTGTGTCACTGTGTGTGTGCGCACGGCCGGGGCCGGGGGGGGGACACGTGGAAATGTGTGTGCGTGCGAGCGAGCAAAAAGTCTCTCTCTCGCTTTGTGTGTGTATGTGGGTGCGCACGCGCGCGCGCGCGTATGTATGAAAGAGAAACAGAACAGCGTGTGTGTACAAGAGAAAGAGAGAGAGAGACTGTGTGTGTGTGTGTGCGTGTGCGTGCGTGCGCGCGCATGTGTGTTGGTTGAGAAATTTATGTTGAAGTAAAATGTTCAGTCAGTTTGATTATAGTCGTGCGCACAGCACATTAGTTCTGTTGTGTAGTATTGCTATGCTTTATTCAGCCTTATGGCACGCTTGCACACTTAGGCATATTGCAGTTTTACACGATGTGTGGGATTTAGTATGCATGTATGCATGTGTTCCTGGATTATGAGAGTGCCTACACGATGGTGTATTTGTGTGAACACACACACACAAAATGTTTTTAAATAGAAACAAAAAAGCAGAAGAATGGGGGGGGGGGGGTGCGGGGTGGAGGGGGCGAGGGTTCTGGACCCCCTCTTTCTTAAAAATAATAAAACAGAGGGAAGAATAAGCGCATATGCACGCACACACTCACTCACCCATGCATGCATGCACTCACACACATGATTTTATCCAGTATTATAACTACACGTGCATTGCAAACTAAAACCAGCCCATCGCAATGTCCGTTCACCTTCGGTGACGGACAACAAACGTGTCTGAAGTGCAAGTGTTGCCAATAATTTTTTAGAAGTACAAATAAAACTATCGCTAATGGATACAACTAAAAAAATAAAATAATTTAAAAAATGCCAGTGCTGAGAATCGGAACCCCCCCGCCCCCCCCCCCCAAACAAACCACAACAACAATTCATGTCGCTGAACGGCAGCTACATTTCCTAGCGGGCTATACCTAGCACTCATTAGCACCACCAGTTGATAGGTACTTCATGGTTCGAAACAATGTTTCAATAGGGGTATGAACAGTAATGGCATTAGTCCTTTTTCATGCCCAGATTGTACTATTTTGCTTCTCGGATTTAAATTGTTTCCTGGGGAGCTGCATGCCCCCGGAACCCTCTAGGGGTCTTGGTGCTTCACACCTTCGATAAATTAAACACTTAGGTCCGGCCCTGCACAGAAACACACACACAGAAACACACACGCACACATAATGCACACACTCCTAGCAGGATCATTGGGGAAAAAGTGCCAAACTGTCGCTGAACGGCAGAAATAATAATAATAATAATAATAATAATAATAGCAGTGAAGCATTTATATAGCACACTCCTCCACCAAATGTGGAGCTATATGCGATTAACAGGGGGGGTATGTGTATGCCTATTTGTATGTGTGTAAGCGATTACATGTCTTTGTTGAATTTCTTGTTTTTAATTTTTGTGGTGTTATTATTTAAGAAAATTTATATAGCGCTTCACCTTTAAGCTCTACGTGCTTTACAATTGCACTAAAATTATTCACATTAAAAACAACCGCTTACATACCTCCCCACTATCCTTCATATTCACATACACACACACACACGCACGCGCGCACACACACACAAATATGTACATATTTAACTAAATATAGATAAAATACATACATCATAAAATAAGAATTTACAATCAGATTACATTGAAAAAATCAATTTTCAATTTACACATTCACAATAACCGCAAAAGTAAAGTATACATATAGGTACACACAAGGTTCACAAACATTCAAAAATAGACAAACACGCTCATAAAAGCAAATTAAGACATACTCGTATTCACCACACTCACGGGTTTAAAACCAACAAGAAAAAATAGATTTAATGTAAAATAGATTAAAAGAAAATGTATTCATATAATATCCCTTTCACAGATACAGACACAGCACACATACACACACATGCACGCGCGCAGAGAGAGAGAGAGAGAGAGAGAGAGAGAGAGAGAGAGAGAGAGAGAGAGAGAGAGAGAGAGAGAGAGAGAGAGAGAGAGAGAGAGAGAGAGAGAGAGAGAGAGAGAGAGAGAGAGAGAGAGAGAGAGAGAGAGAGAGAGAGAGAGAGAGAGAGAGAGAGAGAGAGAGAGAGAGAGAGAGAGAGAGAGAGAGAGAGAGAGAGAGAGAGAGAGAGAGAGAGAGAGAGAGAGAGAGAGAGAGAGAGAGAGAGAGAGAGAGAGAGAGAGAGAGAGAGAGAGAGAGAGAGAGAGAGAGAGAGAGAGAGAGAGAGAGAGAGAGAGAGAGAGAGAGAGAGAGAGAGAGAGAGAGAGAGAGAGAGAGAGAGAGAGAGAGAGAGAGAGGAGAGAGAGAGAGAGAGAGAGAGAGAGAGAGAGAGAGAGAGAGGAGAGAGAGAGAGAGAGAGAGAGAGAGAGAGAGAGAGAGAGAGAGAGAGAGAGAGAGAGAGAGAGAGAGAGAGAGAGAGAGAGAGAGAGAGAGAGAGAGAGAGAGAGAGAGAGAGAGAGAGAGAGAGAGAGAGAGAGAGAGAGAGAGAGAGAGAGAGAGAGAGAGAGAGAGAGAGAGAGAGAGAGAGAGAGAGAGAGAGAGAGAGAGAGAGAGGGAGAGAGAGAGAGAGAGAGAGAGAGAGAGAGAGAATGTTGAGGCTTCATTCAACAGTTTGTTTCATTATGTATTGTTGTTTTGGGTGGGGTGAGAGGTAGTGATGGTAATGGTGTGTGTGTGTGTGTGTGTGTGTGTGTGTGTGTGTGTGTGTGTGTGTGTGTGAGTGAGTGTATGTGTGGTGTGTGTGTGTGTGAGCGTGTGTGAGAGAGAGAGAGAGAGAGAGAGAGAGAGAGAGAGAGAGAGAGAGAGAGAGAGAGAGAGAGAGAGAGAGAGGACAGTTGTTAAAATAATGAGAGGAACTGACGTTATGAATCAAAGCTACACACACGCTCACACACACACACACCACACATACACTCACTCACACACACACACACACACACACACACACACACACACACACACACACCATTACCATCACTACCTCTCACCCCACCCAAAACAACAATACATAATGAAACAAACTGTTGAATGAAGCCTCAACATTCTCTCTCTCTCTCTCTCTCTCTCTCCTCTCTCTCTCTCTCTCTCTCTCTCAACAAAGCTGACGCAGACAGTCAACTAACATAAGGGGTGTGTGGGACGGGGTGGGTGGGATATAATCGAGAAGTAATGTGGCCTAAAGGTTGTGATGTAGTTTGACTAGGTGGGTTTTGAGAGCTGATTTGAAAGATGGTTAGGATTGGATATGGCGAATTTCGCGTGGTAAGGAATTCCAAACTGATGGGGCCGAAAAGGAAAATAACCTTTATCCCATTGCCCATGCCACCATATCTTACTTCCTGGCCTTTTTGCATCCTTTCAAGAGATGCCGATTAAGGATTCATGGTTATAGGAACGTTGGCTAAATGGTCACTGCTCTGTTCTGACTTTGACATTAAACTTGCCCAAGGTCACTAAGCTTCAAAATGTTCCCACTGGATGCCTTGGGTGTTACTGTTACTGATTTGGAATATATAAGGTTGTATGTGTGTACTACGAATACTACAAAGACTACAGCCATAGGTCAAAGTTCAAGGTCAAGATCAACAAGATACAAAGTGACTCCAGGTACAATCCTTGGGTGGTACCTATTAAGAATGTATGTGATTATATAGATACATGACCTATGAGTCGCTGACTACAGCCACAAGGTCGAAGGTCGGGGTCATACTGACCAAGAATATATGTGGATATGTGGGTGTACGCCCAATGGTTTGGGGGCTATAGAATGTTTTAAATGACGAGGTCAAAAGTCAAGTTCAGATACCATCACGCATTACATTGAGTCAGTCTACTAATCTACCAAGCGTGACATTTTTGACTGCAAAAAATGTTAAAGATATGGAGTTTAAAAAAAGAATAAATCTTAGGTCAAGGTCAAAGGTCAACAAGATAACCACTACCCAATATTATGAAGGCCCTTAAGCCAATATATCCACATACCAAGTTTCAAAACTGTATCTCCAATGACTTAAACATTATGGCCATCAGACCAAAAGAATCAAGTTTTCAAGGTCTAATTTCAAGGTCAAGGTCAGCGTGATTGTAAATTAGCCAATGAATGTCTTTTTGTCTTGGTAATACATCATCTCACAACATATGAAGCGACTTTGTTCAGCAGCATGCTTGGGACAGACAGACAAACACAGACAAGAAAAGAACAAAATCAAATAGACCACAACAAACATACTCTTATCCCACAATAGTGGGGCAAAGGACAATACATCATCTTGCAAGACACTGTGGAGATGGTCAGCAGTTCTGGAGTACAAACATTCAAAAGATGTGTTGTTCTGGAGACAGGAAAACCGCTTGATGTTGGAATATTGTATGGAACAAGGAACTGTGATGGTTGCAGTGGTACTAATCTAAGGTACTTTTTAGCACCAGGGCTAATATTAGTTGTGTGTGTGAGTTACAGTTTGTTTATTTTACACAACTGTTAACGTTTTCGTATTCTTTAGTTCATGCTGAATCCCTGCATACCATTTTTTTTGCTGTCGGTCCAGTAGTTTTAGAAATATTGTCATGTTAGTGTCAGTTGTTCTGAAATTTGCCTATTGGACAAAAGCGAAAATAGCGGTTTTAAGCCATTTTTGCACCTCTGTAATTTCTAAACTGCACATTTTCATTACACAGAAAAAAATAGGCATGTCGTATATGTTGCCTACTATTACAAAATACAAGTTTCAACTTTTAAAAGTAATTAATCTTTGAGATATGCGACGTCAAAAACAGCCGTTTTTGCACTTTTCCAAAATAGCACAAAATATTGGATATTTATAAGCAATTATTTTATAAACTATTGAAGAGATTTAACTGAAATTTTGCATGTGAGTTTTTATTACGGGTTTGTTTATAAATATGCATTTGGTATTTGGCTACCTTCAATTTTGACCGTTTTGTAGATATACCTACTAAGACAAAACAAATAGGCAAACCGGTATAGGCAAACCGGCATAGGCAAACCGGTATGGGTAAACATAATGATGTACGAGACAGACAGACAGACATAGAAATACAGACAAATAAAGAGAAAGACAGAGGCAGAGCGAGTAACTGAGAGACAGATACCGACACAGACAGAAAGACAGCGAGATAGACAGAGATATTCAAACACACACTTACAGAGAGAGAGAAAAAGAAAGAGAGAAAGAGGGAGATAATACGAATACGAATACAAATGTTATATGAATACGAATACGAATACGATTACGAATGTTACGAATACGAATGTTTATTGAGGGTTAATAGATAACCATAAGCTTGTTTACACCATGCCCTTGTGTGTGAGAGAGAGAGAGAGAGAGAGAGAGAGAGAGAGAGAGAGAGAGAGAGAGAGAGAGAGAGAGAGAGAGAGAGAGAGAGAGAGAGAGAGAGAGAGAGAGAGAGAGAGAGAGAGAGAGAGAGAGAGAGAGAGAGAGAGAGAGAGAGAGAGAGAGAGAGAGAGAGAGAGAGAGAGAGAGAGAGAGAGAGAGAGAGAGAGAGAGAGAGAGAGAGAGAGAGAGAGAGAGAGAGAGAGAGAGAGAGAGAGAGAGAGAGAGAGAGAGAGAGAGAGAGAGAGAGAGAGAGAGAGAGAGAGAGAGAGAGAGAGAGAGAGAGAGAGAGAGAGTCAGACAGAGACAGAAACAGAGACGGAGACAGAGAGACGGGGACAGAGAAACAGAGACAACAGAGACAGACCCAGATGACATGATTAGCCATGTAATCCCAAAAAAACACCAGAAGCAGCTCTTGTCCTGGCCAGCAGACAAGGTTGCCCAGTCATTTCCCCTTTGAAGCTCAAAGACCTATATCAGGAGGAAGGAAGAGTAGTAGAGAGGAGGGGGGGGGGGGTAGATAGCAGGAAAGGAAAGGGAGGAGTGAGGGGGGAGAGGAGGTTGAGAGGAGAGGGTGGGGGTCTGGGTTTCATTGATTTTCCTCCCTTTACTGGCCTCCTGTCCAATTACCCATTGGATTGGCTCTGGGGCGATGTCTATAAACCTGCACCTGAGAGAGAGAGAGAGAGAGAGAGAGAAAGAGAGAGAGAGAGAGACAGACAGACAGAGAGAGAACAATTGAACAATGGTTTAATTCTTTTAGGCCATTATCCCTTAGAAATATGGTCCAGGTACAAAAAGGAGGTCAAAATAACACTAGACTAGAAACATGGTTAACCTTCCAAATACTCATCCATATGTTTACGTCTACGAAGTGGAGAGAGAGAGAGAGACAGAGAGAGACAGAGAGACACAGTGGGAGAGAGAGAGAGAGACAAAAAATTGGGAGAAAAAGAGACAGATAAAAAGAGTCTGGAGGAGAAAGATACGCTTAGGAAATAAAAGATGGAATAAAATGAACGAATGATCATCAAATGAATGAGTGAAAATATGAAACTAAGGAAGAAAGAAAGACAGAGAAATAACACAAACAAAAATTACCTTGCTGTCCATGATGAATCTGTTTCGTTATTTCAAACAAAAAGGGCCACAACAAGTCAAAGTTTGCAGAAAAAAACACCCACCCAAAAAACAAATATCACACCAATACCAAACAGTTCACGCCCAAAAAAAAATTGCAGAAAATTCTAAGTATTATAGCTCCTCACAGAGACGCAATTATCTCAATTGTTACACACTAATGCATTCCACACAGGTCGGCAAACAAGCAGGTCCCAGCTTGCACGTGATGCTCCCACTAACTAAAAGACTGCTGCTTGCTA
>CM065681.1:93607352-93674852 GCA_017654935.2 Phymorhynchus buccinoides
GCATGAAATTAGTTGTTAAGAATCAACATTTGATTTTAAGTCAAAATGACCACTGGTCATTGTCACTGACCACTGGTCATCTACATTGTACAAGGTACAAAAATCTTGTACAGAATGGCATGTCACATCGACACTTGGACACAGACACGTGGAGATATAGACACGTGGACATATAAACACGCGGACATATAGACACGTGGACATATAGACATGACCCCAAAAGAAAGGCGCGGTCGAGCGTAACCATGGAGACAAGGTCATCGCCACTTCCAACTAAATTTCAATGCTGAAAGAGACCTCTAAGCAACGAGGTTTTGATAGTCACACGCGGTGGTCCCCAGCCATATTAAATGAGAGCTGTACAGTGATTGTGAACAATATTGGAACATCATGGAACAGCTCAGTCTTCTGTGGAAGACCATGACTCAAATTAGGAAACATTTGCACTGGCTCTAGTGCTGCAGCCAAAGGGATTGGCTGGCCTTTGGGGACCTTCCCCAACACCATCTGTCCTCAAATCCCTTTGCCGGAGAGTGGGCATGTATCCTGGGCAAAGCTTCACCATAAACAAATTCAACACAGCCCGCCGGAATGCCCTCTGCTGTCTGGCAGTCATGGTTGGAAACGACGGGCACACATACACTGCAACGAAGTCTGTTGTGTGACACTACTGTAGATCTGAGCCACCCATGAAGCAATAACCTCGACAGACAGGCACACATACACTGCACGAAGTCTGTCGTGTGACACTACTGTAGATCTGAGCCACCCATGAAGCAATAACCTCGACAGACAGGCACACATACACTGCACGAAGTCTGTCGTGTGACACTACTGTACATCTGATCCACCCATGAAGCAATAACCTCATTTAATTTTTTTACCTGCAATTTTTTTTCCTCATGAAACTGACTCCGATTGAACGGCTTTGGAAAATGTAACTATGCTCACCATTAAAATTTAAGCCCACGGATAAAACAGGTTCCTCAACCACAGGATGATTTCAAATAATCAGCCAACAGCTGTTTTTGCCCTCGATCACACAGACGATTATTATCAGGACAACATCTTGATCAACATTTTCAACAAACTTGGCCATTGATGTCACCACCCACGTATTGTTTCGATTACTTAAACTTCATTGAAATTTGGTCGATTTTAGAACTGACTTACCGATCAGCTTCAATCTCGCGGGATGCCATGATCCTCTTCGATTTAGAACGTAACCGTTGTTGATCGAAACGCAATTATTTTGTCTCCAAAGCGGTGCAGATCTGATGATGGGACCAGACGACAGAACTGTCTCCGTGTTGTCGACAGGTTGCCAATTTCCAAACCCCACGGGAATCTTGGGACTTGCTGGGGTCACGTGAATGCGTTTTTCATGAAATGCACGTGCTTTTAGCGCTTAATTTTGTGAACACTGTTACGCTTCACTGCATAACCCTCTACTTTCCCTCACCCCTCTTTCTTTCCCCTTTCTCCTCATTTCGATCTCTTTTTATCCCAAAGTTTGACTGTGTGTGTGTGTGCGTGCGTGCGTGTGTGGTGGGTTTTTTTCAAAGTTGAGAGAAGTGAATAGAAGTGAGCTGTCTGACCTAAAAGTTTATTTTTATCGTCTCTGACCCCCCCCCCCCCCCCCCCCCCCCCCCCCCCCCCCCCCCCCCCCCCCCCCCCCCCCCCCCCCCCCCACCCCCCCCCCCCCCCCCCCCCCCCCCCCCCCCCCTCCCCCCCCCCCCCCCCCCCCCCCCCCCCCCACCCCCCCCCCCCCCCCCCCCCCCCCCCCCCCCCCCCCCCCCCCCCCCCCCCCCCCCCCCCCCCCCCCCCCCCCCCCCCCCCCCCCCCCCCCCCCCCCCCCCCCCCCCCCCCCCTTGCCCTTCCCCGCTCTCATACATTTCCAAAGCCAAGCCCTTTCTTCTTTTTTATTTAACCCTCCGCCAAGTAAGTATAATCAAAGATATTCTAAAAGGGTTTTTGTATAATTGCTATTTTGGTGTTTTTCTGTTGTTTTTCTTTTGTACGTTTGTAAATTTTTGTTACTTTGTTCATCGAAAGTTCACGTTTCTTCTGTTGCGTTCCCCTGACGTGTGAGCCAACAGTACAGTGAGAGTTGTACAATTCATGGTGTTATAGTCATCCAAAGCGTCTCCACCGAGTTCTAGCCCAGCCATCCAGATTAGCAGCTGCCTCTTCTGCTATCTGGCAGTCATAGTCGGAAACGACAGAGTAGCTTAGTCATTCACAAAAGTTTTTTCATAGACTATAGAGAGTGTGGGTGTTTTTTTTTAATGAATGACCGTCTATTACTCTCAAACTGAGAGATATTTGCACTGGACCTTTGTCAAAGAGATCGGTTAGTCTTTTGTGTAAGCTTAAATTAGACTAAACTCCCAACACGATTGGCTGTTTAGACTCATTTACATAGTACTCCCCGTGTTGACTGTCTAACACGCACTCATGATCACACGGCCCGGAGTTGGAGACAGTGGAAGCACTGTAAACATATCGCACGGCCAGTCCTCCGGAAGAGCAGCTGTATGTTTCATTTGCAGTCAACAAGTCACAGTCCGACTTGTATTTCTGACTCTATCTCCGCCCTTAAAGGGGCACCCTGACGGATGAGTTTTTGTAAGAAACACGTCCAGATCACCAGGAAAACATCCTTTACAAAGACTGCAACACTCACTTTGCTCTGGTTTCCTAGAAATCAAGCCGTCAAATCGGTGATTCCTCCTTGGCGGAGGTGCTGGAAGTCAAATTATTTCACCCAAAGAGAAGGCGTGTGCCGTCTCTTTTTTAATGGCCGCCTGCGTTTAGAACAAATCGTTTGCACGAACTTTTCGCAATACAAGCCTTTTTTTTAATTTTTAATTGTATACAGTTTATCTAAAGGAGTTTCGCTCACAACAAAGGAAATAGCTCTTCTTCTTTTTTTTGCTGCACTAAAAAAAAAGAAAACGCTTCAACCACAATGAGTGACCTCCACCCACCTCATCCAAATGGCTACTCTCTCCGGCATCTCCGCCAAGGAGGAATCGCCGTTTTGACAGTTTAATTTCTAAGAAACCAGAGCAAAGTGAGTGCTCTTGAAAAGGCTGTCTTTAAAGGTGGACCCTGACGGATGAGTTTTTGCAAGAAACACGTCGAGATCACCAGAAAGACAGCCTTTTGAAGGATCGGAACACTCACTTTGCTCTGGTTTCTTAGAAATGAAACCGTCAAAAGTCCCCTGAAGTCGGAGTATGGCAGCTCATGTGGCGGGGCCCTTTGAAAGCAGCGTAATCTTCCCACCCAAGGCCATGCGAAATGTTCACATGGCACTGGGTGTGCCCCCAGAGCGTTTAAGCTGGGGAACGAAAACCACAACAAACCGTCAAAACGGTGATTCCTCCTTGGCGGAGATGCAGGAGAAAGAAGCCATTTTGGATGAGGTGGGTGAAGGTCACTCATTGTGGTTGAAGCGTTTTCTTTTTTTGTCGTGCAGTAAAAAAAAAAATTGGAGCCGTTTCCTTTGTTGTGAGCGAAACTCCTTTATATAATCTGTATAAAAAATATAAAACAAAAACAAACAAAAAGGCTTGTATTGCGAAAATTTCGTGCACACGATTTGGTCTAAACGCAGGCGGCCATTAGAAAAGAGACGGCACACGCCTTCTCTTTGGGTGAAATAATTTGACTTCCAGCACCTCCGCCAAGGAGGAATCGCCGATTTGACGGTTTGATTTCTAGAAAACCAGAGCAAAGTGAGTGTTGCAATCTCTGTAAAGGGTGTTTTCCTGGTGATCTGGACGTGTTTGTTACAAAAACTCATCCGTCAGGGTGGTCCTTTAAAACTCACTAGTTTCGGACTGATTAGTGTGAGGGTGGGGGGTGGGGGGTCCGTTTTATTGCAGAAATCTTGTTTTACATTTCTTTTATATTTCGTAAGTTGTATGTAGAATGTTGTAGACAATCTATGTCTTGTAAATTTTAAACTCTTGTAAAGGAGGTAGAAGGGTGTGTGTTTTTGTGTGCAACATTTGTCTATTATTAAATATTATAATTATAGTCATGTAACTGACATGTCGATGGCAGTATGATTTTATTTTTTATTTCCAGTATTGCGTCTAAGCTTCATTGGGAAGGAGAATGTGGTCCGTTTCTTCTTCGAATTTTCATATTATTAATGTAACTATTTTACTCTTGTATAATTGTGACTCTGTGTGTGTGTGTGTGTGTGTGTGTGTGTGTGCGTGCGTGTGCGTGTGCGTGTGTGTGTGTGTGTATATGTGTGTGCCTGCGTGCGTGTGTGTGTGTCAGAAAGAAAGAGAACGTTGCGTGCAAGCATGTGTTTATTTTACTTTCTGATTTGTTATTTGTTTGCCTTAAATGTGGACCCTGACGGATAAGTTTTTGCAAGAAACACGTCGAGATTACCAGAAAGACAGCCTTTTCAAGGATAAGAACACTCACTTTGCTCTGGTTTCCTATAAATCAAACCGTCAAAACGGCGATTCCTCCTTGAACAGAGATAGGTCATTTTGGATGGGGTGGGTGGAGGTGGAGGTTGAAGCTTTATCTTCTTTGTAGTGCAGTAAAAAAAAAAAAAAAAAAAAACTATTTCCTTTGTTGTGAGCGAAACTCCTTTTGGTAAGCTGTATAAAATAAAAAATAAAATAAAAAGGCTTGTATTGTGGAAATTTCGTGCAAACGATTTGGTCTAAACTCAGGCGGCCATTAGAAAGGAGAAGGCACATTTCACTGAAAGAATTTGACTTCCTGCACCTCCTGGTGATCTCGACGTGTTTCTTGCAAAATCTCATCCGTCAGGGTGCCCCTTTAATGTTCTTGTTATCAATGTAAAGCGCACTGAGCTCATGTAAGAAAGAGCGCTATATAAATTCCCATTACTATTATTACTGAATGTTCACGAAGAAGGTACAATAAGTCTACTGTGACAGCTTAATGGCTTTTATCACGGGTTGATATCAGCCTGTAAAAAGGGCCAATAGTAAATGAGAGCTGTACTATGAATGAGTTTCTAAAACTGTACAGTACTGGCATATCATGGTACAGCTTAGTCTTTCGTGGAACACTATGACCATTCTACTCTTCTTGCTATGACTCTCTAAACTTGGGGGCATTTGCACCGGCTCTAGTGCTGCAGCCCATGGGATTGGTTGGCCTTTAGGGACATCAAATCCCTTTGGCTGAGAGTGGGGATGTACCCTGGGCCTCGCCACTATAAACGGAGATCTTGTGTATGTATTGGAAATATAATTCAAGTGTACCGTGCATTAATTACATAGGATCATTTTTATATTTTTCATTTTTTGTTAGTTTTATTTTCTTACAAAACATTATCCAAGATGATACAATGTTGTTTTCAGTTTGCCAGTTTGTGAACAAAATTGCTTTTAAAAAGTTATGATTTGATTTTTCAATGAAATTGTTGGAAGCTCAGATATTTTTATGCCTTCTGTCTGAAAATCTTTGAATAAGGCGAACATTTGGAAAACAACTTGGCTTTCTTGTTGTTTTTTCTTGTTTCTTGTGTCCTCTCTCTCACTCACACACACACACGCACACGCGCGCACACACACACACACACACACACACACACACACACACACACACACACACACACACACACACACACACACACGCGCGCACACACACACGCGCACACACACAAACACACAGGGTATCGTGGCACAACACTTTAATGAAGAAATATTCAAAATATCTCAACCATGACATTGTTATAATTAATTATATAGCTGCTATAAATCCTCACCAAATGTTGAATTCACAATCAAAACACTTACAATCTTTCAAACAACATGTTACATAACAACAAACACAAAATCAACTTAAAGACAAAGTTCATAGGTGTATCCAGTCAAACATATTTCCAAGAAACATATTTTCCAAATTATATGAAACCATTAAGAGAAAAAATAAATAAAGCAAACTTCATGGCAGTGGTATGAAGGGTGGATAAATTAACTCTCTAGCACTACACATCAAAAAGTCACTACAGAATGAAACTGTTACTCCATTGCTGCTAACAGATTTATGTGTGGAAGGGCAACATTTGAATAGATCGATTTTCATGAAAGAAAATGTATGAAGTTGCACTAATTCATGTCAATCATAGAGTTGAACAAGGAGAAAGATGCGAAGAGAAGTGAGAAAGGAGTTATGAATGATTATGTAACAATTAATACAACACTGACAAGACTGAACTGGCAACAGGCATGGACCAGGCCTGTAGAACAATCAGAAAACATATTTGATTCAGATATGTGGTGACAACTTTCAATTTTCTACGAACAATCTTCCATTTTCTTTAAACAATCTAATATTAAAGGAGGACATATTTTTGCATCACTTTACAATTTCTAATATAATTTTAAATTAGGGAGGGAAGGGGAGACAAGAGAGACAGTAAAAGGGAACATATATCAGGGAAAGACACAACAAGTAAGAAGTGACATTCCAATAGCAACAGCACATCTAGCTTTCATGCAAACCTCATGAACAACAAGAATTTTCAAAGCTGCAAAACATGAGACATAAGAATACAGAGAGAGGCAGAGAAGAGGGAAAAGAGAAGAGAAAGTACAACAATACCATACTATTTTAAAGACAACCAACAAAGAAATCACAGGTCGACGCAACACAAACATATTTATCAACACATCATTTTCAAGATGAGCGTGGAAAATAAAGACACTCTTTTTCATTATCTTTTTTTTTTAAAGTTAAAATGCCATTAAACTAAGCAGCAGATGAACAAATCCCTGGCCTTACAGGAAAAAGAGAAAATAAGAATGAAATCCATGGCCTCATTCACATTTAAATCTGGAACATCAAACAAGTTTCTGGAATCCTTTTCTTAATAACAGAATTGCTACAAATAATCGAAAATAGTTAAAACAAAAAAGCTTATCAGTTATGCTCAGATTTCAGTTATTTTGCACATAAAAAGTCATAACTTGACTCCCAGTCGACAATGCTCAGAGAAAACATAATAACTTATTAAAATAGCATTTCTTTCATTCATAAAAGTGATTTGTTTTAATAGCAAAATCACCTAATCAATAATTTACTGTTGTTTTCTTTTTTCTTTTTCAGAATAATAACATGTTTGAAGACCATAAAATCCCCCGAAGATGGAGTGTGGCTGCCCATGTGGCGGGGTAATAAAAAAAACGGTTGCATCCCTAGCTGATGCACTTGTACCATAGTGTTCAAGTGCTTCATAGTGTTCAAGTGCTTCAGCTGTTGGGATGATCTCTGGAGTCTTTTAGTCAGGGTATGCCACCAACCAAGACCATAAAAAAAGCAGTTTTTCAAGGTTACAGTGATGACATTGAACTTGCCTGAACTGCTCATCTGACACGATAGAACTTTCGCAGAAACATACTAGTTGAAAAGAATAGGAAAGCTCATCCCAGTCGAAGGGAAACATGGGAAACAACTCTTTCAGCGTTACCAATAACAACGAGACAGAATGTCCGTCATTTACTCCCGTACAATGCGGCACGCAATCAGTAGTAGGTCAGCTGTGGATAAAAAGATTTTTTTAATAATTTCTTTACAACTACAGCTGGATGGATAATCCATTTCTGCTTACCATCTGGCGATAACTGTTTACGATTTGTTTTAAAAAAGAAAATTGCCGTCATGAAATATTCGAGCCTATTTCATTCCAACTTCCCAGCAATACACAATATACCAACCCTCCAACAAAACATGAAGGCTTTACAATAAAAAAGAAGAGGAGAACTCAGATTCTGAGATGGGACATAAAAGATACCAAAATGCCCGGAACATTTATCAAGCAACGGCTTTTAACACAAATATTGCATCTGAAAATATTGAACACCAAAACAACAAACACAGAATGAACTAGAACATTTCATCATGCCTCACAATGCACAAACAAAAACAACTGAACACCAGATTCAAAATCAGGAACCAATTTATCCAATAAGAAATCAATTCATTTTTATATCAGAAGAAACGATACAGCACCCACGACGAATGCATTCTGCGAACACACCCAAATGTGACAACACCGACCACATTGACTGATATAAAAATGACAGAAATCATGGAGAGAGAGAGAGAGAGAGAGAGGGGGGGGGGGGAGAGAAAGGGGGGGGGTTGGGGGGGGGGGGGGGGGGGGGGGGGGGGGGGTTGGGGGGGGGGGGGGGGGGGGGGGGGGGGGGGGGGGGGGGGGGGGGGGGGGTGGAGAGAGAGAGAGCATTGTACAAATGCATCAATGACCTCAAAACAATCCCCAAACGAACCCCTACCAACACTTTGTTTAAAAAGTCCATACACACAAACACAATAAAAAGCTGGTGCACAAATGGAGACAACAGTAAGCACACATCAGATCAAAACATGAAACACCTAAAACACAAATTAACATTAAGAAGGGCAGTTCAATCTGCACAACCAGCACAGCTAGTAATAAGAACACTGAAATCTAAATGACAATAAAAATGTCAACATCCAACCTAAAAATAACTGTTTCTTGTTTAAAATGAACCAACCCCCCCCCCTCCCCCCCCCCCAGCCAAGTATAATTAACCCCTTCGCTGCCACCTACTACGTCGCCGATTTGTGAACGCAGCAATATCGCTACTTAGCGGCGACGTATATATACGTCGGTGGCCAGTACCACAGACTATATAGTCAGGGCTCC
The DNA here is from genome assembly GCA_017654935.2 of Phymorhynchus buccinoides. NCBI lineage: Eukaryota > Metazoa > Mollusca > Gastropoda > Neogastropoda > Raphitomidae > Phymorhynchus > Phymorhynchus buccinoides. The sequence goes on from CM065681.1 coordinate 93,616,054, forward strand.
CAGGGACTCTCATTTGGGGGTCTATGAAGCACTAACATTCTAAAGGACCCTCTAAAAGAATGTGCAAGAGGTCCCAGGGATGCACTAGAAACATTCATTTAGAATTCGCAATGCCACTGGGACCCTCTATCCCGCCTCTAGGACCCTCTATACTGTAAGTGAAGGAGTCCCTGGGACCCCTTGTTTTGCGGGACGATAGGGAGCCCTGATAGTTTAACATTCTCTCTGCTAGTACTGAAGCGCTATAGAGGACGTGTATATATATATATGCTGTAGGCACTGAAGAAGATTCTCCATTGAATCTGTGTTTCCTTTTTGATATCACAACTCCTCAAGGAACACCAACTTTAGTCAAAGTGTAAAGGTTTACCACATAGCTAGCTCCAAACTTTTCATTTTATCATCAATTTCAATCAACACTGGAACAAAAGGGGACAGGACAAAATGGCATCAGGGAAGAAAGAAGATAAGTTTCCTTGTCGGCTTGTTTTTTCATCCATGACAAATTAAGGTGACACACTGCGTGTCTGGAGGGGAATTATTGTTCATTTTTGTTTCTCAGGAACTAATAAAGATATTTACATGAAATTTTGCACACTGATACAATGCATTACTCTGTCCATTTTAAGCCAACTTTGAAGACTCTATGTGATGGCATTATGAAAGTATGGAGTCCAACTAAAAACAATTCATATGTTTTATCCCCTCAACAGCACTGGATTGAAGCACTACAGCTGATCATTTGTCCACTTTCCTTAGACATCAAAGAATGCAACTAACATAAAATTTATCATCTCTGAGTAGCTAACTTGCATTCTTTGTCTCAAGTAAGATCAAGTGAATTTTCACTATTGTTTGATGAAACAAAGAATGCGGGTTAAGAACTAGAGATGCTGAATTTTGTGTTAGTTGCACTCTTTGATGTCTAAGGAAAGTGGACAAATGATCAGCATCACTATGCAGTGCTTCAATCCAGTGCTGTTGAGGGGATAAAACATCATATGAATTTTTTTTAAGTTGGACTCCATACTTTCATAATGCCATCACATAGAGTCTTCAAAGTTGGCTTAAAATGGACAGAGTAATGCATTGTATCAGTGTGCAAAATTTCATGTAGATATCTTTATTAGTTCCTGAGAAACAAAAAAACCCAAAAATTCCTCTCCGAACGCGCAGTGTGTCACCTTAAGATATCATAAAAAACACCAAAAACCCACAACAAAGATGATACTGGCAATGACTCTTCTTCTTCTTTTGCGTTCCCGGGCCATAAGGCCACAATGGGTACGTATGTGTCCGTTTTCCAGTTTTCACTGCTGTCCTCGCTGCATTCAGCCGACACATTCCAACTTTGGAGGAGCTCAAAGGAGAAAACTATATGGAAGATTTTTTTTTTTTAAAGGCAATAGAATGGGCTAAAAGGCTAAAAGTCAGAAAGATAGTAGATGACACAAAGCAAGGAAAAAGGCAGAGTTAAAGAGAGAGACAGATTAGAGAAAGTTACAAGCACAGAACTTCCAGAAGGTGGGAGGACTATTTGAACAGAAGACCCCCCCAGTATCCCCATGGGGGGAGTGACTCATCTATTTTCCCATTCCTGTCAAGCAAACCAATAATATCAATCATGCACAGAGTTGAAATTTTCTAAACAAGTTTCAATTAAAACAGAACAAAAGGAAACATACACTGAGTGATCTTGTTTCCATATTCCATGCCTAAATATCAGGACAGCAAAACGTACAAATTGGAGAAAAAAAATCCATCAACAACATCAAAGTAAAACACTGCTAAACATGCCTTCTTAATTAAAAAAACCTGTTTTACTGCTGTCAGCCCTAATGTAAACCCCCAATGACCGAACAAACATCAGCACTGGCCTGAGAAAAGAGCGGGGAGGATTCTACAAGAGCAAACTCTTTTCTGGTCGCGGGGGAAGGGTAGGCAGGCGGAGAAGGCTGGAGGAAAGGCTGTCCTAAACAGGCGTTTTTTTGATAGTTGGAGAAGTATAGTCTAGACAGGCATCATCTTTTTTGAATGTTGGGGTTGTGTAGGGGAGGGTCGCTTAAAGCAGACACTGTCTTTTCTGATAGTTGGGCAAATATAGGGGGAGGTGGTCTAAAACAGGCAATGTCTCTTCTGGCAGCTGGTGTAGGGGAGGGTGGTCTAAAACAGGCGATGTCTCTTCTGGTAGTTGGGGTAGGGGAGGGTGGTCTAAAACAGGCGATGTCTCTTCTGGTAGCTGGGGTAGAACAGTGTAGGGGAGGGTGGTCTAAAAGAGGCGCGGTCTCTTCTGGTAGCTGGGGTAGAACAGTGTAGGGGAGGGCGGTCTAAAACAGGCGCGGTCTCTTCTGGTAGTTGGGGTAGGGGAGGGTGGTCTAAAACAGGCGATGTCTCTTCTGGTAGCTGGGGTAGAACAGTGTAGGGGAGGGTGGTCTAAAAGAGGCGCGGTCTCTTCTGGCAGCTGGTGTAGGGGAGGGTGGTCTAAAAGAGGCGCGGTCTCTTCTGGCAGCTGGTGTAGGGGAGGGTGGTCTAAAAGAGGCGCGGTCTCTTCTGGTAGTTGGGGTAGAACAGTGTAGGGGAGGGTGGTCTAAAAGAGGCGCGGTCTCTTCTGGTAGTTGGGGTAGAACAGTGTAGGGGAGGGTGGTCTAAAACAGGCGCGCTCTCTTCTGGCAGCTGGTGTAGAACAGTGTAGGGGAGGGTGGTCTAAAACAGGCGCGGTCTCTTCTGGTAGCTGGTGTAGAACAGTGTAGGGGAGGGTGGTCTAAAACAGGCGCGGTCTCTTCTGGTAGCTGGTGTAGGGGAGGGTGGTCTAAAAGAGGCGCGGTCTCTTCTGGTAGTTGGGGTAGAACAGTGTAGGGGAGGGTGGTCTAAAACAGGCGCGCTCTCTTCTGGCAGCTGGTGTAGAACAGTGTAGGGGAGGGTGGTCTAAAACAGGCGCGGTCTCTTCTGGTAGTTGGGGTAGAACAGTGTAGGGGAGGGTGGTCTAAAACAGGCGATGTCTCTTCTGGTAGTTGGGGTAGAACAGTGTAGGGGAGGGTGGTCTAAAAGAGGCGACGTCTCTTCTGGTAGTTGGGGTAGAACAGTGTAGGGGAGGGTGGTCTAAAAGAGGCGACGTCTCTTCTGGTAGTTGGGGTAGAACAGTGTAGGGGAGGGTGGTCTAAAAGAGGCGCGGTCTCTTCTGGTAGTTGGGGTAGAACAGTGTAGGGGAGGGTGGTCTAAAAGAGGCGCGGTCTCTTCTGGTAGTTGGGGTAGAACAGTGTAGGGGAGGGTGGTCTAAAACAGGCGCGCTCTCTTCTGGCAGCTGGTGTAGAACAGTGTAGGGGAGGGTGGTCTAAAACAGGCGCGGTCTCTTCTGGTAGCTGGTGTAGAACAGTGTAGGGGAGGGTGGTCTAAAACAGGCGCGGTCTCTTCTGGTAGTTGGGGTAGAACAGTGTAGGGGAGGGTGGTCTAAAACAGGCGCGCTCTCTTCTGGCAGCTGGTGTAGAACAGTGTAGGGGAGGGTGGTCTAAAACAGGCGCGGTCTCTTCTGGTAGTTGGGGTAGAACAGTGTAGGGGAGGGTGGTCTAAAACAGGCGCGGTCTCTTCTGGTAGCTGGTGTAGAACAGTGTAGGGGAGGGTGGTCTAAAACAGGCGCGGTCTCTTCTGGTAGTTGGGGTAGAACAGTGTAGGGGAGGGTGGTCTAAAACAGGCGCGGTCTCTTCTGGTAGTTGGGGTAGAACAGTGTAGGGGAGGGTGGTCTAAAAGAGGCGAGGCGGCGGTCTCTTCTGGTAGTTGGGGTAGAACAGTGTAGGGGAGGGTGGTCTAAAACAGGCGCGGTCTCTTCTGGTAGCTGGTGTAGGGGAGGGTGGTCTAAAACAGGCGCGGTCTCTTCTGGTAGTTGGGGTAGAACAGTGTAGGGGAGGGTGGTCTAAAACAGGCGCGGTCTCTTCTGGTAGCTGGTGTAGGGGAGGGTGGTCTAAAACAGGCGCGGTCTCTTCTGGTAGTTGGGGTAGTGTCCCCCCAGCCCCTGGGAGTGCTGACCCACGTACTCCCCCTCGGGGCTGGGCTCGGGGGCAGGCAGCAGCTGACTGTAGCTCCTTTTGGTGCCAGCCTGCAGTGCCTGCAATCAACAGAGCCAAACTGCACTGAGTGGGCACCAACTAGATACTGTATTTTACAGACTATAAGGTGCACACTATTATAAGGCACCCCCAAAATTTGTTGTACAAAATTCAGATCTTGTTATGATAGTTTCTTACTATATTAGGCATTAGAATAGTCTGAAGTCCAATCCTCTGAAAACCGCGGTTAAAGGGCTATCTAGGCCCTAGACTGAAGAGGGACAACATTGAAATGAGTTCCGAACATAACCACAAAGGCTTAATACAGTGATAAATCGCTTTAAAATGCTATTTAGCTCAAAGGATAACACTCAATAAAAAGGCAAAACCTCTGACAAGAGAAGCCAATCCTCTGTCAGAAATTCTTAATCCTCTGATCCTCTGACAATTCTGATGCCTGTATTTTATATTACAGACAAACCCCTATTTTACGACCCTCTGTTAAGCGACCACCTCTCATTTGAGATCGGATTTGTTGGCACAGATGCATTTTACTATGTAAACGACCTCTCTTAAACGACTTCCTCTAAAACGCGACTTACGACCGCCGTTTTGTTGGTTTTTACGACCGTTGTTGTCGTCTGCATAGACTTCGAGCAAAGGGAAACAACCACGGTCAAGGGCCTGAAAGCGGAGTCGCTTCCCTTGTTGTAGAAAATATGGCGGAAAGCGTAGGAAAAGCACGAAAACCACTGACTTTGAAAAAGAAAACCACTGACTTTGGACGAGAGTGGAGGTGATTAACAGAAGTCGGCGAAGGGAAACTGTAATACATCGATTGCACAATCCTATGGAGTTGGAAAGACCCAAATCCAGTTTTAATATGTCATTGTATGTGTGCATGAAGAAGAGAGTATGAACTGTGCTGAACTTTTTCTTTCTACGGCTGCCAGTGAAAACCTCCGTCATACGACCCCTCCAATTTACGACCGATTTTTCCGGACATTTTGGAAGTCTTAAAATAGAGGTTTGTCTGTACTAGTTAAGGCGCTGGGGTCTCAATCTTGGAAAAAAAAGTATCGCCTTATAGTCCGTAAAATACGGTACTGTGAAGCTGGCGATCATCACTTCATTTTTTGTTATTCATTTACTTTTTTGATGAGTGACTAAAATTTGCGCAAGCAGCAAACCCTGACTAATGAATATGTTACACAACAATGACGGAACGATTAAAGGCTTCACTGCCTATCTAGTCCCTATACCTATAGGCTATACCTTTATAAAAAAAAATTCAAACACACACACACATGTACACCTGCACACACTCGCACACACACACACATACTCTTGCACAGACACACACATACTCTTGCACAGACACACACACACACGCATGCGCACACACATACAAATAAACACGCACACTAGCATACACAAAGTTAAACACAGACACATTACATACAAATTCCTTTTCTTCCTTTTCATAATAGTTGCATAAATCATTCGCATCAACCTCTGAAGTAAGAAAAAAACCCTTTTTCATTTTCGAAAAGGATCAATGCTTATATTTTTTCCAATAACATTCCAAGCATATTTTTTATGTGGGCTAACTTGCATGTGAAAACTTGATGTAAAACTGCAGAAAAGTACCCTCTAAACTTGGAGCAAAGGACATTGCTAGCGACATCAATAAGGGGAAAGAACTTTTCATAATTAACTCCCTTTTCCCAAAGTTATTTATGGCACCTATTCGCCTAGCAAAGTGAAAGTGGTTGCCACAACAATACAGACCCAAGTTCATCCTCAAAAAAACACCCACACAGTACACAACAACAGTGGTAGAGAGTTGCTTGCGACAGCTCGCAAATACAGGGTTTTGCAGGCATATTAGGAAAGTTTGAAACGCATTTCTTAAATGGAAATAGAAACAGCAAATTGAACCTAGAGTAGGCCACACTGGACCTCTTTTCTAAGCAACACAGCGTAACAATAATAATAAAAAGCAAAACCCAACAATCACTTACCGGTGTAGTCTGGGTTCCTCCTGTACCGCTGCCAAATCCCATGGTGTTGCCGGCACCGCCCGTGTTGCCGTAACTGCCACCTACGTCAGCGTTGCCGCCGGCACCACCGTAACCCGACACCGACGACTGACTGTAGCTGTCGTAGGACTGACTGTAGTTATCGTACGACTGGTTGCCGTAACTGCCGTACGACTGCTGCGTGTTGCCGGCATTGTTAGCGGCGGCGTTGTTGTTGTTGGCATAGTCTCCGTAGCCGCCCGAGGAGCTGTACATGTCGCTGGAACTGTTCCCGGACCCGTACCCACCTGCGTACATCCCTCCCCCCTGGCTCATGCCTCGAGAAGCGTCTCCCATGTTAGCTCCTCCACCTCCACTTCCACCCCCAAAGCCGCCAGCCCCCATTCCGGAACTCCCCGCCTTGAGTCCCTGCCCTGAGGCGCCAGCGTCCACGCCCGAAGGAGCGCTGGCCGTTTTGATCTCCGCTGCTCCCAACAGGGATCGCGCAGAGGCCGGCCATTCCACGGGTTTGGGCCCCAAAACGCCTAGCCCAACGCCGGTACCTCCGGGAGCTGCTACGCCTGGCTGGGTGTTGGCGCCAACCACGGAAGGCTGGTTGGGGGGAGGGTTGGAGAAGTTGCTGCTGTTGTTGTTGTTGTTGCCCATGGGGGTGTTGAAGGTGTTGGTGTTGGTGGAGCTCTGGTTGGTGTTCCAGTTGGACTGCATGTCCTGTTGCTTCATGTAGGAACTGCTGTCGTCCTGCAACCAATCAACAGGGCTACGGTTAGTGTGGGGCGTGGCTGTGTAAATCAGGCATTACAATTGTCTGAAGTCCAATCCTCTTAAAACTGCGGTAAAAGAGCCCAAGGCAAAAAGACGGTAGAGGAACAACACTGAAATCAGTCCCCAACATGATCAAAATGGCATAATGATATTTGACAATTACCACTCATGAAAAAGGCAAAACCTCTGGCACCAGAAACAAATCCTCTGCCAGGAATTCTTTAATCCTCTGGTATTTGCAGATCCTCTGACAATTCTGATGCCTGGTAAATAGAGCAGGATGAAGTGAATGAGAGCTATGGAGGCTATAGCCATGATGTCACCAACCTAAAGCTACTTCCATTTATGTTCCACCAACGTCCAGTGGCTGGAATCTAACAAATAAGTGTGTTAGATTTCCATGAAATCTGATATTTTACGATCATTTAGTGCATAGTGTTGCTAATCTTTTCTGAAAATATCGATGCCTGACTCTTCATAACTTACTTTTGGTGATTGTTTTCGGAACCTAGCCAAATGCCCAGTCCCCAGGGAACAAGGGGAGGTAAATGGGCCATTCCCCAGAGAACAAGGGGAGGTAAATGGGCCAGTCCCCAGGGAAAGTAAATGGGCCATTCCCCAGAGAACAAGGGGAGGTAACTGGGCCAGTCCCCAGGGAACAAGGGGAGGTAAATGGGCCAGTCCCCAGGGAACAAGGGGAGGTAAATGGGCCAGTCCCCAGGGAACAAGGGGAGGTAAATGGGCCAGTCCCCAGGGAACAAGGGGAGGTAAATGGGCCAGTCCCCTGTGGGTTAATGGTCTCCACAATAATCAGGCATGCACCGGTTATACCACTATGGGAATGAAATGAACGCTCTACATCAAACAACACAAACCTTAAGTCAAATATCAAAGAGTGCACCCCATGGGGATACTGGGGGTCCTTTTGTATAAATAGTTCCCCTTTTGGAAGTTCTGTGCTTGTAACTTCCTCTAATCTGTCACTCTCTTTGACTCTGCCTTTTCCCTCTGCTTGCTGTCATCTACTATCTTTCTGCCTTTACGGTCCATTCTCCTACCTTTTTTCAAGAAACATTTTCAAACAGATTTCCTCCAGCCAAAGTCGGACATGCTGGACCTAATTATTTCTTACTTAGGCGCACAACGACAGCATGACGCATCTGCGCTCATAATTGACCGGAAACTGTCTGAGTGATCGAAGAAGAAGAAGAGTGCCAGCACAATGGATCAATTCATTGCTAGATAACGACATGTCAAAGCATTAGTCAATGGTGCTTGCTGTATTTTACCTGATAATTGTAGCAGATAATGACATGTCAAAGCATTAGTCAATGGTGCTTGCTGTATTTTACCTGATAATTGTAGCAGATAACGACTTGTCAAAGCATTAGTCAAAGGTAGGGTGACGTGCTGTATTTTACCTGATGATTGTAGCAGATAACGACATGTCAAAGCATTAGTCAAAGGTAGGGTGACGTGCTGTATTTTACCTGATAATTGTAGCAGATAACGACATGTCAAAGCATTAGTCAAAGGTAGGGTGACGTGCTGTATTTTACCTGATGATTGTAGCAGATAACGACATGTCAAAGCATTAGTCAAAGGTAGGGTGACGTGCTGTATTTTACCTGATGATTGTAGCAGATAACGACATGTCAAAGCATTAGTCAAAGGTAGGGTGACGTGCTGTATTTTACCTGATGATTGTAGCAGATAATGACATGTCAAAGCATTAGTCAAAGGTAGGGCGACGTGATTGACGTATTTTACCTGATAATTGTAGCAGATAACATGTCAAAGCATTAGTCAAAGGTAGGGCGACGTGATTGACGTATTTTACCTGATGATTGTAGCAGATAATGACATGTCAAAGCATTAGTCAAAGGTAGGGCGACGTGATTGACGTATTTTACCTGATAATTGTAGCAGATAACATGTCAAAGCATTAGTCAAAGGTAGGGTGACGTGCTGTATTTTACCTGATGATTGTAGCAGATAATGACATGTCAAAGCATTAGTCAAAGGTAGGGCGACGTGATTGACGTATTTTACCTGATAATTGTAGCAGATAACGACATGTCAAAGCATTAGTCAAAGGTAGGGCGACGTGATTGACGTATTTTACCTGATAATTGTAGCAGATAACGACATGTCAAAGCATTAGTCAAAGGTAGGGTGACGTGCTGTATTTTACCTGATGATTGTAGCAGATAACATGTCAAAGCATTAGTCAAAGGTAGGGTGACGTGCTGTATTTTACCTGATAATTGTAGCAGATAACATGTCAAAGCATTAGTCAAAGGTAGGGTGACGTGATTGACGTATTTTACCTGATGATTGTAGCAGATAACATGTCAAAGCATTAGTCAAAGGTAGGGTGACATGCTTGCTGTATTTTACCTGATAATTGTAGCAGATAACATGTCAAAGCATTAGTCAAAGGTAGGGTAACATGCTGTATTTTACCTGATAATTGTAGCAGATAACATGTCAAAGCATTAGTCAAAGGTAGGGTAACATGCTGTATTTTACCTGATAATTGTAGCAGATAACGACATGTCAAAGCATTAGTCAAAGGTAGGGTAACATGCTGTATTTTACCTGATAATTGTAGCAGATAACGACATGTCAAAGCATTAGTCAAAGGTAGGGTGACGTGCTGTATTTTACCTGATGATTGTAGCAGATAATGACATGTCAAAGCATTAGTCAAAGGTAGGGCGACGTGATTGACGTATTTTACCTGATAATTGTAGCAGATAACATGTCAAAGCATTAGTCAAAGGTAGGGTGACGTGCTGTATTTTACCTGATAATTGTAGCAGATAACATGTCAAAGCATTAGTCAAAGGTAGGGTGACGTGCTGTATTTTACCTGATGATTGTAGCAGATAATGACATGTCAAAGCATTAGTCAAAGGTAGGGCGACGTGATTGACGTATTTTACCTGATAATTGTAGCAGATAACATGTCAAAGCATTAGTCAAAGGTAGGGTGACATGCTTGCTGTATTTTACCTGATGATTGTAGCAGATAACGACATGTCAAAGCATTAGTCAAAGGTAGGGTGACGTGCTGTATTTTACCTGATAATTGTAGCAGATAACGACATGTCAAAGCATTAGTCAAAGGTAGGGTGACATGCTTGCTGTATTTTACCTGATAATTGTAGCCAGTGTTGCCAGTGTTGGAGCTATTTCCTCCTCCATAGCCCCCAGAATAGTCACCAAAATTCTGGCCCTGGGACAAGAAGTAAAAACAACAAAAATCAAGGATAAGCCACTGAGATCTTGTACGTATTTGCAAGGGAAAGGAGTTCTCAAAAGCACCAATAAAGATGAATTTTTAGTCACATCAAACAATAATTTTATAGACAAGCGTGCAGAGAATTACCGAAAGAAATGAAGTCTGAAAGAAAAAAGAGCATCGGTCAGTGTCTAAAACAAGCAGAGGCAGATCAAAGCAAAGAAATACATACTGTATGGCGCACCTGATTATAAGGAGCAAACCCCAAATTTTACACAAAATTCAGATTCTGTTATTTTATTTTCTTACTATTTTAGTAGTCATATTATAAGTCGCAGGGGTCTCAGTCTGGGAAAAAATGATCGCCTTATAATTGAGGAGGCTCATCACAGAACTGAGGAAGTTTTATAAAAAAAAAAGTAGAGAAGAGCCAGCTTTATCTATTTTTCTTTCTTTCTCTTTTTTGTTGTGCTTTCCCATCTTCTGGGCCGTGTGTACAGAAGCACTGCTCCCAAGCCACTCATTACGGTTTGTCAGGTCGCCAGCTTATTCTGCCTTGGAAATGAAGTGTCAGCAGAAAACCCTGGTGCCTACTGACCCCTGGATAGTTGTTGGCGTTGTTCTGCTGGTAGTTGCTGTAGGAGGAGTCGTGCCCAGTGCTGTAGTTGGTGTTGCTTTGGTCAGAGTACTGCTGGTACCCCCCTCCCTGCAACCAGCACACAGCCGCAAAGCCCTCGTTTATACAGCCCCCTCATGATTACAACTCCCCACAGCTGCCTACCCCCCCCCCCCCCCCCCCCCCCCCCCCCTCTTGTAGTCTCCAGGGACAAACTGCTTAAAAACCAGGGACTGAGACTTACTTCCAGGGACAAACATCGCAATGTCATATACCAGGGTCAAAATCAACACTTTTAATTATTTCATAATGTAGCAACATTTCTGCGACTGGATATTTTTTTTGCAATCTTCTTGATAATTGTTTTGTGCCATAAGATCATTATAATGTTCAGTAACTTATGTGCAACATGTTTGTAAAGATTTTAACCCTTTCACCGCCAACGTCGCATTTTTACACCACAATGATTTAAAACACTACAAGTTTGCTCTGATAGCTGTTTCTATACCCATGACGGAAATTTGGAAAACAGCTTGGCTTTCTTGTTTTTTTCTTGTGACAAATAGCTCTAGTCAGACATCTCACTTAAAATTTCACAAGTCAGGTTACTGGCGTCTCTAGTTTTATACTTGTTAGTTCGCTTGTTTTCAAGCACTCTTCTACATGCAAGCGCGCGTGCGTGCGTGTGCAAGAGAGATAGTGTATGTGTGTGTGCAAGCGTGTGTGGGTGAGTGAGTGAGTGAGCAAGCGACAATGTATGAGCGATGTACATTATGTTTTAGAGGACGAAGAACATGCAATGATGAATGCATACACATTCGCCTTTGAGCAAGCTCATATAAATAAGATGGGACAGTAAGAACTGATGATTTGTGAGGGAAAAAACACAGCCTGCGCACTTCTGGACACACATTTTCGCACAACACACACCAGTATTATCTAACTAACCTGGTCCCCTCCAGTATTGGAGTTGTCACTGTACCCCCCACTCTGGTAGTTACCCTGTGCACAAAACACGCCAACGCACATCAATATTTTCAAAATTTGACACAAACAGGCCTAGCTGACTACTACACAATGGCACCTTTGACTGGTTTTTTAACTAAAAATATACAAATGACATATTGAGGACAACATTATTTTTTTTAATTATTATTCTTTGGTGGCAGGCAATATGTCATAAGTTCATGATAACAAATACTTGCACACAGGAGTTTGTGGCTGTTTTGTCTTAAATTGTGTCAAATTTTAGAAGCCTCAGGCTGTCAAGGTTACCTTCCTGAAGAAATCTAGAGCATCAAAAAATGCAATAAAGGAAATGTACCGTATACTCATCATAATTACACACATCATGACACATATTTAGAGACTTAAAATGAACGAAAAATCCTTGCATTTCAATAAACTGTGAACTGAAAAGGCATCGCTTTCTCTCATCTTCTCCTCTCTCTCTCCATCTCCAGTTCTCTTTCTGTATCTCTCTCTCTGTGCATGTTCATATCATTATCTGTTTGCTTTATCGTTTTGTATTAGTCTTGTTTCCGTCTCAAGGACAGATTGTAAGAATAGGCCAGGCCTAAACTCTCAATCCTAGCGTAATAAAGTTTTCAAGTGTCAAGTGTCTGTGTGATAGCAGCAGTCCCACCCCATGCCTGCTTCCCACTGACCTGGGTGTTGTACTGACTGTAGCTGTCACTGTACCCACTCATCTCCTGGAATGAAATAACATGTCACAAACTTTCAAAAAGACGTAATGTTATACATGTTATATATCGACTTTAAAAAGATTACCCCTCTCTCCACCCCCACCCCCACACGCTTCTTTGTGCGGACTGCTGCGGAGTGGAACAAGCTGAGCGAGGCCACCGTCAACGCAGGCTCCATCAGTGCATTTACATCAGAGCTGATCAGATCTCCATCTGAGCCTGCCCCAACTGACCACTAAAATTAGATTCCCCCCTCCCCCCTTCTCCTCCCCCTCCCCCCCGTTGTTGCTGGAAGTGGGGCCTGTTCCTTCCCGGCTGAACTGGGTGGTTTAATGGTCTTAACCCAGTGCAAGCTTTAGGTCTTTTTCTTTCTTTATTTTCTGTAGGTACATGCACCCTCCTAGTTCTGTCGTGACTATTGCCAGTATTGACACCTGCGACGTATTGATCCTGATCCTGATAAAATTTTAAAACAGAGTCTATATATCATTAACAAACCTTGATACCAGCCTTGAGCACTTGAGACAGTCATAAAGACTCATACAGTTTCAGATTTCAATCTTTTTTAAATTTATGTCGTTATTGTTTTAATGCCATTTGATAAAGACTTCACTTCATATTTGTTAACGAAATGACAGAATTTTACAGAAGACTAAAACCCCAGAATTGTTTGTTATGAATTATGTTTGAAATTATTCTTATACCTCACCAAAAAAAAAAAGGTGGGGGTGGGGGAGGGGGGGGGGGGGGTTGAGATCAGTCTACATGTTCAAGAGAATACGAAGCACAAGGTCAAGTTTTTAAGACCCGTTGGGGTTTCAAAGTTTACGGAAGCAATGCTGAATGGATCTACTTCAAAACTCTTCTGTACACAGCAACAACAAAAAGACAGAAATCACACACAGTAGAGTGGCACAGTGGTAACGCGTTTGCTTCGTGTCAAGTAAACCCGAGTTCGAACCTGGGTACAGGGGATTTTTCCTCTCACTTTGCACTAGGCCTTACGGTCTGAATGCAGAGTCTTTAGGATGAGACGATAAACTGAGGTCCCATGTGCCCATGCACTTAGCACACGTTAAACCCAGTGGCAACAAAAAAGTTGTCATTTGGTCAAAATTTACACACACACACCCCTTTTCCTTCCTCATCAATCACACTAAAAAAATCCCATGCCAAAATAAAAGAAGGTGGCGCGCCTCTGGCTGCAACGCGCTCTCCAGGTGGGAGCAACCCGAATTTCACAGAGATGCCTCTGTGACTATAAAGTACCTAATACCTAATACACACACAACCACTGTCGCACACCAACTCACCCCATAACCACCTCCGCCATAGTTCCCGTAAGACGACGCAGCGTTGCCGTCTTTGTTGCTGTTGTTGCCCCCTGACCCCGCCATGCCCAACCTTTGACCCATGACCCCTCCTGACCCCTGCCCTCCCCCCACCCCGCTACCCCAGGCCGGCTTGGGGGCCTCTCCTAGCACCCCCTTCCCCCCTCCCTGCCCCATGGAGGAGCCTCCACTGCTTCCCCCCATTCCCAGGGTGTCCATGCCGCTTCCAAAGTTGCCACCCCCAGCACTGTTGCCGCCCCCCACGTTGCCCGTTCCCATTGCCATGCCGGACATGTTGCCTCCACTGCCCATGCCATCGTTGCCAGGCATGTTTCCCATTCCAGATGCATTTCCCATTACAGGCATGTTTCCCATTCCAGATGCATTTCCCATGGTACCCATTGTATTTCCCATTCCAGGCATGTTTCCCATTCCGGGTGTATTTCCCATTCCGGGTGTATTTCCCATTCCAGGTGTATTTCCCGTTCCAGACACGTTTCCCATTCCAGGTGTATTTCCCGTTCCAGGCATGTTTCCCATGTTACCCGTTCCGGGTGTATTTCCCATTCCAGGTGTATTTCCCATTCCAGGTGTATTTCCCATTCCAGGTGTATTTCCCATTCCTGACATATTATCAGACATGTTGCCAACCACTCCAGACATATTGCCACCCATACTTTTGCCCATACCAGACATATTGCCGCCAGTATTGCCACCCATTCCCGACATGTTTCCCATTCCTGGCATATTTCCACCCATTCCTGGCATATTTCCACCCATGCCAGACATATTTCCACCCATTCCTGGCATATTTCCACCCATGCCAGACATATTTCCACCCATATTCCCACCCATTCCTGGCATATTTCCACCCATTCCTGGCATATTTCCACCCATTCCTGGCATGTTTCCACCCATGCCAGACATATTTCCACCCATTCCTGGCATGTTTCCACCCATGCCAGACATATTTCCACCCATTCCTGGCATGTTTCCACCCATGCCAGACATATTTCCACCCATTCCTGGCATGTTTCCACCCATTCCTGACATATTTCCACCCATTCCTGGCATACTTTCACCCATATTTCCACCCATTCCTGACGTGCTACCACCCATTCCTGGCATATTTCCCATGCCGTATCCCATGTTGCCGCCCACCATGCCTTTCCCCGCGCCGCCCATGTTTTTGCTGCTGTTGCCGGGCATGTTTCCCATCACCCCCCGACCCCCTGGCCCCCCTGGCCCTCCTCCCCCTCTCCCTCCCCTTTGCTGCGGGTTCATCTGAGACGATTTCTCTATGGCTCCCAGGGCGGTGGGGCTGTGGAGAAAACAAACAGAAACGTTACAATGAAAAGGGAGTGAAGGCGGTGTTAACCCAACACGGAGATGGAAAGAAAGGAGAGAGACAAAGCATGGGCGAAAGTAAAGCAGTCTCTCAATCCTGAAATGACACGTTTCAATGTTCCCTAACTCATTTGCATCGCAATGATTTTGAATTATTCAAAAAAACTCACAAATCACTCCAGACTCACACACACAAAAAACATACATAAACAGAAGATCAGACTTTTTTATATAGAAAAACTCTCTACACCGATTGGTTTCCCCACAACAAACCACTACAAAAGCAACCACTACAAAAGCAAAGTCAGAGGCAAAATTGTGGTCTAAGGAAGCGAAGCGAGTTTAGAAGTAACCAAGGTATGGTGTGCACAGATTTACTTCCCTTGAAGCAAATGCATCAAATTGACAGCTATCTATTAATTCCAAACATGTATGGCCGGAACGACTTGAATGAGTTAAATCTTCCCAGTCCTGAAGTGATGACAGCATTAAAAAATAATTTTCAATGTGTGTGTCTGTGTATGGCTGGTACCCACGTGTCGTCATATCCGGCCAGGAGCGTGCCATATTATGGGAGACTGCCATCTTAGTCAGTAACTTTGTTTGAAAAAATGCCAGATCGATGCTGTTTACACACAAATCTGACTAAGATGGCGACACTTCCGTTGGATGCGCACGCAGGTGGGGGGGAGCCATACATGATGGGTGGGGATAGTGCTAGTATTCCATGTCTATCATCTTGTTATAGTCTCCCTTCAATGTTGGCTGAAATGTTTGATTATATAAGACCGTGGATCCGGATGACAAGATGGCCAATCCTGAAGACTCTTTCTATCAGTTTTTTCAATCCTGATTTCAGGAGCATGCCTGAACTACTGTCACCCTTGACAAGATGTCCAATCCTGAAGACTCTTTCTATCAGTTTTTTTCAATCCTGATTTCAGGAGCATGCCTGAACTACTGTCACCCTTGACAAGATGTCCAATCCTGAAGACTCTTTCTATCAGTTTTTTCAATCCTGATTTCAGGAGCATGCCTGAACTACTGTCACCCTTGACAAGATGTCCAATCCTGAAGACTCTTTCTATCAGTTTTTTCAATCCTGATTTCAGGAGCATCCTGATTTCTGAACTACTGTCACCCTTGACAAGATGTCCAATCCTGAAGACTCTTTCTATCAGTTTTTTCAATCCTGATTTCAGGAGCATGCCTGAACTACTGTCACCCTTGACAAGATGTCCAATCCTGAAGACTCTTTCTATCAGCTTTTTCAATCCTGATTTCAGAAGCATGCCTGAACTACTGTCACCCATCACACAGACACGGAGAAATAGAAAGGTTTTTCTTCCAACTCCAAAGGTGGTGGTAGTATACAAGGAAACAACAGAGTCCACATTTGTAAAGAGACAGTAATAAAGCCTGATCTGTTAAGATGACAGAGAGGGTGAGACAAACAGACAGAGGTAGAAAGGCAGCAGGAATCTACAAGGAAATACTTACATAGAGACTGACAGACAGAAAGAGACGAAAAGAGAGAAACAAGAAGAGGCACAGAAATATAAAGGAAGACTGAAACCAAAACGAACAGGAGAATAAAAAGACTGATTTGTTGAGCATGAAGAAAGAAAAGACAAGGAGTCAGCAAACAACAAACATTCACCTAGCAGTGATATTGGTCATGAGTACCAACAAAACTCCTCATTCTGTCCCCCCAGTTGTTTGGAGGCCAAGTAACACTAACACTAAGCTAAACTACACTCATCAAACACAACACAGTTCCATTCAGGTTCACCTGGCAGTGATGTTGGTCATCAAGGCCGACAGGAACCCCTGGTTCTGTCCCCCCAGTTGCTTGGAGGCCACCTGTTCCAGCGTCTGCATGAAGCGGGCCGCCCCGGGGGTCTGGGGCGGCTTGGGCACCTCACCCAGCAACCCCGCACCCGGACCCACACCCGGACCTGGACCCATACCAGGACCCTGACCCATGCCAGGACCCGGACCCATACCAGGACCCGGACCCATACCAGGACCCATGCCGGGACCGGTACCGGCGTTCATCCCAGGGCCGGCGCCGGGTGGGGGCATCATGAGTGTGGCGGCCATCTGCTGATTGGCCGAGTGTCTGGCCAATGAGGCGGCAGCAGCGGCGGCTGCCTGGGCCATGGGGGAGTCGTTCTGTGTGCCTGCCTGCATGGCCGTGATCACCTGGCCTAGAGTGATCAGCATACTGCAACATAAGACAGGAGACAGGAGACTCATGTACCATATTGTACGGACTACAAGGTGCTTCTAATTAGAAGGCACGCCCCCTGAATTTAACCAAAGAAAATGAATTTAAATCTACACAAGGCGCAATGTATTTTAAGGCGCATGCAAAATGACCGAACAAAAGCATAAAAATAAAAAATAAATTGAAAACATGAGGTCAAATCAAACAAAGGGGGTCGGCATTTAGTCTAGTTCTGTCAAAACAGAGAGAGAGAGAGAGAGAGTAATGCATGCGCGTGTCAATGTAAATTAGAGGTTCTGGGTGATGAGTATAAAGAAAAAGAAAAGTAGGTGAACAAGATTCCCAAAACTGTGCTTCCGACTTGAGGAAACGTACAGTTCTGATCTCCGGCTTTCATAAAAAAATAAATAAAAAAATGACCAAATATGCAGTATGTACCTGAGGTTGAGGAAGCTGGAGTTGTTGATGAACTTGGACAGCACGGCCCTCACAGAGGGGTTGGAGGACGTCTGGGCGGCAGGGTGCTCCCTCAGGCTGTCCGGGGTCACCGTAGACATCTGGACAGCAAACACCAAACATGGGGGACTATTAAACCACTGCTAAATACTGACCTTATTTCACCACACAAAAACAAGCCATGTACTGAAGTCAAATTTCAGACAAAGAGAAAAGGGATAAATTGTACCAGGTTTTTTTATAGTTAAGACACATCCATACCGAAAAAAGATTGAAGAAAAATTATGGATGAAGCGGTATGTTACATTGCCTTTCTGAACATTGTTGGTTCTTTTTTAAAAGATTATGAAATAAAATGAAAAGTCTGTATAAAAGGTTTTCCGCTAACGCTGAGGGAAAATTTCATTAAGAGTACTTGGTACTATTGGACCACTGTTGGCTACTGTTGACTATTGGACCGATTGTTCCAATGTTGCTTAACCTTTAGCACCCTGCATTTTTTCTGACGTTCCGTTCTCTGCCACTGCATTCTTTTTGAGGCGGTGAAAAATGCTTACACCCACTTGATTAAAAATGCTATAATTTTCTCTGTGTGTTGTGTGCAGACTTGATTATTGGAATAATAATAAAGAGATGATTGAGGAAAGTTTTGATATGATGTATTTTGCTGTCCGTGTATGTTTTGTTGTTTAAAAAAAAAGAAGAAGTGAAATCAACAAAGCGAAAGTGTTGACTAACTGTTTCGGCACGGTCGGAATGAGTGCCGTCTGCTTCAAAGTTCGCCCACTGACTAACTAACTCATGTCTAAGATCCCTTTAACGAAATAACTCACGGAAATATCATTAAGAATATTATGAAAGGCATCATTTTCTTTGAATTCAACCTAGTAGTCAAAATCGGAACCGAATCACAATCGCGGCTCGAATCGATATTGGATCGTCTTCATCGAGTCACACTGACATCGGCTACCCCCCCTTCTACTGCATAACGATCTTCTATCACCCTTTCACTGTCGATATCCGACCTAACAAAGCCTAAGAATTCATGATTTAAACAAATATCGACGCTAATTTCCAGTAGGAAGCTTCGCCAACACGGAAATCCGCCATATTTGATAGTGAACTTTACTTTCTGACCGATTGAAACTTTGAAAAATTCATACGACTACTAAAAAATCAAATGGCGGCTTGCTGGAAGAGAAGCAAGGAGCCGAGCCTCATTCTGAAGCTATAGTGAGGTAGTTTCTATTATTAGTAACAAAAATAAGGTCCGCGAAGCATTGGTTTGGGGGTACCCTCTCAGGGCGACACAGTGCGCCTGCAGTTACAGGGGATATTATCGGCTCGGGGACACAGTGCGCCTGCAGTGTGCTAAAGGTTAAGTCACCAATATAGTAGGTACTGTATTTTTCTAACTATAAGGCACAACCCCAAATTTACACAAACCTTGGAATTTGTTCTATTTTCTTCCTATAATATCAGTCATATTATAAGGCGCAGGGGTCTCAGTTTGGGACCACTGCCTTATAGTGTGAACTACGGGGTAGTGGTGGACCTGACCAGACTGACCACTGCCTTATAGTGTGAACTACGGGGTAGTGGTGGACCTTTGGCCAGACTGACCATTGCCTTATAGTGTGAACTACGGGGTAGTGGTGGACCTTATGAGTGTGAACTACGGGGTAGTGGTGGACCTTTGGCCAGACTGACCATTGCCTTATAGTGTGAACTACGGGGTAGTGGTGGACCTTTGGCCAGACTGACCATTGCCTTATAGTGTGAACTACGGGGTAGTGGTGGACCTGACCAGACTGACCACTGCCTTATAGTGTGAACTACGGGGTAGTGGTGGACCATTGCCTTATAGTGTGAACTACGGGGTAGTGGTGGACCTGACCAGACTGACCATTGCCTTATAGTGTGAACTACGGGGTAGTGGTGGACCTGACCAGACTGACCATTGCCTTATAGTGTGAACTACGGGGTAGTGGTGGACCTTTGGCCAGACTGATCATTGCCTTATAGTGTGAAATATGGTGTAGTGGTGGACCTTTGGCTAGACTGACCATTGCCTTATAGTGTGAACTACGGCCCAACGGGGTAGTGGTGGACCTGGCCAGACTGACCAATGCCTTATAGTGTTAACTATAGGGTAGTGGTGGACCTGGCCAGACTGACCTGGTCAAGCTGCTGCCGGAGGGTGCACAGGATGATCATGGCCTGAGCGGTCAGCGAGTCCCCCGCCTGGGTCATCTTGCGACTGGCCTCTGGACTCTGCTGCTCACGGGGCAAAGACACACATCACACAGATAGGTCACTGCATTGTTAGGACTCTGCTGCTCACAGGGCAAAAACACACATCACACAGATAGGTCACTGCATTGTTAGGCCTCTGCTGCTCACGGGGCAAAGACACACATCACACAGATAGGTCACTGCATTGTTAGGCCTCTGCTGCTCACGGGGCAAAGACATGCATGAAACAGATAGGTCACTGCATTGTTAGGCCTCTGCTGCTCACAGGGCAAAAACACACATCACACAGATAGGTCACTGCACTGTTAGGCCTCTGCTGCTCACGGGGCAAAGACACACATCACACAGATAGGTCACTGCACTGTTAGGCCTCTGCTGCTCACGGGGCAAAGACATGCATGAAACAGATAGGTCACTGCATTGTTAGGCCTCTGCTGCTCACAGGGCAAAAACACACATCACACAGATAGGTCACTGCATTGTTAGGACTCTGCTGCTCACGGGGCAAAGACACACATCACACAGATAGGTCACTGCATTGTTAGGCCTCTGCTGCTCACAGGGCAAAAACACACATCACACAGATAGGTCACTGCACTGTTAGGCCTCTGCTGCTCACGGGGCAAAGACACACATCACACAGATAGGTCACTGCACTGTTAGGCCTCTGCTGCTCACAGGGCAAAAACACACATCACACAGATAGGTCACTGCATTGTTAGGCCTCTGCTGCTCACGGGGCAAAGACATGCATGAAACAGATAGGTCACTGCATTGTTAGGCCTCTGCTGCTCACGGGGCAAAGACATGCATGAAACAGATAGGTCACTGCATTGTTAGGCCTCTGCTGCTCACGGGGCAAAGACATGCATGAAACAGATAGGTCACTGCATTGTTAGGACTCTGCTGCTCACGGGGCAAAGACATGCATGAAACAGATAGGTCACTGCATTGTTAGGACTCTGCTGCTCACGGGGCAAAGACATGCATGAAACAGATAGGTCACTGCATTGTTAGGACTCTGCTGCTCACGGGGCAAAGACATGCATGAAACAGATAGGTCACTGCATTGTTAGGACTCTGCTGCTCACAGGGCAAAAACACACATCGCACAGATAGGTCACTGCACTGTTAGGCCTCTGCTGCTCACAGGGCAAAAACACACATCACACAGATAGGTCACTGCATTGTTAGGCCTCTGCTGCTCACAGGGCAAAAACACACATCGCACAGATAGGTCACTGCACTGTTAGGCCTCTGCTGCTCACAGGGCAAAAACACACATCACACAGATAGGTCACTGCATTGTTAGGACTCTGCTGCTCACGGGGCAAAGACATGCATGAAACAGATAGGTCACTGCATTGTTAGGACTCTGCTGCTCACAGGGCAAAAACACACATCGCACAGATAGGTCAATAGTATGTCTACGAGTTAGGATCAAATGAATGGCAATCAGTCTGTTTTCAATACTTATTGTGCCAATAGTATGTTTGTGATTTAGGATCCAATAGCATTTTTCAGTCTTTTTCAATGCTCAATGACTTGTGCATTGTACAATGAAGAAAAGCAGACAGAACTTACCAGGTTGGTGTTGAGAGACCCGGTCAGGAAATTCAGCTGTTTCGCCAACATACTGGTGAACTGCAGACACAACATCAACAATCATTACTAAGACTATTGACTAATACTATTCACTAAGACTATTGACTAATACTATTTTACTAATACTATTTACTAAGACTATTCACTAATACTATTTACTAATACTATTTTACTAATACTATTTTACTAATACTATTTTACTAATACTATTTTACTAAGACTATTCACTAATACTATTCACTAATACTATTGACTAATACTATTTTACTAATACTATTTTACTAATACTATTTACTAATACTATTTACTAATACTATTTTACTAATACTATTTACTAATACTATTTTACTAATACTATTTACTAATACTATTTACTAATACTATTTACTAATACTATTTACTAATACTATTTACTAATACTATTTACTAATACTATTTACTAATACTATTTTACTAATACTATTTTACTAATACTATTTACTAATACTATTTACTAATACTATTTACTAATACTATTTACTAATACTATTTTACTAATACTATTTTACTAATACTATTTTACTAATACTATTTACTAATACTATTTACTAATACTATTTACTAATACTATTTACTAATACTATTTTACTAATACTATTTACTAATACTATTTACTAATACTATTTACTAATACTATTTACTAATACTATTTTACTAATACTATTTACTAATACTATTTACTAATACTATTTACTAATACTATTTACTAATACTATTAATTAATACTATTTATTAATACTATTTTACTAATACTATTTACTAATACTATTTTACTAATACTATTTTACTAATACTATTTTACTAATACTATTTACTAATACTATTTTACTAATACTATTTACTAATACCATTGATAAAACTCCACCTGATGCACACTGTAAAGGCATAGAGGGGTGGGGGGAGAGAGAGAGAGAGAAATGTCTAGTTTTTAACGCCAACAGCCCATATTCAAGTTTGGATTACAGAAGAGACCGTAATTTTCTGACCATAAGGCAATATTTTTTTTCTTCAAATTCGACCTCTGCGCCTAATCATGTAATATATGAGGGCACCCTACTTGTGAACAAAGACGTGAGAAGAGTGAGGCAAAGACTGCCGGGCAGCGTACATTGGTGGCATACTAGAAATTGAAAGGGTTTGCGAGTCACCATTACACCAGATATTCACTGTAAAACAATTCAAAATCCTTATTATCATCAGAGATAACATCCATCAGACACCATAACCCTTCATTGGATATACAAATCTTTTTGCTGACCTTCAAATATGCATGCATGTTTGTCAGTATGTACTCACCGGCTCTTTCTTGGTGGCGTGCAGGTGCACCACAAACATCACCAGCAAACCAAGCTGTGTGTGTCTGTCTGTCTGTGCGTGCATGCATGTTTGTCAGTCTGTACTCACCGGCTCTTTCTTGGTGGCGTGCAGGTGCACCACAATCACCACCAGCAAACCAAGCTGTGTGTGTCTGTCTGTCTGTGCGTGCATGTTTGTCAGTCTGTACTCACCGGCTCTTTCTTGGTGGCGTGCAGGTGCACCACAATCACCACCAGCAAACCAAGCTGTGTGTGTCTGTCTGTCTGTGCGTGCATGCATGTTTGTCAGTCTGTACTCACCGGCTCTTTCTTGGTGGCGTGCAGGTGCACCACAAACATCACCAGCAAACCAAGCTGTGTGTCTGTCTGTCTGTCTGTGCGTGCATGCATGTTTGTCAGTCTGTACTCACCGGCTTTCTTGGTGGCGTGGAGATGCACCACAAACATCACCAGCAGACCAAGCTGTGTGTCTGTCTGTCTGTCTGTGCATGCATGTTTGTCAGTCTGTACTCACTGGCTCTTTCTTGGTGGCGTGGAGATGCACCACAAACATCACCAGCAGACCAAGCTGCAGGTGCGGGTTCATCATGGGACTCATGGGCAGGGCGGGGGCAGGACCCAACAGACCTGAAATTACACCAACACTCGCTCAACAACCAACATTCCCTTTTCAAAAACAATCACCATTCACACCCTCAATATCTCTCCAGAAAAACAGACAGTGGCTTGGAAGAAAGCAGCTGTAGATTTTAAGCATGCCCAGCAGAGTGTGAAGCGGGCGTATGACTTACCTTTGAGCTAAACTAGCCCTCACGGCTGATCCATTCTGAAAAACCACAGCAGGCGTTCGCTGAATTTGTCTGAAGCCACACAGACACTTTACTCCCTTCTTTTCAGCGAGGAGCATCATTCATAACTACTGATCCGTTGCTATGAATGTAATTGGTTCTAATCATGAACGCTTGAAGCATTGGGCCAGTTGCTGTTGATTCACTGCTCAGATGTTCAATTCCTGTGTGTCAAACAATCTACACAAGAATTGTATTTTCGCCATCAGGAACCATGGGGTCTCAGCCCACTCTCTCTCTCTCTCTCAATTGTAAAGACGTAGACATATGTCTGACCTTTTCCCTGTCTTTTCCCCTCTCTCTCTCATGCAGTTATGGATGAATTTCCCCCTCTCTCTCTCCGTCCTTCTCCCTCTCTCTCTCTCTGATGTAGAGGTATGGACAAATTTCTCTCTCTCTCTCTCTCTCTCTCTCTCTCTCTCTCTCTCTCTCTCTCTCACACACACACACACACACACACACATACTTTTTTGTTCCACATGTCAAGAGCCATCACTTTTGCCATTGCAGCATCCTCTTTTATCAATCTCTTTTCACAGTTTTTGTTGCTGTCGTAGTTGTTTGCTTGTTTGTTTTTGTGTTGATGAAGATTTGTTTTGAGACAACTGTTCATGTATAAATCCTTTATTTCCAGACTCAGTCAATAGCAACTGCAAATGACTCACTCGGATCAGAACCTCCTCCTGATTCAATATGCAGATCACAAAAAATTGTTCTTATAACAGATTTTGGAGACTGCTTGACTGAAGAGGGGAAGTATTGTTGTGTTTCTGTGTTGTTTGAAAAAAACATTTGTCAAAATATCACGTTTTGTCTCGTCAATAAAATAATCATCTTATCTAGCTTTTTGTTTTGGTGGTGTGGTTGTTTTTGTCTGGTCCGTCCGTCCGGCTATTCGTCCGTTTTTCTCAAAAACTATTCAGTCTATCATCATCAAATTTGGTATACTAGTTTGCCAAGATGCAAGCTATCCACTGATGTATTTAGTTTTACATTAAGGTCAAGGTCGCGCCAGTTACGGGGTTCAAACCCCAAAACACATAATCGCTAATATCTCGCGACGTTTTGCATGTATTTCAATGCAGTTTTTTTCACAACATTTTTTGATGAATAGTCTATAACACAGTTGTCATGAATTTTTCTGTGCGCTCGTGTGCGCATGATCGCGCGCGCTCAAATCACGGGTCCGAACCCCAAGGCTATATATAAATAACTATTCAGTTACGTATGTGCTGTTTTGATGCGTTTTTATGTAGTTACGTGCTGTTTTGATGCGTTTTTATGTATGTGTACAGCCGACACATTCCGATTTCGGAGTAGCTCGGCAATGCTGCGAGGGGACTTTGCAGCCGCTCGGCGTTGCACTTGTTGTTTTTTTTATAGACTATAAGGCAATTTATTTTTTTCTGACTGAAGCCCCTACATCTGAGAATATGAATATGTAATAACTATGATTACAAAATCAGATTTTGGTAACATGTTGGGGGGAAGGGATGGGGGGGGGGGGGGCGAGGGTTGTGTGACTGCATGGTAAAAAATATGAAGTGCCTTGCCGTACGTAACATATGGTAACAGATCTCACTTTAACATTACCATTTGGCCATTCCAGAAATGGGTAAAATTATGGACACGTCTTCCGTTTCCACCGGTTTCTGCAGCACCAAGGCTCTTTTCTCTGACAGGAAAATGTCGGCATAATCTTTCATGCTTAGTTCTTGAGCATCTCAAAATTGCTTCTTGGAATAGATTACCGCACGCATCAGATCAAAATGCTCCATCACTTAGCTTTGCGAATTATACCAATATTGCTTCTTGGAATAGCTTACCGCACGCATCAGATCAAAATGCTCCATCACTTAGCTTTGTGAATGATAACAATATATGTCTGCCATAGGCAATGGGTCAGTCTTTGTCTTTGAAATATGATGAGCGGAATTATGGTGTGCAGTTAAGCGTTGGGTTGCAATGACGTCTTTACCATCATTTTACTTATAAGCATACATCATTACATGGGTGCTCCTGGAAAATTTCAAAAATCCTGCAACAGTGCAAGGGGGCAGCCCCGGCGGAGTGCAGGAGCAGCGAACACACACACATTTACTGCTCTTCTTTCACCCCTCTAGACTAGTACAAGTGCTACATACCTTCGAATATAGCAAAAGCTTATATAGACCCTTTTTATTGCACAAGTTTGTGTATGTGTAAGAAACTGTAAGAAAATCGTTGCTTCTCAAATTCTCATAATCCGGCGACGCCGGCTCTAAGAAAATTAAAAATCCTGCAATGCAGGACATCCTGAAAGAAGGAGCATCCATGAGCATATTCAGAAAATAGTTTTAAATAATGGGGGGTTTATGGGGGTGGCATAAGCTGGTGTTTGTGTGAGTTTTCCAAAGAAACTAAAAATTGGGAGATGTTGCAGAAGTACAAAGATGGCAGAGAAAGGAATGGGAGAGGGAGAGGGGAGGTAAAAAGAGATAACGGAAAAAAGGAATATATGAGAGAGAGAGAGAGAGAGAGAGAGAGAGAGAGAGAGAGAGAGAGAGAGAGAGAGAGAGAGAGAGAGATAGATAGATAGAGAGAGAGAGAGAGAGAGAGAGAGAGAGAGAGAGAGAGAGAGAGAGAACACAAACAAATAAGCACACAAACCACCACAAATAAATAAAACAGCTGCCCCCCAAAACCATGAAAAATAAATAGTAAAAAAAACCAGAATGGCTAAGTCAGTCAACCTGCCAATTACTCAACCACCCGACTAATTCCTTCCTAATCTTTGCTGTTGCCGCTTGCTTTTTTCGCAATGTTGATTGTTTGGGTCTAATCGCATTATCTATATTTGCTTTCCACTTGACAATTAAATCTAAATTCACTGGCCTAAGAAAAAAGGTATCAAATTCTGTGGCCTTGCATGCCCTGCTCTCATGGTGACCTCAGTTTCGATTACCAATCCAGTTTATGCCCTTGCTGCGTTCGGGTCAAGGTCATGGGGATCAGTATGTTCTGGGGAGCTGTCGATGGACAGACGAGGTGGCACCCTCGGAGGAGGACCTCACTCACGCTGGCTCCGCAACTAAGACATTATTGTCGTCAGTAGGGGGCTTAGTAGGCGGTGTCCTGTGAACAGGCTCTCCTGAACTCCACCGAAGTGATTCAGCGGCAGTGCAGTGTCTCTTCGGTTGGTTGTCTCCTGACGGCCTAACATATATTTGCTCCCCTTGGACTGCTGGTTTTGGATTCTGCAACTTGAACAAGTCAGGGTGTGGCTGCTGCGAGTTGGGACTTGAAATGAGCAGCATGGGAGCAACGCCACTGTACGGCCACAAAGATGGCACAGCAAAACAAAAAAACTAAAAAATCCACTGGCCTAAGCAATACAAAATTATTTAGTAATTGAAAACAAGTTTTTAAAACAAAGGTACCATACTAAGATTTGCATTAACGATGGTGAATTCATTTGTTTTAGCTTTGTCAGGCTCCAACTGTCCAAGTGATCAAAACATTTCCCATTTTTCAAAGACTTGTCAGATGTTTACTGCCAATGTTTACCTCCCCCACAATCAATTTATTAACATTCTGATTTCATCATCATTGTCCTCCAACCCAAATGCATGTGGGAAGGAGTATATCTTTTTACAAAATGAAAGTGTGAGTCAAGATTAGAGGTGGTCAATTCTGGACAACCACCTAAACAGTTTAACTTAAAGCATCTTTTTCATCCAAACTAATTATATTTAGTGATAAAAATATTTACATAGTTGATTGACCAGGTCAAAGGAAGAGAAAAATACTGAGCCTTATACTAACAGCTGACAAACCACTGAGCCTTATACTAAGAGCTGACAAACCATTGAAACAAAACCAATAGACCACAAGAAAATCCAATGACAAAACAATAATTATAACACATTTATTAGAACACGACACAATCAAGGACAATTTATCCATAAACACAAACTGACAGAAAGAACACAGCACAACACAATTAAGGACACATCCATACAACACAACACAAATTGACAGAACAACACGACACAATTAAGGACAAATCCATACAACACAACACAAATTGACAGAACAACACGACACAATCAAGGACACCTCCATACAACACAACACAAATTGACAGAACACCACGACACAATCAAGGATAAATCCATACAACACAACACAAATTGACAGAACAGCACGACACAATCAAGGATAAATCCATACAACACAACACAAATTGACAGAACAACACGACACAATTAAGGACACCTCCATACAACACAACACAAATTGACAGAACACCACGACACAATCAAGGATAAATCCATACAACACAAACTGACAGAACACAGCACAACCCAATCAAGGATAAATCCATACAACACAAACTGACAGAAGACAGCACGACACAATCAAGGACAAATCCATACAACACAACACAAATTGACAGAGGACAACACGATCAAGGACAAATCCACACAACACAAATTGACAGAAGACAACACGACACAATGAAGGACAAATCCACACAACACAAACTGACAGAAGACAACACGACACAATCAAGGACAAATCCACACAACACAACACAAATTGACAGAGGACAACACGACACAATGAAGGACAAATCCACACAACACAAACTGACAGAAGACACCACGACACTATCAAGGACAAATCCACACAACACAACACAAATTGACAGAGGACAACACGACACAATGATTGAATGAAGGACAAATCCACACAACACAAACTGACAGAAGACACCACGACACAATCAAGGACAAATCCACACAACACAACACAAATTGACAGAGGACAACACGACACAATGAAGGACAAATCCACACAACACAAACTGACAGAAGACAACACGACACAATGACGGACAAATCCACACAACACAAACTGACAGAAGACAACATAACACAATCAAGGACAAATCCACACAACACAAACTGACAGAAGACAACATAACACAATCAAGGACAAATCCACACAACACAAACTGACAGAAGACAACATAACACAATCAAGGACAAATCCACACAACACAAACTGACAGAAGACAACATAACACCATCAAGGACAAATCCACACAACACAAACTGACAGAAGACAACATAACACAATCAAGGACAAATCCACACAACACAACACAGTCATCAAAGGTGACTAAAACACAAACAAAAACACAATCTAAAGAGAAAACCAATTAACAAAGTGACACTCATATATATATTCAGAATTAGCTTCTTTTTGTCCTTCTCTCTCTCTCTGTGACAGAATATACACTCTCTCTCTCTCACTACCTCAATCTCTCTCCTACACACACACACACACACACACACACACACACACACACACACACACACACACACACACACACACACACACACACAAAAACATAGACACACAAAGATACAGACACACACACAGAGCAAAACATGACAAAACATGTACAAATCACATACTGACAAACACACACACACACACACACTAACAGACTCACAAATCATATATATACATACAAACATAACAAGAAACACAAATTGACAATCGCACACAGACACAACACACACATACACACATGTGTATACAAACATAAAAAGAACCCCACAGACACACACAGACATACAGTGATACACACACACACAGAGTGACAGACATACATACAAACAAACACAGACAGACATACAGACACACACAGACATACAGTGATACACACACACACAGAGTGACAGACATACATACAAACAAACACAGACAGACATACAGACACACAGACTCACACAGACACACAGACATACAGACACACACAGACAAATAGAGACACACAGAGACATACAGACAAATAGAGACACACAGACATACAGACACACAGACATATAGACACACACAGACAAATAGAGACACACAGAGACATACAGACAAATAGACACACAGACATACAGACACACAGACATACAGACACACACAGACAAATAGAGACACACAGAGACATACAGACAAATAGACACACAGACATACAGACACACAGACATATAGACACACACAGACATACACACAGAGACATACAGACACACACAGACACAGAGACATAGACACACACAGACATACAGGCACACGGAGACATACAGACACACACAGACATACAGGCACACGGAGACATACAGACACATAGACACAGAGACATCTAGACACACACAGACATACAGACACACAGAGACATACAGACACACAGAGACATACAGACACACGCAAACATACAGACACTCAGACATACAAACACACACAGACATACACACACACACAGACATACAGACACACACAGACATACAGACACACACACACACACAGACATACAAACACACACAGACATACACACACACAGACATACAAACACACAAAAACATACAAACACACAGACATACAGACACACTCAGACATACAGACACACTCAGAAATACACACACACAGACATACAGACACACACAGACATACAGACACACTCAGACATACAGACACACTCAGACATACACACACACAGACATACAGACACACTCAGACATACACACACACAGACATACACAGACATACAGACACACTCAGACATACACACACACAGACATACACAGACATACACACACTCAGACATACAAACACACACATACATACAGACACACACAGACATACAGACACACTCAGAGTCAGACATACAGACACACACAAACATAGACACATCCACAGAGAAAGAATAACACGAACATAATCAAACACCCCCGAAGCGTTATTTAACAAAACATAACACAATAACATAACACACTCACTCACACACATATACAGACAGGTGAACAGAGAAAGAGAAAGAGTGCATGCAAATGTTGGACAAACTTTGGACAAACGTAACTGAACAAATATATCGCTGTACAACATAAGTACCTTACAAGAATGACACACACTGCTGCAAGACATAGTCGCAGAAAAACAGATGTATTGACACATTCACTCCCAGTCACACAAACGCATACACAGACAAGAAGGACAAACGCATACAGACATAGTCAGAAAACAGATGTATTGACACATTCACTCCCAGTCACACAAACGCATACACAGACAAGAAGGACAAACGCATACAGACATAGTCAGAAAACAGATGTATTGACACATTCACTCCCAGTCACACAAACACAGACAAGAAGGACAAACGCGCACAGACACATTCACTCCCCCAGTCACACAAACACATACACAGACAAGAACTGAAGAAGGACAAACGCATACAGACATAGTCAGAAAACAGATGTATTGACACATTCACTCCCAGTCACACATACACAGACAAGAACTGAAGAAGGACAAACGCGCACAGACATAGTCACAGAAAAACAGATGTATTGACACATTCACTCCCAGTCACACAAACACAGACAAGAAGGACAAACGCGCACAGACATAGTCAGAAAACAGATGTATTGACACATTCACTCCCACAGTCACACAAACGCATACACAGACAAGAAGGACAAACACACACAGACATAGTCACAGAAAAACAGATGTTTTGACACATTCACTCCCAGTCACACAAACGCATACACAGACAAGAAGGACAAACGCATACAGACATAGTCAGAAAACAGATGTATTGACACATTCACTCCCAGTCACACAAACACAGACAAAAAGGACAAACGCGCACAGACACATTCACTCCCCCAGTCACACAAACACATACACAGACAAGAACTGAAGAAGGACAAACGCATACAGACATAGTCAGAAAACAGATGTATTGACACATTCACTCCCAGTCACACATACACAGACAAGAACTGAAGAAGGACAAACGCATACAGACATAGTCAGAAAACAGATGTATTGACACATTCACTCCCAGTCACACAAACACAGACAAGAACTGAAGAAGGACAAACGCGCACAGACATAGTCACAGAAAAACAGATGTATTGACACATTCACTCCCAGTCACACAAACACAGACAAGAAGGACAAACGCGCACAGACATAGTCAGAAAACAGATGTATTGACACATTCACTCCCACAGTCACACAAACGCATACACAGACAAGAAGGACAAACACACACAGACATAGTCACAGAAAAACAGATGTTTTGACACATTCACTCCCAGTCACACAAACACAGACAAGAAGGACAAACGCGCACAGACATAGTCACAGAAAAACAGATGTTTTGACACATTCACTCCCAGTCACACAAACACAGACAAGAAGGACAAACGCACACAGACATAGTCACAGAAAAACAGATGTTTTGACACATTCACTCCCAGTCACACAAACACAGACAAGGACAAACGTACACACACACACACACACTCAGACTCAAACACAGACAGACATGTAGAGAGACACACGAATATATTCTATACTGATATAGAAAGAAACAAACATACATGTGTTGAAAATTACACAACACAAATCACACATAAAAGGCACATTTCTAAATTACAAAGGACACACAACACATATTGCACACAAAAACTTCTACACATACCATACAATCAGACAAAACACACAATAAGCATGAAGAAAAGAAGAAGAAAAAGCAGATAGCACTTCACAAAATAACCCCTGTACAGAGAGTAAACAAAATCCTGAAATCCTAAGTAACCACCAAGACTCCTTTTTTCACTTTCTTTATATTTTATTTCATCAAGTCACCTTGATACTTGTTCGAAGGCAGGAGACACGACAGGCAGAGAAACAGAAAATCAAAATTCATCACTGCAAAATCAGATCCTTGGATAGGCCCTTGAATGCCTCAATTCTCAGAACAGATCACCTCTGAACGATTGAAGTGAACAAACCAGAAATCTTGAAACAAAAAGTCATCAATACAAACACAAATCTTGAAAGAAGAAAAAGAACATTATTGAAAAGCTTCTCTCAAGTTTGTGAACGTTTTTCATACTTGGGACACAGTCGACTTGTCAGAGGGGGGGGGGGGGGTACTAGAAAAAAATGTGGGATCAATCTTAGCCAAAAAAGAAATAAATTTCCTCCGCCTGCTATTGGACACAGACTTCTCGATTATAAAATGAATAACGGAAGCAGAATATAAAGATGCCTTTCCTGAAGGGAAACAAAAGGCGTTCAAAAGAAAAGGTCCGTTTAGAAAAGACTGAAAAGTACAGGACAGAAATAAATGAAAACAACTTTCCAAGCAAATTTTAAGCCAAAGAAGAAAACATAAAATGTCACACACACCCAACAAAGAGAAAAAAAGCCCTAAACCTTCTGTCCGCCAAAGCAGAATAAAATTAGAGAGAAGTTACAAAACTCTGCCTTCCAACATGAACACTGCAGAAACCAGAGACCCAAACCTGTGCTAAGATAGAAAGTCTTTCCAGGGAAGAAAAACTGAAAATCTTAAGGCAGATAATTCTGTTATTGAAATAAAACAAACAAACTGAACTGTGTGTGTGGAAAAATAAACCAATGCAGTGCAGGACGAGACAAGTCAAAACACGTGAAACACCACACAGAGAAAATGAGACGCAGAGAGGAGATAGAGAGATGAAGAAAGAGAGCAACAAGGCGGTAGAAAGAAAGAGAGCAACAAGGCAGTAGAAAGAAAGAGAGCAACAAGGCGGTAGAAAGAAAGAGAGCAACAAGGCAGTAGAAAGAAAGAGAGCAACAAGGCGGTAGAAAGAAAGAGAGCAACAAGGTGGTAGAAAGAAAGAGAGCAACAAGGTGGTAGAAAGAAAGAGAGCAACAAGGTGGTAGAAAGAAAGAGAGCAACAAGGTGGTAGAAAGAAAGAGAGCAACAAGGTAGTAGAAAGAAAGAGAGCAACAAGGTGGTAGAAAGAAAGAGAGCAACAAGTCGGTAGAAAGAAAGAGAGCAACAAGGTGGTAGAAAGAAAGAGAGCAACAAGGTGGTAGAAAGAAAGAGAGCAACAAGTCGGTAGAAAGAAAGAGAGCAACAAGGTGGTAGAAAGAAAGAGAGCAGCAAGGCGGTTGAAAGAAAGAGAGCAACAAGGCGGTAGAAAGAAAGAGAGCAACAAGGCAGTAGAAAGAAAGAGAGCAACAAGGTGGTAGAAAGAAAGAGAGAGCGACAAGGTGGTAGAAAGAAAGAGAGCAGCAAGGCGGTAGAAAGAAAGAGAGCAACAAGGTGGTAGAAAGAAAGAAAGAGCGACAAGGTGGTAGAAAGAAAGAGAGCAACAAGGTGGTAGAAAGAAAGAAAGAGCGACAAGGTGATAGACAAAGAAAGAGAGAGACAAAGACAGGAAATGTTCCCGTGTTCACACTGGAACACATAGCGAAAAAATTGGATATCTCTACAAAGAGAAAGAAGAAAGAGGGGGACAGACAGGTAGATACCCCGCGTGATACGGGTCATGGACATTTACCGCTGAAGAAAGGCTCCCAGCTCTGCGCCAGCTGACTGAAGGGGGTGGAGGGGGGGAGAGATTTGTGTAGACTGCATGTGCAAGTTGCTAAAGCCCAGAGAGCGAGTGTGTGTGTCAATGACTACAGAGAGAGGAGTGGATGGAGGGAGGGGTGGCAGCCCAGCCCCCCTGCACCCTGTGCCTGCCTCTAGCTTTAGACTCTGGCCTGCTGTGCTCTGCAAAGCCAACAAAGCACCAAGGTCAGGCATGGAACCTTCATCATGGCACAACACAGGAGAGAGAGAGACAGGGACGGAGAAACCAAGACAAACATCTGCATCACTAATTTCATCTGAAAAACTAAGCCACAGATTATTAGTCTGTCTGCACGGACACCAAAGGACAGCCCCCCCTAAAAAAAAATAATAAAAAAAACTTTAACGATCAACATTCTGCATTATACTTCTTCAAAATAAAATAAAATAAAGAACCACTGGAAAGCAACTTTTACATTTCAAATCCCAAAATATTTTGGGGAAAAAAAACCCAAAACAATACCCACACACAATAACAACTATTCCCATACCAAAAAATCAATATCAATAAAAGTTAAACATATTTTTATATGCAGAACAAAATTGAACTGTTTAGGCGTTTTCAAAATACCCCATGATTCCCTGACAATCTATTGATTAAAATGTAATCCTGCACAACATGTTTTCCACCAAAGGACACATCATCAACTTCATGTACGAATGGACATAACTGCAATGCATTCATTGCTTCTCACCCTTAGAAGACCTCAGGTTCCATGTCTAAACATTAAGTGAGACATTGCACACACATGCAAAAAACAAAACAAACAAAAACACACACGGGATCCATTCTTCAAACAAACTTGTTTTCAAGCAATGAACCGTAAAGTGGTCGATAAATCTAGAACAGGTAATTCGGAAGGCTACCCCCAACCTACCTACTCCACAACCATCATATTGCCGTAAGCAATTCAGAGTTTGATATAATGAACGAACTTTCTTTACATAGGAGAAAACAGCTGACACATAGGGACACTTACCATCCATCACTTGAGCGGCCTAACCCTCATGACTACAAGCCAGATCACACCGACATCCATATGCAATAATATAACTATCTTCCTATAGCATTTTGCCAGATTATGAACATATTGAACCCCACAACTGTCACAACTAAAACACGGACAGTTGTCAATGCATGGTAGTAAAACTGCAGCTGGCGTCAAATTAGTAGCAAGATAAATGTGCTTCCAGATTTTTTTTGCGGATTGTGTATGGATTTCCGCGAGGAACTTGCACGTATATATGTGTGTGCGCCCTAAGTTGTCAACAATTTCAAGTAGTACCTATTTCTAGGCAAATTAGCAATGGCAGATTTTTTTTTAAATTCAAGAATGTTTTTTTAATTTCATGATCAACATGACATGGCATTGGTGTATGTCTAGAGGAGGATAAAAACACAAACACAACATACAGCCCAACAGCTATGAATAAGTGTTTTCAATGCTAAACCACCACCACCACCATCACCCCCATATCACTTTCCAGACAATCTCCACCTCCCCCCCCACACACCTATCATCACACTCAAAACACAGGTTGATAACAACACAATAATATCAGCAAACAAGAACATCAGTCATAACATGTGCATTTCAAAATCTCATAATACTCAAAAAGTATGTTGACTTTTTTGTTTACAGCTAAAACAATTGATTTTAATGTACAGAGTTGACTCGGCAGCCAAACAGAAATATGAAAAAACCTATACATTTTGTTTCAAATTACTTAATTCATTAAAGCAGAAGTTACGTAACTTTTAAAGTTTGTTTTTCTTTCGTGTTTTTTTTTAAATGACGCATTGGCTCAATCTACTATTAAAACGTAAAACTATTTCAGACAGAAACTGACGACCGAAAGAAATATGGGTACTGATAAGAATAATAATTATAACACTGCTAAACGAATTACAAAGTTGCAGTCACAGTCGAAGGCTTCAAAATTCCACAAAATGACAGCTAGAGCCTGAAATATTAAAATGACAAACAAAATGTTCAACAAAAACCAAAAACTAACAAACAAACCTAAAGCAAACTGCTTGGAACCAATGGCAACACAAGGTAACAGGGAATTCAGCAAGACAACAGAAAGGGTGGGGCCTGACCTGGTTTGTTGCCCGGGCTCATCATCTGGCTGAGGTAGGCCTGGTGTAGCTCCACCAGTATCTTGGTGAAATCGTCCATCACTGGAATGATCACAATATCAACAGTCAGTCATCACTGGAATGATCACAATATCAACAGTCAGTCATCACAGTAATGATCACAATATCAACAGTCAGTCATCACTGGAATGATCACAATATCAACAGTCAGTCATCACTGTAACAATCACAATATCAACAGTCAGTCATCACTGTAATGATCACAATATCAACAGTCAGTCATCACTGTTATAACAATAATATCAACAGTCAGTCATCACTGTTATAACAATAATATTAACAGTCAGTCATCACAGTAATGATCACAATATCAACAGTCAGTCATCACTGGAATGATCACAATATCAACAGTCAGTCATCACAGTAATGATCACAATATCAACAGTCAGTCATCACTGGAATGATCACAATATCAACAGTCAGTCATCACTGTAACAATCACAATATCAACAGTCAGTCATCACTGTAATGATCACAATATCAACAGTCAGTCATCACTGTTATAACAATAATATTAACAGTCAGTCATCATCAGTAATGATCACAATATAACTGTCAGTCATGACTGTAATGATCAAAATATAAACATTCAGTCATCATCAATGTCTTCATATGCTAGGTTCCACTGTATGATGAAATGGTCAACTTAGCTGCTGATTTCACCACCAGGTGGCGACAAACCTCAAGAGGGTCTTATCCTTGTGATATTATCTGTTGGGGAGGGAGAGAGAGATAGAGAAGGAGAGAGAGGGAGAGGGAAGGAGAGAGAGGGAGAGAGAGAGAGAGAGAGGGAGAGAGAGGGAGAGGGAAGGAGAAAGAGAGATAGAGAGAGGGAGATAGAGAGAGAGAGAGAGAGAGAGAGAGAGAGAGAGAGAGAGAGAGAGAGAGAGAGAGAGAGAGAGAGAGAGAGAGAGAGAGAGAGATGGGAAAGGGAGACTCTCTCCCTCTCTCTCTCCCGAACAGGTAATATCACAAGGATAAGACCCTCTCGAGTTTGTCGCCACCTGGCGGTGAAATCAGCCAGCTAAGCCACTCATTAGCATAACTATAACTATTAACTCACAGTTGGGGTGTTCTTTGACCAGGCTGACCACTAGGGGGTTGTTGGTGATGACCGGTTTGGCAGACGATGGCTCCGGTAGCAGGCTGCTGTTCTGCGTGCCTTTATCCGACTGGAAAGAGAACACATTCCACAAAAGCAAACCTTAACTTTTTTTGTGGTGAATAGAATCAATCACAACTAAACTTTTCTTGTTCACAGGATCAAAACAATGTTGGATGTTAACACACAAAAAAGAAAAACCATGATGGTTAAAAAAATTGCATTAACTTGTAAAAGTCTTCAACTGAAAAAAGAAGGTATAAATCAAGGTGAAACTCTGATATTTTTGACTGAAATCAAGGATTCAGATTTTAGACTCAGACTATTCTACCCATGTGTCCTTGCTAAAAATGTTACATCCACTGTACCTAGCACACACATTGTTCACTCTATATGAGAGTGATGTCTTCCATATGCCAGTCTGCTGTTTCCCACGACTGCCGGATAGCAGAGGGTACATCCCCACTCTCTTGGCCAAACAGATTTGAGGACAGCTGGCATGGGGGAAGTTCCCCAAAGGCCAACAGATCCCTTTGACTGCAGCACTAGAGCCAATACAATGTAAGCCCCCTAGTGTGAGAGTCGCATAGTCTTCCACAGAAGACTACTAATAAAAACAATGCACACTTACATGGCACTTTTTCTCCTTACAGGACTCCAAGCTCTCTGACTCTAGCTGTGCCTTGACTTTCCCATACTGTAGACAATCATGTATTGTACAGCTCTCTGACTCTAGCTGTGCCATGACTTTCCCATACTGTAGACAATCATGTATTGTACAGCTCTCTGACTCTAGCTGTGCCATGACTTTCCCATACTGTAGACAATCATGTATTGTACAGCTCTCTGACTCTAGCTGTGCCATGACTTTCCCATACTGTAGACAATCATGTACTGTACAGCTCTCTGACTCTAGCTGTGCCATGACTTTCCCATACTGTAGACAATCATGTATTGTACAGCTCTCTGACTCTAGCTGTGCCATGACTTTCCCATACTGTAGACAATCATGTATTGTACAGCTCTCTGACTCTAGCTGTGCCATGACTTTCCCATACTGTAGACAATCATGTACTGTACAGCTCTCTGACTCTAGCTGTGCCATGACTTTCCCATACTGTAGACAATCATGTATTGTACAGCTCTCTGACTCTAGCTGTGCCATGACTTTCCCATACTGTAGACAATCATTTATTGCACAGCTCTCTGACTCTAGCTGTGCCATGACTTTCCCATACTGTAGACAATTATGTATTGTACAGCTCTCACTTCACTACTGGCCCCTACTACTGCAGGTTAACGTGAGTGGGTCACTGAATCTGCATGCGTGTATGTGTGTGTTTGCGAGTATGTGTGGGTATGTGTGCATGTGTGTGTGTGTGCGCGCGAGTGTTTGTATATATTATAAGCATATTTAGTGAGTGTATGTGTGCGTGCGTGCGGTCCCATTCCACCTTAATTGTTTTTTTGCTTTGTTTGTTTGTTTGCTTTGTTCCGCTATGTTGAATGTCCTGTGCTTGTTGTGTTTTATATTATTATTTTTGTTTAATGTGGCAGCAAACAGAATGTCCTTGTATATTTTAAGGGGACAATAAAGATGATTGATCGATTGATGATTGATTGATTGATTGACATGAGCTGTGGCTGTCATACCAGTTTCCACATGATGCGGTTGTTGATGGTGACGGCCGACTTGGAGGGGATGCAGAAGGTGATGGTCATGGGCTGGTCCTGGATCCGCGTGTCCCTGACTTTCTCCCACGTCCTCTCCGCCTCCGCGCACGTCTTGAACTCGATGATGCCCATGCCCAGCGACTCACGCTCGTGCACCATGATCTGACAAGACAGCACAAACTGATCAACACACGGCCAGACACTTGGAGTGAATTGTAACTACACATACCTGGCAATATATAGGATTGGCCACCACAGTGAAGATCTCCCTCAGTTTGCTGATGTCCATGAAGTCTTGCGGCAGGCCTGTGACGGCCAGACACTTGGAGTGAATTGTAACTACACATACCTGGCAATAGATAGGATTGGCCACCACAGTGAAGATCTCCCTCAGTTTGCTGATGTCCATGAAGTCTTGCGGCAGGCCTGTGACGGCCAGACACCTGGAGTGAATTGTAACTACACATACCTGGCGATAGGATTGGCCACCACAGTGAAGATCTCCCTCAGTTTGCTGATGTCCATGAAGTCTTGCGGCAGGCCTGTGACGGCCAGACACCTGGAGTGAATTGTAACTACACATACCTGGCAATAGATAGGATTGGCCACCACAGTGAAGATCTCCCTCAGTTTGCTGATGTCCATGAAGTCTTGCGGCAGGCCTGTGACGGCCAGACACTTGGAGTGAATTGTAACTACACATACCTGGCAATAGATAGGATTGGCCACCACAGTGAAGATCTCCCTCAGTTTGCTGATGTCCATGAAGTCTTGCGGCAGGCCTGTGACGGCCAGACACCTGGAGTGAATTGTAACTACACATACCTGGCAATAGATAGGATTGGCCACCACAGTGAAGATCTCCCTCAGTTTGCTGATGTCCATGAAGTCTTGCGGCAGGCCTGTGACGGCCAGACACTTGGAGTGAATTGTAACTACACATACCTGGCAATAGATAGGATTGGCCACCACAGTGAAGATCTCCCTCAGTTTGCTGATGTCCATGAAGTCTTGCGGCAGGCCTGTGACGGCCAGACACCTGGAGTGAATTGTAACTACACATACCTGGCAATAGATAGGATTGGCCACCACAGTGAAGATCTCCCTCAGTTTGCTGATGTCCATGAAGTCTTGCGGCAGGCCTGTGACGGCCAGACACTTGGAGTGCATGTTGTCCCAGGCCTGGTGTGCAGGGTCGATGAAGTCAGCATGCAGCATGTGGCTGCCCACCTCCTTCCAGTCCAGCTCCTTCCTCAGCTGGCGAACCTTCTCCCCGTCCTCCTCCTCAAACTCCAGGAACCCGTACGACTTGCTCTCACCTGACACACACACAGCATACATCGAGGCAACATTATTTGGTGCTTAGCATACTCTAGTCACAGAGACTTATATTATAACTTACATCAGTGAAATTCGGGCTGCTTTCCCGAGAGCGTGTCACCGCAAGCGCAGGGCCAACACTTTTTTCTTCTTTTTTTTTTTTGGGGGGGGGACAGGGTGAGGAGGGGGTGGGCAGACTTGGGAAGGCTAGCTGTCAATTTGGTCATACCAGGCAGCGGGATTTCTCTCTGCTCTTACCGACTTTCAACTGCCGTGGGATTTTTACATGCAGGTCAGACTTAGCTTCAAGTCCCCATCCGAAGGACTCGACGTTCAGTTCGATATTCCTGTCAAACTGGAAAGAAAGGGCGGGACCGTGATTCGAACGCGGGTCACTCACACTGCAGTCACGCATTAAAATCATCAGGCGAACGTCTTAACCACTCTGCCACCTTCCTTCCTAAAATACCCGTATTGTAAAGGAACCTCTATGGACAACTGAACAGCATGAGGTCTTCAGGGAAAACGCTCCCTCAATCCAACTCCAGGAACTCGTAACACTCGCTCTGACCTGACACAACAACTGTTGGTGCAACAGGAAAAAAACCTTATTTTCTTTGGGAGAGCTGGATAGTAGAAACGACCTCAAAAAAGAAACGTTCTTCAATATTATTTATTTATTAAGAAAATGTATATAGCGCTTAACCTTTAAGTTCTATAGTTTGGGCCCTGAACTTCTTCTCCCTATGGAAGTTCACATTCAATGTGCATCATTTTCTTTTAGAGTGCAAATAATTTGGCATTCAGTGCTCACATCTAATGTCATGCTTAAATACATAGCAAGTCAACAAAGAGTTAAAAAAAAAACAGGCAGAAAAGTTTGCCTCTATTTTCCCATTTTCCACCCACTCTTTCCGACTATGCTAGTAAGAATAAGTACATATCTACACCATTATATTCTTCATTAATCCACCTAGTAACATTGTATATCTCGACCCCTCCTTCTTTGACCCATGTGACCGCAGGTCGAGATAACAGTAAGTCATATAACGTTATATTCGCATCTGAGCTTCGCGGAAGGATACAATCACATTGGATGTCAACGAAAGCAGACGACCAAAACTGGCCAAATGAAGCGTTTTGCGACAATTTCAGATGACGAAAAAATACGCAAAAAACAACTATTAACACCAAACATAAATATTTGAAAACTTCTCAGAATCAGTGGAACTTAATTTTGTTGCGCATGAACATGCAGATGAGAACGTCAGTGGGCCTGTGCTTGCAATGCAGGCAGTAGATCTAGCTTAGTCAGTATTTCGTTTCAATAACTATAAACTGCATTTAAAACCGTCGAGATATATATGTCATCTAGATCTGGCCTTCGAATATTGGTTCTGGTTGGAACTCTCAAAGTTTTTTAACTTCTCAAGTTCCAACCAAAACCAATATTCGAAGGCTAGATCTAGATAACGTATAATATGTGACCTTTACCTGTCTTCTCAGATCGCATGATGAAGCAGAACTTGGTGCTGCAGTGCTGGGCAATGAGGCGCTGGAAGTCCTCGTCAGAGTAGCTAGGTGTTAGTAATACTAATAGTAGTGAACACCAGCTTACTTGGATGCTCTATAATTACCTGTCTTCTCAGAGCGCATGATGAAGCAGAACTTGGTGCTGCAGTGCTGGGCAATGAGGCGCTGGAAGTCCTCGTCAGAGTAGCTAGGTGTTAGTAATACTAATAGTAGTGAACACCAGCTTACTTGGATGCTCTATAATTACCTGTCTTCTCAGAGCGCATGATGAAGCAGAACTTGGTGCTGCAGTGCTGGGCAATGAGGCGCTGGAAGTCCTCGTCAGAGTAGCTAGGTGTTAGTAATACTAATAGTAGTGAACACCAGCTTACTTGGATGCTCTATAATTACCTGTCTTCTCAGAGCGCATGATGAAGCAGAACTTGGTGCTGCCATGCTGGGCAATGAGGCGCTGGAAGTCCTCGTCAGAGTAGCTAGGTGTTAGTAATACTAATAGTAGTGAACACCAGCTTACTTGGATGC
Organism: Phymorhynchus buccinoides; assembly: GCA_017654935.2. Classification (NCBI taxonomy): domain Eukaryota; kingdom Metazoa; phylum Mollusca; class Gastropoda; order Neogastropoda; family Raphitomidae; genus Phymorhynchus; species Phymorhynchus buccinoides. The sequence goes on from CM065681.1 coordinate 93,658,675, forward strand.
TCTATAATTACCTGTCTTCTCAGAGCGCATGATGAAGCAGAACTTGGTGCTGCCATGCTGAGCAATGAGGCACTGGAAGTCCTCGTCAGAGTAGCTAGGTGTTAGTAATACTAATAGTAGTGAACACCAGCTTACTTGGATGCTCTATAATTACCTGTCTTCTCAGAGCGCATGATGAAGCAGAACTTGGTGCTGCCATGCTGGGCAATGAGGCGCTGGAAGTCCTCGTCAGAGTAGCTAGGTGTTAGTAATACTAATAGTAGTGAACACCAGCTTACTTGGATGCTCTATAATTACCTGTCTTCTCAGAGCGCATGATGAAGCAGAACTTGGTGCTGCCATGCTGGGCAATGAGGCGCTGGAAGTCCTCGTCAGAGTAGCTAGGTGTTAGTAATACTAATAGTAGTGAACACCAGCTTACTTGGATGCTCTATAATTACCTGTCTTCTCAGAGCGCATGATGAAGCAGAACTTGGTGCTGCCATGCTGGGCAATGAGGCGCTGGAAGTCCTCGTCGGAGTACCGGGGGGGCAGGTGGGCCACACACAGCAGGCGGTCGCTGATGCATGGGGACGCCGACACATCGTTGTCCTTCAGCTTCCGCCCATCCAGCTTCTGCACTGCCTCTTCCACACGACCTCCATCCTCCAACGTGATCACCGCTTCCATGAATCAATGCAGAACTTATTTCAGATATTGTTTATCACTGCAGCAGGTCAGTTGACACCGTCTCCACCTTCACTTCATTTTGTCATTTCAACTGTGTTAACACTAAAAATAACAGTACTTGGCATTTGCGCTGTAACGTTTTTATATGTATGTCAGTTGTCACACTTTTCTTTGTAAGTGTAATGAGACTTCAACACTGTTGCTTAATACAGATTTAACCCTTTCACCGCCAGCCATATTTAAGCCAAATACTTCCATTAAATTTACCTGGGTAGAGAACAAAATCCATCTGCAGTATTGGGGATTCTTCTGTGACATATATAAAATAAGGTCTATCCTTACTTCCCAAAACTAAGACAATAGGGTCTTTGGATAATAGACCCCAATTTGATGCCTTTTAGTGACATAGGTGTTAAATCACTGTGGTGCTAAAGTGCGACTTTGGCGGTGAAAGGGTTAATAATTTGTAATTTGAACTGTGCTTGGTAACACTAACAGTCTAAGTTTCTAACACCATTAATGTTTTACAACAACAATGTTACCATGTAACAAATAAAACTGACTTTAGAAGAAAACAATAATTTTGTAATTGTTTGTAACAATACATTAAAATCTGTTCTATTTTCTAATTTTTAAAAAGAAAAAAAATCTGGCATATTTTTTCTATTAACATGCTGAGAAAAAATTAATACATCAAATACAAACAGTTTTCTTACTAGTGACTCATTGTCATACATACTATATAGGCACAAACATCATGTATAGAAATTCTTTTACAAATGACATTCAACAGAACAGGACTTCAGTTAATTAATATAATTTAATTCAGCGGAACCTCCCTTTTAACCCCTTGACTGCTACCAACGTATTATGTACTGACCGAAGAGAAATAACCCTGATATGCCGGCTTTTGCTCTAACAGTCAAGAGAGTGATATCCCCAGACCATTTTGCCAGATTGGCTCTACCATGTCTTTTTAGTTTTTTGCGGCACGATTTGCCCAATGATTTTTTCTTTAATTTTCTCTGGCAGTCAAGAGGTTAAGACCTTGAAAAATCATCCAAAATAAGGTCTTATTCTTCTCTTTAGGGCCCACGGTCAGTATGTTGACCATTCTGACACCTTTGGAGAAAAGAAAAAGACTGAAAAAGTGGGAGTGAGTTGCATAAGGGAGGTAATTTTAATACTTACAAAGAAGGGCAATGTCTCGGAGAAGTAGGACTTAAGTGGGAGGGAGTCTTATAAGGGGGGGATCTTATAAGGGAGGTTCCACTGTAGTTCAATATGAGACAATAAGCCGACACATGACATGCTTATCTCCCACTCGTTCCATAAAATATGCAACATTGCAATAATTATGCAAGTGAACATAAAAATAAAAATTGATTCTCACCAGATGTTAATTTATCTCTGATTTCTATTTTCTTTGCTTTGTATGGTTCAAGAAAGTCTTGAATTTCCTGTCAAAACAGAACAAAATTCATCAATATCTTTAAATCACATTTGTTTAAGTACAATTACTACAAATAAAGAAAAAAGAAAACTGGAAAAACATAAGACAAAGAAATCACAATATTCAGTGACAGCTTTATCAACAACATAATGTACCAAACTACCATACAATGTTCATATCATAAAAGCAAGGTTTTCTTGGCTACCTTAGTATCAATAAATCACATTCATCCAACACATATGGCAGCAGTCTGCATACAATGTTGAAGTTAGAACGTTGCATAGTTTCAGATAAAATATATGATGTAGGTGGATACTGGATGCATGAACAGATGCATGTGCACACAGACACGTGCACAGTGACACACACACTCACACACTATAACACATATAGTGATACACACACATGTGCATGCACATGCACACAGACACACACGCATGCATGGGTGCTCCTGGGAAATTAAAAAAATCCTTCAAGGCAGGAGTCCAGGGGCCGCCCAGGCCCTGGCCGAGTGGGGGTTCCGGGGCGCAATGCCCTCTGGAAACTGAAGGGAAACAACAGTTTCCAATGTAATTGACACTCAGACAGGCTCTCGTTGCACTTTCACTTCTGGTTAAACTTCATGACCTCTATAAGTATAACCAGCAAAATGCATTTTCTCAGATTCTCATAATCCGGCAACGCCGGCTCCAGGCAATTAAAAAATACTGAACTTCAGTTCAGGACATCCTGAAAGCAGAAGCATCCATGTACATGTACACACACACACACATGCATTTACAACAGCGCTCATCAGATCACCATCTGAGCCTGCCCCCACTGACCACTTGGTTTGTTAATGGGTTTTTTGTTTTGTTTTATTCTGTTTGTTTGTTTGTTGTTCTTGTTGATGCTGTTGTTGTTGCTAAATTGCATGTTGCTGGAAGTGGGGCCTGTTCCTTCCCAATTGAACAAAGGAGTGAGGGGTGGGGTGGAGGGGAGGGGGGGGGGGGGGTGAGGAGGGTGTTAATGGTCTTAACCCAGTGAAAGTTACTTGTATTATAATGACTATGAAGATGGGACTATCTAAAAAGCTTGACAGCTTATTTTGTCCCTATCTACTTATTTTTTCTTACTATCTCAGCACAAATATTCAGAAATAGCAGCCTTGCCCTTGGCTCTTCCCAGTTCAATTCAATTCCGATTTCTTATGCAGACCTGTTTACCCCTATTTTGCAAAGTTGTAATTTCTTAAACAAAAAAAATGTAATTAAAAAATAAAAAATAGTGTACTGTAATCCAACATGTGCTTCTGCGTATCACAATGAACGTCAATTTCAGAAGTAGGAACACTTAAACAGTCCTCCCTTCCCCCTCTCTCTCTCTCTCTCCTCTTCTTTTTTTTGTTTGTTTTTAAATTATTAATAATTGATTTATTCATTATTTGATTCATCAATTATCTATTTCTGTTTCTCAGCGCTGCGTGGTGACCTTTGTTTTCTTTTTTTCTTCTTCATTATATTGGCAGTCGTCTTCAACCCGTTGAAGTTGGCCGACTGACTCAGAACAAGAAGAAGAAGAAGAGTCGATATCGTACTGACCTGAGTGTGCAATACTAATGTCCGTCGAGCAGTAGACACAGAACACATGCTCGTCACCTAGTGCTGGAATTTTGAGGTAACTTTCCCAGAATTTTGTGCCACTTTTGATGTCTTTTCTTTTGATTTTTGACCAGAAGATACAGAAGCTTCGGAATGCACTCGCTTGGACGCCATTTTGAAACAGAAACGGAAATGGCGCGAAATGACTTTTCACCGCATCGTTTCAAAAGCTTCGCTTACCAACGCAACTGTAGTGGGTTTTTTTTAAATTTAGGATTTTATTTTCCCGTATTTTTTCCCCGTAGCCATAATTTGACTTTGTTCCCGTAAAAATTACGACGAAATCGTAAAGGTAAACAGGTCTGCTTATGCAAAGCAGCATTCTTCTTCTTCTTCCAGTAATGTCCACTTGCCGTAACCGGCAATTATTGACATGTACAGGGGTTAAAAGAATTTATGCTGCACTGGAAAAACAAAAACAAAAGCTAGATAGATTAAGAGAGCATGCACAGCTGGGCACCCCTGGCTAGTCCGAGAACACCCAACCTTGCACACACATGAAAAGGGAGGAAAAAAAGGCGTGTTTTGTTATGCCTTTGACGCTTCAGCACCTTTGACACAAGTTTGAGGTGAAGGAGCTGAACGTGGGGGACTGGACAGTTTCTGGTGGCAAGGAGTTCCAGTCGCGAAATGTTCTGGGAAAGAAGGAGTTGTTGCGGTAGTCGGTTCTTGCGGATATGCGTTGGAATTGCATGTTGTGATTCTGTCTTCTGCTGCTGGGAGGAAGAGGCTTGAGGGCGTTGCATCTTACGCAGGCCAGTCCATTCATGATTTCATAAAACATGGTGAGTCTGGATGCTCAGCGGTGCTCAGCCAGTGAGGACCATTGTAGCTATTGGAGCATGCTACTGACACTGGATATGTTTCTATGCCTGATAAGGACATATCTGGCTGCTCTGCGCTGAACCTGTCCTTCTCAAGGTCCAAAGTCAGCCTGTCAGTGTATGGGTCCCAGACTGAGCTTGCATATTCTGTGATGAGTCTGACCATGGTCTTGTATGCAAGCTCCATCCATGGTAGCAGTGTCCAGCCCTTAATTTTATTAAGTTCTACTAAAGCTTAAGTGGGAAACTAAACTTTGTTACTTTCTAAATTCAGTAAGCCGATTTACTGAATTTAGAAAGCAACGTTTTGTTTCCCACTTAAGCTTTAGTAGAACTTCATAAAATTAAGCACAGAGCACACCTTCATATTCTGTGATGGGTCTAACCATGGCCTTGCATGCAAGCTCCTTGGTAGCAGAGGAGCACACCTTCATATTCTGTGATGGGTCTAACCATGGCCTTGCATGCAAGCTCCTTGGTAGCAGAGGAGCACACCTTCATATTCTGTGATGGGTCTAACCATGGCCTTGCATGCAAGCTCCTTGGTAGCAGAGGAGCACACCTTCATATTCTGTGATGGGTCTAACCATGGCCTTGCATGCAAGCTCCTTGGAAGCAGAGGAGCACACCTTCATATTCTGTGATGGGTCTAACCATGGCCTTGCATGCAAGCTCCTTGGTAGCAGAGGAGCACACCTTCATATTCTGTGATGGGTCTAACCATGGCCTTGCATGCAAGCTCCTTGGTAGCAGAGGAGCACACCTTCATATTTTGTGATGGGTCTAACCATGGCCTTGCATGCAAGCTCCTTGGTAGCAGAGGAGCACACCTTCATATTCTGTGATGGGTCTAACCATGGCCTTGCATGCAAGCTCCTTGGTAGCAGAGGAGCACACCTTCATATTCTGTGATGGGTCTAACCATGGCCTTGCATGCAAGCTCCTTGGTAGCAGAGGAGCACACCTTCATATTCTGTGATGGGTCTAACCATGGCCTTGCATGCAAGCTCCTTGGTAGCAGAGGAGCACACCTTCATATTCTGTGATGGGTCTAACCATGGCCTTGCATGCAAGCTCCTTGGTAGCAGAGGAGCACACCTTCATATTCTGTGATGGGTCTAACCATGGCCTTGCATGCAAGCTCCTTGGTAGCAGAGGAGCACACCTTCATATTCTGTGATGGGTCTAACCATGGCCTTGCATGCAAGCTCCTTGGTAGCAGAGGAGCACACCTTCATATTCTGTGATGGGTCTAACCATGGCCTTGCATGCAAGCTCCTTGGTAGCAGAGGAGCACACCTTCATATTCTGTGATGGGTCTAACCATGGCCTTGGTAGCAGAGGAGCACACCTTCATATTCTGTGATGCAAGCTCCTTGGTAGCAGAGGAGCACACCTTCATATTCTGTGATGGGTCTAACCATGGCCTTGCATGCAAGCTCCTTGGTAGCAGAGGAGCACACCTTCATATTCTGTGATGGGTCTAACCATGGCCTTGCATGCAAGCTCCTTGGTAGCAGAGGAGCACACCTTCATATTCTGTGATGGGTCTAACCATGGCCTTGCATGCAAGCTCCTTGGTAGCAGAGGAGCACACCTTCATATTCTGTGATGGGTCTAACCATGGCCTTGCATGCAAGCTCCTTGGTAGCAGAGGAGCACACCTTCATATTCTGTGATGGGTCTAACCATGGCCTTGCATGCAAGCTCCTTGGTAGCAGAGGAGCACACCTTCATATTCTGTGATGGGTCTAACCATGGCCTTGCATGCAAGCTCCTTGGTAGCAGAGGAGCACACCTTCATATTCTGTGATGGGTCTAACCATGGCCTTGCATGCAAGCTCCTTGGTAGCAGAGGAGCACACCTTCATATTCTGTGATGGGTCTAACCATGGCCTTGCATGCAAGCTCCTTGGTAGCAGAGGAGCACACCTTCATATTCTGTGATGGGTCTAACCATGGCCTTGCATGCAAGCTCCTTGGTAGCAGAGGAGCACACCTTCATATTCTGTGATGGGTCTAACCATGGCCTTGCATGCAAGCTCCTTGGTAGCAGAGGAGCACACCTTCATATTCTGTGATGGGTCTAACCATGGCCTTGCATGCAAGCTCCTTGGTAGCAGAGGAGCACACCTTCATATTATGTGATGGGTCTGGCCTGATGCAAGCTCCTTGTCTTCATATTCTGTGATGGGTCTAACCATGGCCTTGCATGCAAGCTCCTTGGTAGCAGAGGAGCACACCTTCATATTCTGTGATGGGTCTAACCATGGCCTTGCATGCAAGCTCCTTGGTAGCAGAGGAGCACACCTTCATATTCTGTGATGGGTCTAACCATGGCCTTGCATGCAAGCTCCTTGGTAGCAGAGGAGCACACCTTCATATTCTGTGATGGGTCTAACCATGGCCTTGCATGCTAGCTCCTTGGTAGCAGAGGAGCACACCTTCATATTCTGTGATGGGTCTAACCATGGCCTTGCATGCAAGCTCCTTGGTAGCAGAGGAGCACACCTTCATATTCTGTGATGGGTCTAACCATGGCCTTGCATGCAAGCTCCTTGGTAGCAGAGGAGCACACCTTCATATTCTGTGATGGGTCTAACCATGGCCTTGCATGCAAGCTCCTTGGTAGCAGAGGAGCACACCTTCATATTCTGTGATGGGTCTAACCATGGCCTTGCTTGCAAGCTCCTTGGTAGCAGAGGAGCACAACTTCATATTCTGTGGTGGGTCTAACCATGGCCTTGCATGCAAGCTCCTTGGTAGCAGAGGAGCACACCTTCATATTCTGTGATGGGTCTAACCATGGCCTTGCATGCAAGCTCCTTGGTAGCAGAGGAGCACAACTTCATATTCTGTGATGGGTCTAACCATGGCCTTGCATGCAAGCTCCTTGGTAGCAGAGGAGCACACCTTCAAGTTCTGAGAGCTCTGTTGGCTTTGGCGCATGATGTAGCTGCAATGTGGGCTCCCCAGGAGAGGTCGGTTTGCAGGGTGACCCTAAGGTACTTCACAGAGGACTCTCGGTAAAGGTCAAGATGTGCCACCCCCCCCCCCCCCCCCCCACCTATCTCGGTTAATTCTATTTTTCCGTTATTGCCCTTCTTACCAAACATAAAGCTGTATTTTAGGAACATTTTTAGCTAATAACCTTTTTGGAATACTAACCCTAGCCCTAACCCTAGCCCTAAACCTAACCCTACCCCCCACCCTATAACTCAAGACGGAAAAACGCAACGAACCACAACTGTGACAAATCGCGGTGTACTGCAGTACATAGTGGGGGGTAAGGTTAGGTTTAGGGCTACGGTTAGGGATAGGGTTAGTATTCCAAAAAGGTTCTTAGCTCAAAATGTTCCTAAAATACAGCTGTATGTATGGTAAGAAAGGCAAAAACGGAAAAATACAATTAACCGAGAAATGCAGGGGGGGTGCCACATCTTGACCTTTACCGGACTCTCTTTCGAGGGTGTGGCCGTGCAGACTGTAGCTGGTGGCGGTGTTCAATGGCTTCTTGCTACGCGTCAAAGGCAGTTTGGTCGATGTGCATGCAAAAGCAACTCCATTTTGAGGGTTCAATGTCCCAACCATTACTAAATCTGGAAATCTATGAGCCTGTCAGGCTCGGCAGACCTGGTGGCAACAAACCAAGAATGCTGAGGGTAAAGGTCAGTTCAGAAGAGGCCAAAACAAAAATTGTGAGGAATGCGTATCAGCTAAACAAGGGTGTGACTAAAGCAGAGGACAGGGTATATATCAATCCTGACTACACCCCACTACAAAGACAAAAACAAAAGACACTCAGAGACCAGCTAAGGGAAAGAAGGGGACAGCCTGGGGGGGATGATCTGGTGATCAGGAACGGGGAGATAGTAAAAAGACCAAAGAGGGAAGACGCGGGGGAGGCAGACAAAAAACAGTGACGTGAACTTGTTGACGAAAACAAAACAAATGTACATAGTTTTAAAGGCAGTTTTGAAGGTAGTTTTAATAAAGGATGTAGAAAAATTGAAGAGCCGGGTTTTAACGTTTTTTACACTAATGCTGATGGTATGATAAATAAGAAAAGCGAACTTCTTCTCCAAATAGATGAATATGAGCCCAAAATTATTGCTATCACTGAGACCATTCCGAAAAATGTAAAAGAATTTGTACCATCGGAATACAGCTTAGACAATTATAACATGTTCCATAATGAAAGCCCCAGCCGTGGAGTAGCTTTGTTCTTCGACAAAACCTTACATGTACAAGAATGCACTACCCTAAACAATAACACATTTCAAGAGGCAGTCTGGTGCCAATTCCAAACACAGGATAAAGAGAAAATTTTAGTTGGATGCATTTACAAAAGTCCCAATACCACTGAAGAAAACTTACAAAAACTATATGAAATGCTAAGAGATGATGAAATAAAAAAATATGACAAGGTTTTAATCATGGGTGATTTTAACTTCCCTAATATAAGATGGGATGGACAGTGGACAAATGTAAAAGATAATGATTTTATTGAAATGTTAGGAGATGGTTTTATGTTCCAAATGGTGAACAAACCCACAAGGACAAGGGAAGGACAAAAAGAAAATATTCTCGACTTAATCTTAGTAAATGATACTCAAATGATATCTGACATCATACATTCTAGTCCCCTCGGTAAGAGTGACCACCAAGTCTTAATTTTTTCCATGTACGCAAGGGTACATAATACAGAAAGTTTAGAACAAACAGTAATATATAATATGAAAAAAGGAAATTTTTTACAAATGAAACAGGATTTTTTAAATCACAGTTGGGACCACTTGTACGACATGAGTGTTGATGATTGTTGGCAGGACATAAAAGATAAAATTCATTTCTCAATGGACAACAATATACCAAAAATAAAAGGTAATATTAAGAATAAAAAGAAAAAGTATAGACCCTATTGGATGTCACTGGGATTAAGAAAAAGTGTAAGAAAGAAGAACAGACTTTATAGAAGATACTTGGAAAATGGTAAATCTAAAGCTAGTAAACGTTACCGAGATTACATAGAATTGAGAGATAGGAGCTCTAAGCAGATGAGGAGGGAGACAAAAGACCATGAAAAACAAATAGCAAAAAACTGTAAGCTAAATCCCAAGCTGTTTTGGAAGTACATTAATTCTAAGCTCAAGTTATGTACTGGCGTCAGTTCACTTAAAGATAAACAGGGAGACATAGTCACAGCTGACCAGGATAAAGCTAACGTTTTGAATGATTATTTTGCTAGTGTTTTCACTAAAGAAAATACAGATTCCTTGCCCCCAATTAAAGATGAATCGCCAGCTAACTGTACAGACATTGTTATTACAGTAGAAGCTATAAAGAATAAACTTAAGCACTTAGATGTAAACAAAGCCCAGGGGCCAGATAAGGTCCCAGCCAGAGTACTAAAAGAATTACATACAGAACTAGCACTTCCTTTAACAATTTTGTTCAATAAAAGTTTAGAATCAGGGGAACTCCCAGTAGATTGGAAAACGGCAGAGGTTATAGCCATTTATAAAAAAGGAACAAGAACAGATACGGGAAATTACAGGCCTGTGAGCCTCACATGTATAACATGTAAAATTTTAGAACAGTTTGTTCGGGACGCAATTGTTAAACACATGACTGATTTTGATCTGTATACAGACTGCCAACATGGATTCAGGGCGGGGCGTTCTTGTATGACCCAGCTATTAGATGTGATGGACGATTTTACTAAACTGTTGGAAGACAAGGAGGCTTTCGATATTGTATACTTAGATTTTAGGAAGGCCTTTGATTCTGTGCCGCACGAAAGACTTCTCCTAAAACTACAGGCATATGGCATAACTGGGAACATACTAAGGTGGGTAAGACATTTCCTAAAAGGCAGATCACAAAAGGTGCGGGTTGGGGCAAAACTATCATCTAATATTGACGTTTTAAGTGGCATTCCCCAGGGTAGTATCCTGGGGCCAATACTTTTTACAATTTTTATCAATGATCTCCCGGAGGAAATACAAAGTGTCTGTAAGATATTCGCAGACGATACCAAACTTTACAACTGTTCTAAATATTCAGACATAATACAAAATGACATAGATAAACTTATGGAATGGTCAGAAAAGTGGAATCTCTATTTTAATGCAGGAAAGTGCAAAGTCATGCATGTGGGCTATGGCAATCAAAATGAGACTTATGAAATTTCCCACGGTTCAGCTAAACATGTTTTGGAAACCTGTTCAGATGAAAAAGACTTAGGAGTCATATTTGATTTTAAACTCAAATTTGATAAACACATTACAACAGCAGTAAACAAGGCCAATAGAATATTGGGTTTAATTAGAAGAAGTTTTATGGAATTAAATACAGAAGTTTTTTTGAACCTATATAAAAGTTTAGTAAGACCTCATCTTGAGTATGGAAATCTAATTTGGAACCCTTTTCTTAAAAGACAATCTACACAAATTGAAAGGGTACAAAGGCGAGCAACCAAATTAATAAAATCAATACAAAATTTGGAATATGGGGACAGACTTCATAAGTTAAGTTTACCATCCTTAAAATTTAGAAGAGTAAGGGGAGATTTGATAACTGTATATAAAATGTTGAATAACCCTGACAAAACTAACAAGCATTTGTTTCAATTGTCTAACGATTTGAGAACCCGTAACAGTGCAACAAATACTTGTAGCGGTGCCATTGCCGATGAGGTTTAACCGAGGCGTGGTCACCGCTACAGCTATCTGTATTAATTTTTTTTAAATCGGGACTTTACTGGTTTCGTACTGCCTCTGGGCATTGCCTCCAGTATTGTTCCCACCATATTTGTATTTACAAATGTCCCATATGTGTCTGATTCAGACCAAGAGGACGTAAAACACCATTTTCATCATCAACCCGTAACAGTGATCTAAAAATACTAACCCAATACAGTAGAACTAATATGAGAAAAAACTTCTTTTCTAATAGAGTCACCCAGCACTGGAACAATCTCCCTGCACAAACTAAACTTGCTTCCAACATTAACCATTTCAAAAACCTCCTAGATAGTGACCCCAAAATTAATGTTTTTAAATACAATTATGATTAAGACGACAATGATAGTTCAAAAAGCGCCACAGTGGTGCCAATCTGATTAATGAACAAAGCCACAATAACAAACAATCAAAAGATAGGGCACATCAAGAGGCCGTGAGGCCTGGCTGCCCTGAAGATCTGACCTGACCTGACCTGAAATCATTTACGTAAAATTCAAGGGAGATAATAAATTACACGCATTAAAACACACAGCGTGCAAATGACAAGAAATCACTAGTATTAAAGCTTGGAATGCTTAAATTTGAAGATGATCTTTACTGCATAAAGTTTATAAAGCATCATGTAAGTTACAACACTGGACCGGTTATTGAATCGTGAGACGGAGCAAAACAAAGGTGATCAGCACATTTTCAAGATCTACAAATCAAATGAATGCAATATCTTTTGGGCCATCTTTTGATTAAATTAAAACGAACTCTTACCCCTTGTGTGCTGGGAGGAACATTTCTGAGCAATATCTTTCGCAGCTTTTTAAATTCTTCCCTTGATTTCTGCATCAATGCGATTCCCGAATCCTGAGCCATCTTGACCGAGATGTCAGCTTTACAATGCGCATGCACACGTCGATTGTTTATTGTCTTATTACATAAATCTGCTACATAAACACAAACGCACACTTAACAAACGCGCACGCGAACACACACACACGCACGCACGCACGCACGCATGCGCGCGCCAGAGAGAGAGAGAGAGAGAGAGAGAGAGAGAGAGAGAGAGATGCCAACATAGACTATGTAGTCTAAAGCTGTCTTTCTGTCTAAAACTGATAGGCCTGCAACTTTGCCGACTATGCGAAGGGTGGCGAAAGGGAAAAGAGAACATGGGTAGAGCCCTGCTGGAGGGTTCATGGGGGCAATGCAAGAGATGGAGATATCCAGACACACAGACAGACAGTTACAATGGTGGACAACGACAATTTTGAGTCCGATAAGCCTTCTAAAATGATTACATTGCCTTCACAGAATGTCAACATGGGTTCAGGACAGGGCGTTCTTGCATGACCCAGTTGTTAGATGTGATGGACGATTTTACACAACTTTTAGAGGACAAAGAGGCATTTGATATCATTTACTTAGATTTTAGAAAGGCCTTTGATTCGGTGCCGCACGAAAGGCTACTTCTTAAACTGGAAGCTTATGGGATAACAGGAAACATATTAACGTGGGTTAAAAACTTTCTGAAAGGAAGATCTCAAAGAGTGCGGGTGGGAACAAAACAGTCTTCTAGTACTAATGTTTTAAGTGGTATTCCCCAGGGTAGCATCCTGGGCCCAGTACTTTTTACAGTTTTTATAAATGATCTCCCAGAAGACATACAAAGTGCATGCAAGATATTTGCAGATGATACTAAAGTGTATAATCGTTCCCAAAATTCAGATGTACTGCAAAATGATATTAACAGACTCATAGAATGGTCAGAGAAGTGGAATCTATATTTTAACGCAGGAAAATGCAAGGTTATGCACGCGGGGTACAATAATCCAAATAAAGGATATGAAATTACTCACGGCTCATCTAGGCATGTTTTAGATACTTGTACAGAGGAGAAGGGGTTATATTTGACCCAAAACTCGATTTTGATAGGCACATCACAACAGCGATAAATAAAGCCAGTAAGATGCTGGGCTTGATCAGAAGGAGTTTTAAAAACTTAAATAAAGAGGTGTTCATAAATCTTTACAAATGTTTAATACGGCCTCATCTTGAGTATGGAAACATAATTTGGAATCCCTTTCTTAAACGACAGTCCAGTGCAATTGAGAGGGTACAGAGGAGAGCAACCAAACTGATAAAATCCATACAAAAAATTGGAATATGAGGACAGGCTACGTAAATTAGATTTGCCATCTTTGAAATACAAAAGACTAAGGGGAGATTTGATAAATGTGAGATTTTTCAAGGCACTGACAATACTAACAAAGGCTTGTTTCACTTGTCTAACAAAATAAGAACCCGTAATAGCGAACTTAAAATCCTAACCAGGTACAGCAGAACTAACATTAGAAGAAAAAAATGTTTCTAACAGAGTCACCCAATATTGGAACAACCTCCCTGCACATACTAAACTGACCTCAGATACTAACAAATTCAAAAACCTCCTAGACAGTGATCCAAAAATTGCCCTGAGTACGTTCATGATTAATGCATCAATATGGATGCTAAAAACCGCCACAGCAATTGCCAAACACTAACCAAAAGGAAGGATACATTGAGAGGCTGCAAGGCCTGGTCGTCCTAATACCTGACCTGACCTTGAAAACAATATGGCATCACCATTTTTTTAATGAATTTACTGAAAACAAAAACCTGAAGTTCAGTTTCTGGTAAAATTTAAAAAAAATGAAATTAGTGATTTTATCGAAATGTTAGGAGATGGTTTTATGTTCCAAATGGTGAACAAACCCACAAGGACAAGGGAAGGACAAAAAGAAAATATTCTCGACTTAATCTTAGTAAATGATACTCAAATGATATCTGACATCATACATTCTAATCCCCTCGGTAAGAGTGACCACCAAGTCTTAATTTATTCCATGTACGCAAGGGTACATAATACAGAAAGTTTAGAACAAACAGTAATATATAATATGAAAAAAGGATTTTTTTTACAAATGAAACAGGATTTTTTAAATCACAGTTGGGACCACTTGTACGACATGAGTGTTGATGATTGTTGGCAGGACATAAAAGATAAAATTCATTTCTCAATGGACAACAATATACCAAAAATAAAAGGTAATATTAAGAATAAAAAGAAAAAGAATAGACCCTATTGGATGTCACTGGGATTAAGAAAAAGTGTAAGAAAGAAGAACAGACTTTATAGAAGATACTTGGAAAATGGTAAATCTAAAGCTAGTAAACGTTACCGAGATTACATAGAATTGAGAGATAGGAGCTCTAAGCAGATGAGGAGGGAGACAAAAGACCATGAAAAACAAATAGCAAAAAACTGTAAGCTAAATCCCAAGCTGTTTTGGAAGTACATTAATTCTAAGCTCAAGTTATGTACTGGCGTCAGTTCACTTAAAGATAAACAGGGAGACATAGTCACAGCTGACCAGGATAAAGCTAACGTTTTGAATGATTATTTTGCTAGTGTTTTCACTAAAGAAAATACAGATTCCTTGCCCCCAATTAAAGATAAATCACCAGCTGACTGTACAGACATTGTTATTACAGTAGAAGCTATAAAGAATAAACTTAAGCACTTAGATGTAAACAAAGCCCAGGGGCCAGATAAGGTCCCAGCCAGAGTACTAAAAGAATTACATACAGAACTAGCACTTCCTTTAACAATTTTGTTCAATAAAAGTTTAGAATCAGGGGAACTCCCAGTAGATTGGAAAACGGCAGAGGTTATAGCCATTTATAAAAAAGGAACAAGAACAGATACGGGGAATTACAGGCCTGTGAGCCTCACATGTATAACATGTAAAATTTTAGAACAGTTTGTTCGGGACGCAATTGTTAAACACATGACTGATTTTGATCTGTATACAGACTGCCAACATGGATTCAGGGCAGGGCGTTCTTGTATGACCCAGCTATTAGATGTGATGGACGATTTTACTAAACTGTTGGAAGACAAGGAGGCTTTCGATATTGTATACTTAGATTTTAGGAAGGCCTTTGATTCTGTGCCGCACGAAAGACTTCTCCTAAAACTACAGGCATATGGCATAACTGGGAACATACTAAGGTGGGTAAGACATTTCCTAATAGGCAGATCACAAAAGGTGCGGGTTGGGGCAAAACTATCATCTAATATTGACGTTTTAAGTGGCATTCCCCAGGGCAGTATCCTGGGGCCAATACTTTTTACAATTTTTATCAATGATCTCCCGGAGGAAATACAAAGTGTCTGTAAGATATTCGCAGACGATACCAAACTTTACAACTGTTCTAAATATTCAGACATAATACAAAATGACATAGATAAACTTATGGAATGGTCAGAAAAGTGGAATCTCTATTTTAATGCAGGAAAGTGCAAAGTCATGCATGTGGGCTATGGCAATCAAAATGAAACTTATGAAATTTCCCACGGTTCAGCTAAACATGTTTTGGAAACCTGTTCAGATGAAAAAGACTTAGGAGTCATATTTGATTTTAAACTCAAATTTGATAAACACATTACAACAGCAGTAAACAAGGCCAATAGAATATTGGGTTTAATTAGAAGAAGTTTTATGGAATTAAATACAGAAGTTTTTTTGAACCTATATAAAAGTTTAGTAAGACCTCATCTTGAGTATGGAAATCTAATTTGGAACCCTTTTCTTAAAAGACAATCTACACAAATTGAAAGGGTACAAAGGCGAGCAACCAAATTAATAAAATCAATACAAAATTTGGAATATGGGGACAGACTTCATAAGTTAAGTTTACCATCCTTAAAATTTAGAAGAGTAAGGGGAGATTTGATAACTGTATATAAAATTTTGAATAACCCTGACAAAACTAACAAGCATTTGTTTCAATTGTCTAACGATTTGAGAACCCG
>CM065681.1:93679852-93707352 GCA_017654935.2 Phymorhynchus buccinoides
CTTGTCATCCGGAATCTTGGTCTTATAAAATCAAACATTTCTGACAAAATTGATGGCAGATTAAAACAAGAGATGATAGGTATGCAATTCTAACACTATCCCTGTGGTACCTATCCTATGTACACAGACACATACGCATTGGAAATAATTTTTAATGTGGTTACCACTTCAGGATTGGGAAGAATCAGAGAACATTGAAATGTGTTGTTTCAGGATTGAGAGAATGTTTTCCTTTCACCCATGCTTAGAAGATAAAAAATTCATTAATAAACAAAAGTAATCAAACTATCAAAGCTATCTTAACCTTTATCCTAGCCAAACAGAATGTTTTTTTGAATGAAAAAGCAACGGTTAAAGTTAAAGTTCTGTCGATAAATAATTTTCCTTGCAAGTACAGATGACAATATAACCTACTTCTCAACTGCTGAAAGATCAATCAATCAATCAATCAATATTTGTATTGTCCATTTTACAGGAAATTCTTTTTGCAGCAATAAAACAATCAACAAAACAACACAATAAAGACAGACATAGTATACAGAGAAGACAAAAAAATGAAATATGCGACTATTTTAAACACTGTGCGCACATACAATTCTTGGTCACACACACACATACAAACGCACGCATATACACACACATCCACTGTTACGCTACGATAAAAGTCAACTGTCTCACATCCATTCACAGATACAGATGCTGAGAGTTTAACACGTTTGTAGTTCTCTATGTATGACTTAATAATAATAATAATAATAATTTAATTTATATAGTGCGATAAAAATCATGCTAAAAGCAAGCTCTCAGCGCTTTACAAACATTGATGAAACCATATAAAAAAATAAAATAAAAATGAACACACCATGTTTCAATGGTTTCATCAATTTCCTTAGTAATGACCCCCCCCCCCCCCCCCCCCCCCCCCTTTTACTCTCCAGTATCCTTCTTTATTCCTTTCACACCCCCTTTACAGTTACACACATGCACATGATCTCAAGTTACACATTCTACATTTCGATAGTATTCTTTGCAACTCAAATCACGTTCACACATGCACACACACACACACAAAAAGCACAACACACACAAACGCAAACACACACACATACATGCCAACGCACGACACACACAAAACAATCTGAAACTTTGCTCAGTCTAGCATCCTGTCTCGATCGGAAACCAGCTCATTTGTGTGCTTACCTGAAACGAGAAAAAAAGAAAGTTACAAAAACTGCAAACAATCAAAATCTTTAAGAAGAATACACATAAAAGAACATATAAATTATAATAAATATAAGTTTGATAAATAAACATTAAAAGCCCAATCATATCAATCACCAACAAAAACAAAAACCAAAAAAAAAAACTAAAATAAACAAGAAATATGAAAGGCACTAGATACGATTAACAGACTTGAAAAGTCTTAGAGAGTCAATCAGCTGAAAAAACCCAATAAACCCCCATCAATGTCGTCAACAGCAAAACACGGTAAAAGATTTGTCATTCATTTACTCACAGCTTCGTCTCACATACTAATAATTTGGTCAATACTTGGTGTCGACCTGATATTGCAGTACCTCCAGGATCAACCCACTATCTTTACATATAAAAATGTCCCCTATGTAACCGTAACAGGTCGGAGGATGTTAAACTCATTTTTCTTTTTTACTCATAGCTTCTTTTACCTCTTTTTTTCTTCACCACTCTCTTCCTCTAGATGATTTTGAGGGTGACACATAGATGGGGGCACATCGATATCCCCACTGTACATACTGAATGTTGGTAAAGGAGGAGGGGGGGGGAGACACATAGAGATGGGGCCATATAAAGACAGGGGCACATGGAAGGTGACACATAGATGGGGGCACATCGATATCCCCACTGTACATACTGAATGTTGGTAAAGGAGGGGGGGGGGGGAGACACATAGAGATAGGTCCATATAAAGACAGGGGCACATGGAAGGTGACACATAGATGGGGGCACATCGATATCCCCACTGTACATACTGAATGTTGGTAAAGGAGGAGGGGGGGGGGGGGACACATAGAGATGGGGCCATATAAAGACGGGGGCACATTGAGGGCGACACATAGATGGGGGCACATCGATATCCCCACTGTACATACTGAGAGACTGAATGTTGGTAAAGGAGGAGGGGGGGGGGGACACATAGAGATGGGGCATATAAAGATGGGGGCACATTGAGGGCGACACATAGATGGGGGCACATCGATATCCCCACTGTACATACTGAATGTTGGTAAAGGAGGAGGGGGGGGGACACATAGAGATGGGGCCATATAAAGATGGGGGCACATTGAGGGCGACACATAGATGGGGGCACATCGATATCCCCACTGTACATACTGAATGTTGGTAAAGGAGGAGGGGGGGGGACACATAGAGATGGGGCCATATAAAGACGGGGGCACATCGATATCCCCACTGTACATACTGAATGTTGGTAAAGGAGGAGGGGGGGGGGGACACATAGAGATGGGGCCATATAAAGACGGGGGCACATTGAGGGCGACACATAGATGGGGGCACATCGATATCCCCACTGTACATACTGAATGATGGTAAAGGAGGAGGGGGGGGGGGACACATAGAGATGGGGCCATATAAAGACGGGGGGCACATTGAGGGCGACACATAGATGGGGGCACATCGATATCCCCACTGTACATACTGAATGAATGTTGGTAAAGGAGGAGGGGGGGGGGGGACACATAGAGATGGGGCCATATAAAGATGGGGGCACATTGAGGGCGACACATAGATGGGGGCACATCGATATCCCCACTGTACATACTGAATGTTGGTAAAGGAGGAGGGGGGGGGACACATAGAGATGGGGCCATATAAAGATGGGGGCACATTGAGGGCGACACATAGATGGGGGCACATCGATATCCCCACTGTACATACTGAATGTTGGTAAAGGAGGAGGGGGGGGGGGACACATAGAGATGGGGCCATATAAAGATGGGGGCACATTGAGGGCGACACATAGATGGGGGCACATCGATATCCCCACTGTACATACTGAATGTTGGTAAAGGAGGAGGGGGGGGGGGGGACACATAGAGATGGGGCCATATAAAGATGGGGGCACATTGAGGGCGACACATCGATATCCCCACTGTACATACTGAATGTTGGTAAAGGAGGAGGGGGGGGGGGGGACACATAGAGATGGGGCCATATAAAGACAGGGGCACATTGAGGGCGACACATAGATGGGGGCACATCGATATCCCCACTGTACATACTGAGAGACTGAATGTTGGTAAAGGAGGAGGGGGGGGGGACACATAGAGATGGGGCCATATAAAGATGGGGGCACACTGAGGGCGACACATAGATGGGGGCACATCGATATCCCCACTGTACATACTGAATGTTGGTAAAGGAGGAGGGGGGGGGACACATAGAGATGGGGCCATATAAAGACAGGGGCACATTGAGGGCGACACATAGATGGGGGCACATCGATATCCCCACTGTACATACTGAGAGACTGAATGTTGGTAGAGGGCGCCACAATGCTGTCCTTGATTTCACACTTCTCCGCCAGAACGACGTAGGAACAGATGATGCTGTTCATCACCACACAGCTGCAACAATCATCGTCATCATCATCATCATCATCGTCGACATCATCATCATTATCATCATCGTAGTCATCATCATCAATCATTATTGGCTCACGTCGTTTTTTAAAACAAAGTGAGTCTATAGTATCGTACATGTTCGGTTGTGTGTCTGTGTGTATGTGTGTGTGTGTGTGTGTGTGTGTGTGTGTGTGTGTGTGTGTGTGTGTGTTGCGTCCGTGGCCCCGACCTTTAACCTTAACTCAAACCTTAACGTTGTCATTTTCTCTAAACATATAAGGCGTTAGAGGGTTAAAGTTAGCAGGATACTTGATTTTGACGTGAGCCTTCAAGTCACGACGATCAAAGCAGTCAGATACATTGATAAAGAACAAAATAAAGATAAGGTTGTGCAACCTTGAACCTTGACTCAGTCACACTCTTCAAACTAAAGACTCTCACTCTCCACTGAAACTTTAACGTTGTCATTTTCTCAAAAAAACATAAGATGATAGAGGGTTAAAGTTAGCAGGATACTTGATTTTGACGTGAGCCTTCAAGTCATGGCGATCAAAGCAGTCAGATACATCGGTAAGGAACAAAAGAAAGAAAATCATTTGTTGTAACTGTTGTGTTGTACCGAGTAGGAGATACATACTGGAAAGAAGACTCTCCATTAGATATACAAAAACGCTCTTTAAAAAAGAAACACAAGACTTCAGGTGTGTACAAATAGGTACATTTTAACGTCGTCAACTTATATTTTCTGTAACAAATGGATGTACCGAGTGTGTGCGTTGACGGCCCGGTTGTTTAGCTTTTATTTGCGCCTTTGAGTAACGGTTGTTCGTGTTCATTTGCCCATCATCTCTGCGCACAACTTAGCCTACTGCACTTCCGGCAACAAGGCCTAGGCCTAGAGTCCATGCCTTACCTCATAATCAAGACGACGTACTTAACATTTAGCCCACATTCATTTCAGTCTTGAAAAAAAATATACGGAAAATCCAGGGTTCGTCGATTTCACTGCCTTCGACGTACGAATCCTTTGTTAGTCCTAGACGATTGATCACCATGAGCAAAGACTGTACAGGGGAAGATAAACATGGATGAGCTTGCTGGCTGTGACCTTGACCTTTGCTTTGTGGCAGAGGGGGGGGGGGGGAGAGAATTAACGAAACGAAAATAAAATATTAGGACTAATATAAAATATCTTACAGAAATGTAGATGATGTGGAACACGTTTTCATCGCATGAACGATCAGTTTAAAACAGTAACAGATCACGCAACTTCAATTATTAATTTTCTAAGAGTAAGAGGCTTAGACCCACAGGCAAAGACTAGGCCTACTACAGGTGTCCGTAGGCCGGCGGGGGGGGGGGGGGGGGGGGGGATTGGTCACTATGTTTTTTCTGAAAGCTTGGTCAATATGCTTTTCAATTTTACTTGTTTGCCAAAAATAAAAATAGGGCTCCACTGTTACATGCGCATACATATAATTAAATTTTAAAGAAAGGGGTAGACTCTAGGGGTGCATAGAAATAATTTTAATTTACACAGTAAAATAAAAATTAATTCTGTTTTCAGATGCACAAGTGTCTACATAACAGTATTCTCTCTATACAGGCATGGGAATTGTCATGGGAATTCCCATGCCTGCTATAGTAATAAAAATCAGACGTGAGCCTTGCAGGCTTTGCCTCTTGTTATTGTCCTTTTAGAACAGTGCATAAAAGGAAATTTGGCTGCTGTCACAAGACAGACAGACAGCTGGAGTTGGACAGTTTGACCTTGTCATACAGCACAGATAGACAGACAGACAGTTGCATACCTCTCCCCAATCTCCACATGGTTCATGATGATGGAGTTGGACAGTTTGGCCTTGTCATGCAGTACAGACAGACAGACAGACAGCTGCATACCTCTCCCCAATCTCCACATGGTCCATGATGATGGAGTTGGACAGTTTGGCCTTGTCATGCAGCACAGATAGACAGATAGACAGACAGCTGCATACCTCTCCCCAATCTCCACATGGTCCATGATGATGGAGTTGGACAGTTTGGCCTTGTCATGCAGTACAGACAGACAGACAGACAGCTGCATACCTCTCCCCAATCTCCACATGGTCCATGATGATGGAGTTGGACAGTTTAGCCTTGTCATGCAGTACACAGTTGGACCCCACCACAGATTTCTTCATCACCACCTTCTCCCCCACACGACTGTTCTCCCCGATGAAACAGTCGGGACCCACCTGTGGAGTGACACACGCCACGTCAGACAACAGTCGCTATTGTTACATCAATCACTATTGTTACATCGTCACAACTGATTTCTTCATCACCCCACACGACTGTTCTCCCTGATAAAACAGTCTGGACCTGCCTGTGGAGTGACATGTGCTACGTCAGACAACAACAGTCACCACTGCTACATCAATCACCATTGCTACATCAATCACCATTGTTACATCAATCATAGCTACATCGTCATAACAGACTTATTCATCACAGCCCCCCACACGACTGTTCTCCCTGATGAAACAGTCGGGACCCACCTGCACAGCCATTAAATGTTGACAATTAATAATACACCATTATAACAACATTCACTTTTGCATGGGTAAAAGTAAAACATTCTCTCAATCCTGGAATGAAACGTTTCAATGTTCTCTGAATCTTCCCAATCCTGGAGTGGTGACCGCATTAAAAATGATTTCCAATGAGAGTGTGTGTGTGTGTGTGTGTGCTTGTGTGCGTGTATCTGTCTATACAGGATGGGTGGGGGTGGTGTTAGAATTGCACATCCATCATCTTGTTTTAATCTGCCATCAATGTGTGTCTGTCTATACAGGATGGGTGGGGGTGGTGCTAGTATTGCACATCCATCATCTTGTTTTAATCTGCCATCAGTGTGTGTCTGTCTATACAGGATGGGTGGGGTGGTGCTAGAATTGCACATCAATCATCTTGTTTTAATCTGCCATCAGTGTGTCTGTGTATACAGGATGGGTGGGGGTGGTGCTAGAATTGCACATCCATCATCTTGTTTTAATCTGCCATCAGTGTGTTTCTGTGTATACAGGATGGGTGGGGTGGTGTAGAATTACACATCCATCATCTTGTTTTAATCTGCCATCAATGTGTGTCTATACAGGATGGGTGGGGGTGGTGCTAGAATTACACATCCATCATCTTGTTTTAATCTGCCATCAATGTGTGTCTGTGTACACAGGATGGGTGGGGGTGGTGTAGAATTACACATCCATCATCTTGTTTTAATCTGCCATCAATGTGTGTCTGTGTACACAGGATGGGTGGGGGTGGTGTAGAATTACACATCCATCATCTTGTTTTAATCTGCCATCAATGTGTGTCTGTCTATACAGGATGGGTGGGGGTGGTGCTAGTATTGCACATCCATCATCTTGTTTTAATCTGCCATCAGTGTGTGTCTGTCTATACAGGATGGGTGGGGGTGGTGTAGAATTACACATCCATCATCTTGTTTTAATCTGCCATCAGTGTGTGTCTGTGTATACAGGATGGGTGGTGTGGTGTTAGAATTGCACATCCATCATCTTGTTTTAATCTGCCATCAGTGTGTCTGTGTACACAGGATGGGTGGTGTGGTGTTAGAATTGCACATCCATCATCTTGTTTTAATCTGCCATCAATGTGTGTCTGTCTATACAGGATGAGTGGGGGTGGTGTTAGAATTGCACATCCATCATCTTGTTTTAATCTGCCATCAGTGTGTGTCTGTCTATACAGGATGGGTGGGGGTGGTGTTAGAATTGCACATCCATCATCTTGTTTTAATCTGCCATCAGTGTGTGTCTGTCTATACAGGATGGGTGGGGGTGGTGTTAGAATTGCACATCCATCATCTTGTTTTAATCTGCCATCAGTGTGTCTGTCTATACAGGATGGGTGGGGGTGGTGTTAGTATTGCACATCCATCATCTTGTTTTAATCTGCCATCAGTGTGTCTGTCTATACAGGATGGGTGGGGGTGGTGTTAGAATTGCACATCCATCATCTTGTTTTAATCTGCCATCAGTGTCTGTCTATACAGGATGGGTGGGTGGGTAGGGGGGGGGGGGGGGTGCTAGTATTGCACATCCATCATCTTGTTTTAATCTGCCATCAGTGTGTGTCTGTCTATACAGGATGGGTGGGGGTGGTGTTAGAATTGCACATCCATCATCTTGTTTTAATCTGCCATCAGTGTGTGTCTGTCTATACAGGATGGGTGGTGTGGTGTTAGTATTGCACATCCATCATCTTGTTTTAATCTGCCATCAATGTGTGTCTGTGCATACAGGATGGGTGGTGGTGGTGCTAGAATTGCACATCCATCATCTTGTTTTAATCTGCCATCAATGTGTGTCTGTCTATACAGGATGGGTGGTGGTGGTGCTAGAATTGCACATCCATCATCTTGTTTTAATCTGCCATCAATGTGTGTCTGTGTACACAGGATGGGTGGGGGGGGGGGGGGGGGGGGGGTAGAATTACACATCCATCATCTTGTTTTAATCTGCCATCAATGTGTGTCTGTCTATACAGGATGGGTGGGGGTGGTGTAGAATTACACATCCATCATCTTGTTTTAATCTGCCATCAATGTGTGTCTGTCTATACAGGATGGGTGGGGGTGGTGCTAGAATTGCACATCCATCATCTTGTTTTAATCTGCCATCAATGTGTGTCTGTCTATACAGGATGGGTGGGGGTGGTGTTAGAATTGCACATCCATCATCTTGTTTTAATCTGCCATCAATGTGTGTCTGTCTATACAGGATGGGTGGTGGTGGTGCTAGAATTGCACATCCATCATCTTGTTTTAATCTGCCATCAGTGTGTGTCTGTCTATACAGGATGGGTGGGGGTGGTGTTAGAATTGCATGTCCATCATCTTGTTTTAATCTGCCATCAATGTGTGTCTGTCTATACAGGATGGGTGGGGTAGTGCTAGAATGGCACATCCATCATCTTGTTTTAATCTGCCATCAATGTGTGTCTGTCTATACAGGATGGGTGGGGTGGGGTTAGTATTGCACATCCATCATCTTGTTTTAATCTGCCATCAATGTGTGTCTGTGTACACAGGATGGGTGGGGGTGGTGCTAGTATTGCACATCCATCATCTTGTTTTAATCTGCCATCAGTGTGTGTCTGTGTATACAGGATGGGTGGGGTAGTGCTAGAATTGCATAGCTATCATCTTGTTTTAATTGGAAGAATTTATTTAAATTTTATCATCAGTTTTGGAAGAATTTATTTAAATTTTATAAGACAGTGGTTGATGATGACAAGATGACCAATCCTGAAGACTGTTTCTATCAGCTTTTTCAATCCTGATTTCAGGAGCAGTCCTGAAGTACTTTCACCCATGCTGATGTTAAAAAACAAACCAAAACAAATTCACCTCATTAAACAAACGGCTCACCTGGGTTGATCTGGGCACTTTGACAGAGGGATGAACAAGATGAGTTTTGTTCTGTGGAGCTGCCGTGGGGAAGATTCTGGCAATCTGGGAACAGGGGGAAAAAAAGGACATTAGCTTTATACAGTCATTCACTGTCATTGTGTGTGGACATGGCAAACGTTTACAGCACCACATCAATCTACATTTAAACTACTTTTCCATTTCTTCACATCCTGCACTTTTTTCTTAGTAACTGCACACAGACAACTAAAAAGAAAATCAAAGAAGACAAACTCATAAGCTGTCTTGAAAACGATACCAGGTCTTGGCATAAAAATAAAATGTTGTGATGACTGAACTGTTTTCCACACCATCAAAACATTAAGGAGGAAAAAAAGCTCCTTCACTCCCACCTGACAACTGGCCTATACACTATAATACAAAAGTAAAGTACAATACATTAAGTGAATTTTTCTATAAAAAAAAGTTTGACCATTGGCCTTACAGTAGCCGCTGAAAGTGTTGTGAAAGGTGAAAATGGTGTTTTACGTCCTCTCGGTCATAGACACATATGGAACATTTGTAAATACAAAGATGGTGGGAACAATACTGGCTGCAATGCCCGGAGGCAGTACAACACCAGTAAAGTCCCGAGTTTTTAACAATACAGATAGGTGTAGCGGTAACCACGCCTCAGTTAAACCTCATTGGCTATGGTACTGCCACAATTAATCATATAGTAAAAAGCCAACTGTCCGTGTGTGTGTCTGTGTGTGTGTGTGTGTGTGTGTGTGTGTGTGTGCGTGTGCGCGTGTGTGTGTCTGAAACACGAAACGGGCCTTATAACTCCGCCGTTTTTCGACCGATTCGCTTCAAATTTGCTGTGAGCCCTCACGGGGCGATGGCAACGGCAACCGAGGCGGCCGTGTCATTTGCGCGGTTCGGCAAATGCGCGAAACGCGCATCCGACGGCCTTTCGGCGCCTGTAGCTCAGGTGTTTCTGGGCCGATTGCCTTCAAATTTGGCAGGTAGATGACTGGGGACGGTGACTATCGTTGTGCCAAACCGGAAGCGAATCAGTTCAGAAAAGCGTGCGCTATACGCCGCTTCACCTTTTCACGCATAACTCCGCCGTTTCTTAACTGAATTGATTCAAATTTGCTGTCAGGTTTGCTATGGCCCGGGCAACGCCTAGCAGCAAATTTGAAGAGAATCGGGAGAACGCGTCACTCTCAGAGCAGCGCCAACGGGAAACGGGGCCTTATAACTCCGCCGTTTCTTAACCGAATCGCTTCAAATTTGCTGTACTCAGCGTTACCAGTACTTGCCGTTACCGTTACTAGGTGTTACCAGTATGGTGCATTGCCAGTACTAGGCGTTGCGCTAGTAGTTAATAAATTTGTTAGCTGAAAGTGTTCATGCAAACACACAATATCATATGATATTTTTCAATTTCAGACTACAAAACAAACTTATTATAAGGGCAAGTCACAAAGTCACAGCTTTTTCAGCGATCAAAGGACTTCATCCAAATGTCCCCCATTGAACACAAACAATGTCTCCAAAGGGAGTTCATTGCAGTCAGTTGAACACTAACAATGTCTCCAAAGGGAGTTAATTGCAGTCAGTTGAACACTAACAATGTCTCCCAAGGGAGTTAATTGCAGTCAGTTGAACACTAACAATGTCTCCAAAGGGAGTTAATTGCAGTCAGTTGAACACTAACAATGTCTCCCAAGGGAGTTAATTGCAGTCAGTTGAACACTAACAATGTCTCCAAAGGGAGTTAATTGCAGTCAGTTGAACACTAACAATGTCTCCAAAGGGAGTTAATTGCAGTCAGTTGAACACTAACAATGTCTCCCAAGGGAGTTAATTGCAGTCAGTTGAACATTAACAATGTCTCCAAAGGGAGTTAATTGCAGTCAGTTGAACACTAACAATGTCTCCAAAGGGAGTTAATTGCAGTCAGTTGAACACAAACAATGTCTCCAAAGGGAGTTAATTGCAGTCAGTTGAACACTAACAATGTCTCCAAAGGGAGTTAATTGCAGTCAGTTGAACACTAACAATGTCTCCCAAGGGAGTTAATTGCAGTCAGTTGAACACAAACAATGTCTCCAAAGGGAGTTAATTGCAGTCAGTTGAACACTAACAATGTCTCCCAAGGGAGTTAATTGCAGTCAGTTGAACATTAACAATGTCTCCAAAGGGAGTTAATTGCAGTCAGTTGAACACAAACAATGTCTCCAAAGGGAGTTAATTGCAGTCAGTTGAACATTAACAATGTCTCCAAAGGGAGTTAATTGCAGTCAGTTGAACACTAACAATGTCTCCCAAGGGAGCTAATTGCAGTCAGTTGAACACAATGTCTCCAAAGGGAGTTAATTGCAGTCAGTTGAACATTAACAATGTCTCCAAAGGGAGTTAATTGCAGTCAGTTGAACACTAACAATGTCTCCCAAGGGAGTTAATTGCAGTCAGTTGAACACTAACAATGTCTCCCAAGGGAGTTAATTGCAGTCAGTTGAACACTAACAATGTCTCCAATTGCAGTCAGTTGAACATTAACAATGTCCCCAATTGCAGTCAGTTGAACACTAACAATGTTTCCAACTGCAGTCAGATGAACACTACCATTCACTGAAAAATACACCGTCCTTTGACCCTCACCTGGCTGTTGGCTTCACAGTATCCACTGAAGGTGTTGGTGCGCACGCAGAACCCAGAGTCCTGCACGTAGGCATAGCAACGGATGACGTCATTGTCACGGGTGACGGTGTAGGTTTTGCTGTCGACCAGATCCTTCCCACAATGCCTTGCACTGACGACGCCCGCTGACATGGCCGCCGCACAGTCCAGGGTGGTTTTGTTGACGCGCAGCGCCGCAGGGATTTCCGCAAACGCGTAGATGTCTGAAAGACAAAAACAGAGTCTTTGCAGAACAGACTCATTGTCAGATACGAAACATATTAAAGAAAGTCGACAAATGCCTTCGGTTTCAACAAAAGCAGGATCAGGTTTTGTGTTGATTTACAGTGCTGCAGGGGTTTCATAAAGTGCAGAGATATGTATAAAGAAAACACAACGTCATTTTCAAATTAAAAAGATTCATAATATACACAAAACCCCACAAACATATCACGAACACACACACACACACACATTAAGCTGATTTATCTCACCACGACAAAGACTCTAAAAGGGTAAGATGGACTACTTAAGAGTTACGGCGAGCCAGGCTGATAGAGTTATCGTTAGTGGGGTAGTTATCCAAAGTATAACTGACTCATGAAAAGATAACTCTCTCAGGTTTGAAAAAAAGAGTTAATGTAACCTAAATGTGTCACATTTAAAAGGGACATAACCAGTGTTTCTGTCCTCACTACTCATATAGGGAAAAGGGACCGGATGTTAGTCTTTCTTTTCAGTGTCTTTGACCACGATCTTTACTGACTGGGGCAACACGAACAGAACCTCATCAAATGCCCGTTTTCTGGTTTTGAGAACTCACACACACACACACACACACACAAAGCATACTAGCACCAGATGCACATACCCCAACACCACAGAACTTTGGTGTTTTCTGCTTATGATTATATGTACAGATTCCGAACCACGTACCTCACACACACACACACACACATGGGTGCTCCAGAGAAAATTAAAAAATCCTGCAAGGGGGCGGCCCCGGCAGCGCACATACTGCTTTTTTCACCCCTCTAGACTAGAACAAGTGCCACATTCCTTTGAATATAGCAAATGCTTATATAGGCCCTTTTTATTGTACAAGTGTGTGTGTGTGTAAGAAAACTGTTGCTTCTCAAATTCTCATAATCCAGTGACGCCGGCTCTAGGCAATTTAAAAATCCTGCAATTCAGGACATCCTGCAAGAAGGACATCCTGCAATTCAGGACATCCTGCAAGAAGGAGCATCCCTGAACACACGCACACTCAATCCCCTCACCATGGTCCTTACTGACAGGAGCCAGTCGCACAGGGCCCTCGCCCAAGGCTGGAGTCTTCTGCCAGCTGCGACTTTTCGCCAGCCGACTGTCTAACGGAAACTGCTTCTTCACTAAATGGGGCAACAGCTCTCCCTTTAGTGAGGACATCTTCTCACAGTCCCTGCACAATAAAACATTTTCTCAGATTTTCTGTGAAATTTGTCATGTCATTAAAAAAAAAAATCATTCAATTTCAATGCTAAATTGTCCTGGGATTTACACAGGAAGTTTGTTTTTCGCTCTTCTTAACATCTTTTGTTTATCATCAAGCACAATGGTGGTAAATACATCAACTTTTTTTTATTATCAAACTTTCTGGACAATTATGGTTCCACAGAAACAATAAAACCCTAAACATCTGAGTTAACCCATTAATAGCCATGCACGCTCCATGCGTGCCTATGCACTCCCAAAGCTACAGAAGCAAGGGAAGGGAAAAAATAAATTATATTGGTCTGAATCTCTTAAAAAATGAGTTTTCTACCTTATCCATCATGATTTTTACATCCAGTGTTTGATTCGAGCGCATGCCAACAAGTTTTGTTGTGTGAAATGAAAAAAATGGCTTCAGGAACCGCTCCCAGATCGAGGTGAGTGTAATATTTTCTCTAACGCATTTATCACAAAACAAACTGCACAGAGTTTTAGATAAAACATGTTTACAATTATACGTGTTTCACCGTTTTTGCGAATTCTAAAAATCCTAGGAAACTTTTCTTTGCTGAAGTAAGCTACCCAACTGCGCGCTGTCAGCGTGCATGGCTATGAATGGCCCCAGTGATTTTACTGTATGACTGTTGCGGTGGGGAAGGAAAACATGCGAGAAGTAAAAAAAAATACCAGCTGCTCTGGGTTATACACATACTGGCTGGTTTGGGTTACCTGTTAACTCAAACAATCATGTGTCACCAGCAATTCACAGCATGTTTTACTTCATCATTTATCTCTCTCTCTCTCAGATTTGATTGCATCACTATGAGAAAAACCCGTCCCCTCTCGTAGCCATGCACGCTTCAAGCGCGCGCATGAAAAAACACAGAAAAAATTTGAATTTTTCTATTTCTCTAGAATATTAGTTTGTTGGTTGCTTTTGCAACAGAAATTCACAAAAAGTTTGTAGGATTTAACACCAAAAATTTTTTGGCTATTAATGGGTTCAGACAGCTTATAAAAATATAACCAGAAAGAAAAGAAGTAAATACTGTATATAGTGAAAAGTGCAATGTAAAAGTGACAAATGTAATCAGACAGCGAGAAGCCCAATCCCGGACAGTGCAGTTTCCCCCCCCCCACTGACTTGTGAGTGTCAAGGTAGTCGACGATCCACCTCTTCATCAGGTACAGATGACAGTCGGTCAGTGTGGTACGCACCCTCACCTGGGGATACCTGCACACACACCTTGACATACAGCAAAGACACAAACACCAAAACACTTAGCTGAAGCACAGACTCATTGTTTGAAGCCACATCTGGCATCTGTTCCTACACTCATCCAAAAGTATGCCTTGGTCCGGTGGGGAGTAGCCAGTTGAGCAGGGCAATCAAAACAGCTACTATTCACTCTTTAGCGTACTTAGGTCCAGGGAGGAGTAGCATGTCAACATGTGGCTTCACTCACACTACTACTGTAGGTAGTGTAAGCAGTCAGGCAGTGATCAGCCTTTGCATGACACACAGGGAAAGAGCACACTACAATGGTCCTACTGAACTTCATAAGGTGCTAACCTTTACATACTAAAGGCGTACTAGCCTCTGCATGCTGCAATTATTTTATTAACTCACTCGGGACAAATGAGCCAAATCGGGTTCATGGTCTGCACAACCATACAGGATGAATGAGCCTGGTAAGGGCCATGACAGTTTTTGACTGGTATAGATTTATGGCGTGCAACCAACCTTCCAGAATGACGTTAATCTAACTTTAGTTTTCTCTGACCTTTCCCCTCTTGAAAGCGACCAGCCATTGTAGGCTTGACTTGTGCATTGTTCAAAAGTTGTTTTTTTAACCCAATTTGAATCATTCACACTTCTAAAGGGGAAGCAACTTCATGAACTTGCCTATGCCAATTGAGCATCCGTCCATGGATTGATAAAGAGGGTCAGGCCCCTCCAAATGATCTCACTCTGCTTAATTGGTGGTTTTTCCCCCTATAATATATGAGTTAAAGACTGTCAATGAATGGGCAGTAATCACTGAAATAGTAAGCGTCTTACCTCCCATTTACATCCTCCTTTTGATGTAAAATCTTTCTAAGATCTTATATGCCTAATATGGGTACAAATACAAATAAAGGTACAAACTCTTTTATAAAAACCACTATCAACATACTACTTAACACCCACCACTGACTTTCCCACTGCGCTGTATATAATGTAGACAGATGATCAGTCGGATCAACCAAGGGAGGGGGTACTGACTTGCAGAACACCCTGGGGTCCAGCTCTACATAATGTAGACAGATGATCAGTCGGATCAACCAAGGGAGGGGGTACTGACTTGCAGAACACCCTGGGGTCCAGCTCTATATAATGTAGACAGACAGATGATCAGTCGGATCAACCAAGGGAGGCGGTACTGACTTGCAGAACACCCTGGGGTCCAGCTCTATATAATGTAGACAGACAGATGATCAGTCGGATCAACCAAGGGAGGCGGTACTGACTTGCAGAACACCCTGGGGTCCAGCTCTATATAATGTACAGACAGACAGATGAGCAGTCGGATCAACCAAGGGAGGGGGTACTGACTTGCAGAACACCCTGGGGTCCAGCTCTATATAATGTAGACAGACAGATGAGCAGTCGGATCAACCAAGGGAGGCGGTACTGACTTGCAGAACACCCTGGGGTCCAGCTCTATATAATGTAGACAGACAGATGATCAGTCGGATCAACCAAGGGAGGGGGTACTGACTTGCAGAACACCCTGGGGTCCAGCTCCGTGGTGTCGGCAGCCTCATTGAACGGCTCCATAATCATCACACGCCCGCTGTCCTCGCTGATGCCAAAGATGTCGCGATTTGATCGCTTCTCTGGAATAAAAACACCACAGCGTTTCATCACCAACTAATCTCTTAAACTGCATGACTCAGTATGCACAGAAAGGAAACGAAGACCAAAATCATAAAAACAAACAATTCTAATTGCGCATTTTCTTTTTGATTTAAAAAAACTGAGCTTAAAAATTAATATAATAATTGTCACTTTTGAGCGTCTTATCTTCACTGCCAGCATCACAAAACTGCACTGGCTTCGTGGAATATTCTTCTTCTTCTCTCTGCGTTCCCAGGCCGTACGTCCATAATAGGTAAGGTACGCATGTGTCTGGTTTGTTTTCACTGGTCTCCCTGCTGCGTACAGCCAACACATTCCAATTTCGGAGGAGCTCAAAGGAGAACATTTGTTGGAAGATTTTAGAGGGTAAAAAGCAGGAGAATGGGCCAATAAGTCAGAAAGATAGTAAATGACAGAAAGCAAAGGGAAAAGGCAAAGTCAAAGAGAGTGACAGGTTAGAGGAAGTTAAAAGAACTTCCAGTAAGTGGAGGAACTATTTGTATGAAAGACCCCCGGTATCCCCACAGAGGAGGTGGGTGGGTGGGTGGCTTAATTATAATAATTATAAATATCATCATCACTGTACCTTTCTCCTGCTTGGCCTTGTCTGAGGCTGGCACAGGCAAGTCCCTGCTGTCCCTGATTATTATTATTAATTCATATGATCATCATCATCATCATCATCACTATAATAGAGTATACCTTTCTCCTGCTTGGCCTTGTCCGAGGCTGGCACAGGCAAGTCCCTGCTGTCCCTGATTATTATTATTAATTTATATGATCATCATCATCATCATCATCACTATAATAGAGTATACCTTTCTCCTGCTTGGCCTTGTCCGAGGCTGGCACAGGCAAGTCCCTGCTGTCCCTGATTATTATTATTAATTTATATGATCATCATCATCATCATCATCACTATAATAGAGTATACCTTTCTCCTGCTTGGCCTTGTCCGAGGCTGGCACAGGCAAGTCCCTGCTGTCCCTGATTATTATTATTAATTTATATGATCATCATCATCATCATCATCACTATAATAGAGTATACCTTTCTCCTGCTTGGCCTTGTCCGAGGCTGGCACAGGCAAGTCCCTGCTGTCCCTGATTATTATTATTAATTTATATGATCATCATCATCATCATCATCACTATAATAGAGTATACCTTTCTCCTGCTTGGCCTTGTCCGAGGCTGGCACAGGCAAGTCCCTGCTGTCCCTGATTATTATTATTAATTTATATGATCATCATCATCATCATCATCACTATAATAGAGTATACCTTTCTCCTGCTTGGCCTTGTCCGAGGCTGGCACAGGCAAGTCCCTGCTGTCCCTGATTATTATTATTAATTTATATGATCATCATCATCATCATCACTATAATAGAGTATACCTTTCTCCTGCTTGGCCTTGTCCGAGGCTGGCACAGGCAAGTCCCTGCTGTCCCTGATTATTATTATTAATTTATATGATCATCATCATCATCATCACTATAATAGAGTATACCTTTCTCCTGCTTGGCCTTGTCTGAGGCTGGCACAGGCAGGTCCCTGCTGTCCCTGATTATTATTATTAATTCATATGATCATCATCATCACTATACCTTTCTCCTGCTTGGCCTTGTCCGAGGCTGGCACAGGCAGGTCCCTGCTGTCCCTGACGGTGGACAGGAGCATGGTGATGGAGGCGTCCGTCTTGTGGAACAGGCTGAACACGGCGTTGAGGTTCACGTCCGTGATCAGGTCACAGCTCACCACCAGCACGTCTGTGTGCTCCTGACAAGCCACGCAGTTTGACCAGTTTAAACACACGGTTCGCACACATTTTTCATACCAAAATCCACAAACTTTCAAAGACCTTTTCAAAGACCCTTTATCCTGTTTTCCAATGACCTCTAGCACTTTTCAAGTCACTTTTAAATTGAAATAGCGGCTGCCAAGCATTTTCAACTTCTTTTTTATTTGATGGCGATTGCTTCGATCACGATCGCTCAAGCTGCACCGGTGTAGCCAAAAGACCCGGATTTAGTGAAGAGAAGTAACTCTCGACAAATTGAGGACGTCTGCTAGATGGAACTAGATCATCGAACCATCAATAACAGAAAATAAGCCAAATCAAATTGCTTCCTTATCAATTCTGGATGCATGCAAAACAAATTGTTTACAGCATCAATGACTTTTTCCCAAACCATTTCACGATTTTCACAGAGCAAAGCTAATTTTCAAAGACTTTAAAAGACTTGAAAATGGCACTCAATTTCTCAGACTTTCAAAGACTGTGCACCCTGTTTGGCAGTGGCCAATTGCTTCCCCTCAGGAGGAGCAATTCAACTGCCCGGGTTCAAAACAGAAAATTGTGAAAATAAGTTACATGAAGTTAGGGACCAATGTTTTCAGAAGAGAAAAGTAACACCATGCAGTAATGAACCGTAAAATATGAAATTCTTTTAATACCTGCCAACTTGAAGAACTAAAACCATTGAGCGTGCGTTGATCCATGTGTGTGGGTGGGGGAGAGAAAGAAGGAACTGTGGAGTGGAGGGATGAGAGAGGCAAATAAAATGTTACAACAAAACCATTGAACATCGATTTGATTGAACTTGAAGACTTTTGTTGACCTCTGAAAAAAATTTGAACATAGTCTTTCTTCACCTCTTGATTTTTTTTCTTCCACTTAAATAATAATTTTCCTTTGATTTTTTGAATGTATATTTTTTTCTTTTTCTTTTCTGCTGTTGTTTTCTTTTTTTTGGAAAATAAACAAAACAAAGAGCATAACCCAGTTCTGCTTGTTGGCAACACTGCTCACCGGAATTTTGGAGCGCACAATGCGAAGGGTTTGTGCCGTCCCACAATCCTCGAGCTGCGTGTCGACGATGGACTCGAACACCAGCCTCATCTTGATGCCACACTTGTCCAGCAGAGTGGTGCGGATCTCGTCCTCAAAGGAACGGGGCGTCACCACTATGGCCTCTGAAAGTAAAACAAACAATGCCACTTTTATTGTCATCAAATCACAGGACCGTAGTTTTCAGGCTACAAGGCGTACCTTAATATAATGATAACTTATAAGGCGTACACCCCAAATTTTACACAAAACTCTATTTTGTTATAAATGCTTACTAGATTATCAATAATAATAATAATAATAATGGGAATTTATATAGCGCTCTTTCTCACATGAGCTCAGTGCGCTTTACATTGATAACAAGAACATTAAAGGCAAACAAATAATTAATCATTAGAAAGTAAAATAAGCACGATGCTTACACACAACGTTCTCTTACTTCCTTACTCACACACACACACACACACACACACACACACACACACACACACACACACACACACATGCATGCGCACACGCACGCTCGCACACAATTAATTATACAAGTAAAATAGTTACAACATGAACATTCTAAGAAGAAACATAGAGACCACATTCACATTCCCAATGAAGTTTGAATACAATACTGCAACTTGAAATAAAATCATACTGCCATCGACATACCAATTACATGACTAATTATAATAGACAAATTTTGCAAAAACAAAAATACCCTTCTACCTCATTTACAAGCATTTAAAGTTTACAAGACGTAGACATTCTACATACAAAATACGAATAATAAAATAATTGTAAATACATTTTTTACAAGATTTCTGCAATCAAACGGACCCCCCCCCCCCCCCCCCCCCCCCCCCCCCACACACACACACACACCTCACACACAAACACTAATCAATCATAATATGTCCGAAACAAGTGAGTTTTAAGGGCAGAGCGAAAGGCGGAGATAGAGTCAGATGAGCGGACATGTTGTGGGAGGGAATTCCATAAGTGAGGTGCTAAATAGTAGAAAGATCGTTCACCAAACGATTTCGTGTGGACCCGAGGAACCTTGAGTGTGCAGCAGTCAGAGGAAGAACGTAGGGAGCGAGCAGGTAAGTAGACAGTTACTAGTTCGGAGAGATAGACGGGACCAGAGGAGTGAACAGCACCGAAACAAAGGCAAGCTATTTTATACTTGATTCTAGCCTCTACTGGAAGCCAGTGCAAGTTACGAAGATGAGGTGTTATATGATCAGAACGTGGAATCTTGAGAGTGAGGCGTGCTGCACTGTTTTGCAGTTTTTGAACACGTTGCAGGAGATACTTAGGACAGCCACAGAGAAGAGAGTTGCAATAGTCAATGCGGGAAAGAATAAAGGCAGAAATAAGAGTTTTCGTGGCTGCAACAGACAGAAAGTGTCGAACAGCACTGATTCGTCTGAGCTCATAATTGATGGAACGTATGAGATTAATAACCTGTTTATGCATTGTAAGATTTGAATCGAGGGTAACTCCGAGATTCTTTGCTGACTTAGAAAACTGAACACAAGCATTGCCAACTGTAAGAGTTTCTGGAAGAGATATCGTTGCAGACATACGCTGAGAGGAAACAATCAGAGCTTCCGTTTTGTCATCATTAAGTTTTAATTTGTTGCATGTCATCCAGGATTTGACATCATGAAGGCAGGATTCCATAGACTGAATAGCGCTGTCAAGTTGGGTAGGTTCCGCCGATTTTTGAAGCTGGGTATCATCAGCAAAGGAATGGTCAATAACAGAGTGACTAGCAAAAACATCAGAGAGAGGAGCAGTGTACAGGACAAAGAGAACTGGCCCCAATACAGATCCCTGAGGTACACCACAAGAAATTAACTTCGGATCTGAACTGCAGTTGTTGATCAAGACAGTCTGAAAGCGATTTGTTAGATATGAGGAGAACCACTGTAGAACTGTAGAATGGATTCCAAAAACACGTTCCAGCCGGGATAGAAGAATGGTGTGATCTATTGTATCAAATGCTGCCGACAGATCTAGGAGAGTCAAGACTGACACTTTTCCGTTGTCAAGAGCTAAGAGGAGATCGTTAAGAACTTTAGTCAGAGCCGTTTCAGTGCTGTGAGCAGGTCGATAGGCAGACTGTAAACCACCCTTTCAGACCTACCCTATTGGGGCAGCACAGTTACAGAAAGGGTGTCGGGTTCGGGGTAGATAGGTTAGGATTTCCTTAAAAAGGTAGAAAGAGAAAAGAGATTTTAAGAAGAAAGAATTGAAGAGGGTGAAGGAGTTCAGTAGACTTTCACAACGAGGGATACACAATAAACCAAAGGAGACAATTTGGAATTTTCACTCTTTAATCAATCTACTAAACTACAAAAGAAATAAAAGTATATCATAAAAGGAAAGGATATAAAAGGAAAAGGAAAATAATCATATTATAACTAATAAAAAATATATCGGCGACTATGTGGTGATTTAGTAAATGTTTATAAAAAAATTCACAGTTCTGATATTACTAACAAACATTTGTTACAACTTTCTAACTACTCAAAAACTAGGAATAATGATTTGAAATAAATTACAAACCCAATACAACAGAACTAACATTAGAAAGAATTTCTTTAGTAACAGAGTCACTAAATACTGGAATTCTCTTCCAGCACATATCAAATTGGCACCTAACCTTAATCAGTTCAAAAACCTCCTCGATAAAGACCCCAAGATTCAACAATTGAAATGTGTATATGATTAACACATCTAAAAGCGTCCTAGTCATGCCAATCATGAAAAATAATACAAACAATCAGACAGGACACATTAAGAGGCCGCGAGGCCCAGTTGTCCTCATTCTCTGACCTGACCTGACCTAATATAAGGTGCAGGGGTCTCAATCTGGGGGGAAAAGTATCGCCTTATAATGTGAAAAATATGGTAGATTAGTCAAACATACCAAACTTTCTCTCTCCTCATACGATTTACCCCTCTGTCTCTGCACTTCCCTTTTATCTTTAAAAAAATCTTTTCTCCCCCCTCCCCCTTCTTTGTCTTTCCTCCCATTTATCCAGCTTTCCTTATCTTCCTTTCTCTCTCTCTTTCCACACCATCCCCACTCCCCCTCTCACTCAAATCTCATTTTCTCTGCCAAACAGTGAACCAAAGGGATACTAGATGGAGAAGATGTTGACCCTTCTCTTTCTCTCCCCCTCTCCCTCCCCTTTGTCTCTGCCCCCCCCCCCCCCCATCTTTCTCTAGTCAGCAAATGATACATGCCTTTTTCAAAATAGCAAATGGGTAGCATATGAAAGTTGCTCCCCCCCCCCCCCTTCCCCCTACTCTTTCTCTCCCCTTCCTCCACCTACACTCTGTCTCTCATCTCTTTCCATGTATATCATGTCTCTTTGTCTCTGTCTCTCTTCCCCTCTGTGAGTGTGCATGGTACGTGTGTGTGAGTGCATGTCCTCTCACCAGTGAAGCCGTGTCTCCAGAAGCTGCTATTCCTACGGGCTGGACTACAATTTGTTCATAGTGGAGAAGCCTTGCCCAGGGTACATCCCCACTCTCTTGGCTAAAAGGATTTAAGGATGACAATTGATTGGCATTGGGGAAGGTCTCCAAAGGCCAACCATTCCCATTGGTTGCAGCACTAGAGCCAGTGCAAATGTCCCCTAGTTACAGAGTCAGACTCATAGTCTTCCAGTTCCACAGCAGATTACCATGATATTCCAAAACGGTAGGAAATTATATATATAGTACAGCTCTCATTTAGTATTGGCCCTTTCTGTGACTACTCACCAGTAAATCCGTGTCTCTCCAGCATGGCCAAGGGGTAGTAGACAGAGGGGTAGTTTCCCACGGGCAGCAAGGCCTTGGGGTAGTGGTGGGTCAGCTGGTTGACCCTTGACCCCACCCCCGCCGCCAGAACCACCGGCATAAACTCCATGGCAACCACAAAATGAGGTGAATGATGCAATTTTGCGAATGATGTACACCTGTCATCGGAACACAAAAACAACATGTGTTGCTATCAATAGTATCATCCCTCCATGTGACCACAAAATGAGGTGAACGATGCAATTTTGTGAACGATGTTGTACATTGGAACACAAAAACAACATGTGTTGCTATCAATAGTATGGAAGCCGGTCAGATCGGCCTCGTGCCATTTTGGCCCTGCTCTTTTTGGTCGTTTCGGCCTTGCCCAATGAGTCAAGTCGGCTTCGTGTCCGTCCAAGTCGGCCTCGTTGTAACATTTTAATGACTTTTATATCTTACACGTAACGTGTGCAATGTAAACCTGCAATGTAACATTTTAATGACTATGTAACGTTTTAAGGGGGGGGGGGGGGGGGGGGGGGGGGGGGGGGGGGGGGGGGGGGGGGGGGGGGGGGGGAGCATGTGGAAGTTGTGAGTTGTGAATGAATTAAAATAAGTGTATAGGTGTATTGCTTTGTTCCTTGGTAAATGTGATGTTGAGATGGCATTTTATACTGTTGTATGAATGGAAACAACACACACAAACCACAGTCTCTCTACCCCTTCCATCATGACATGGGCAGATGGCCTGGTCATTAAACAGTTGTTCATTGTTGTTGTTCATTGTTCTCTCTCTCTCTCATTTTATACTGTTGTATGAATGGAGTCATGTGCACCTTTGAACAATAATCTGCAGACACACAGATACACACACACACTCTCTCTCTCTCTTTAGTTTCTCTCTCTCTCTCTCTTTCTTTCTGCTTTTGCTTGTGTCTAAAAACACACATAAAAACCAACCCATAGAGTTGGGTTGGTTGGAAACGAGGCCGACTTGGTTGGAAACGAGGCCGACTTGGACGGACACGAGGCTGACCTGACTCATTGGGCGAGGCCGAAACGACAAAAAAAAACAGGGCCGAAATGGCACGAGGCCGATCTGACCGGCTTCCATACTTCCATGAAGGTCTATAATTCATATCACTCAAAATCGCCTTGTCATAAGGGTGTCAGACGTTACATAGTCATTAAAATGTTACATCCCTGCAGGTATAAAATATGCACATGTTACGTGTAAGATATTTATATACAATATTTATATAAAAGTCATTAAAATGTTACATCGCAGGTATAAAACATGCACACACATGTGTGCGTGACGCGTGCACGGGCACGCACACCACGAAAAACATTAAGCATTTCATGGATTTTCGTTTTTATGACACTTTTTGTTGTTGTTATGAGTTTTTTCTTAGATTATGCACGCAAGATACCTCAGTAAATGAAAGGGAAAACAAAGCACACACACACACACCAGGACCGGACCTGTGTCACATTAGAGGGGGGGGGGGTGGTACAAAGAAGGGCATGGAATGGTCTATAGACCCGTGTGCACGTTTTTACTATAAGAGGACACCTCAGGAGTGACCACAAAATGAGGTGAACGATGCAATTTTGTGAACCATGTCGTACATTGGAACACAAAAACAACATGTGTTGCTATCAATACAGTCGACCCCCTCACGAACGGCCCTCTGATTTGCGACCTCCCCTCTTTTAACGACAGAAATATGAATGACGGATCGTTTTTTGCTTCAAAACTTGCCTCCTCATTTACGACTCCCCCTCTAACGCGTTTTACGACCGTAAATCTTGTTGATTTTACGACCGATGCAACACATTCTGACAATCAATGTATCGCACTCAGTTCGAGCCGACGCACAGCTGGGGTACTACTGTTGTTAGGTCAATCTCGGTAAAAAAACGAACCGTTCTCATGCCGAAATTGAAGAATTTAATCAGCGATATCACGATCTGACCACTAAATGTCACCACTTTTATGCACATCTGTCATCACTGAGCAGTTTATGATCACAGTTTGAACTGAAACCGTCGCGATCGTGTCGATCTTTACGAACTCTGTGCACACGTAGGCCTAAATGCGAAGTCAACTCCCAAGTTGAAACTAGGTGATCGGTCACACTCCATAAGTTGGAACTCAGTGAATGGTCTCACTTTACAAAAAAAAAGTTGAAAAGCAGCTCCTTTCCAGAAGATCAAATCTGATAAATCGGCGTTAGTGCGTGCACTGAAACACTCACTGAATGCAAACAACTCACAAAATCCGATAATTGAAAGCAGCTGGCGCATTAGCGTTTGCCGTGATTTCGTATTTGCGGTGTGTGCGGCGCCATTTTGTCAGCCGAGTTGTATGCGCGGTAAAAGTTCCGTGTGTGCGAACTGTGACTGAAAATGAACTGCCAGAGCGTAAAATGGCGAAAATTAGGTCTGCACTGCTGTTATGTGTAGTTTGTGTGTGAGTGCAACACGGGCCGTCGAGCACACTTTCTGTTTTCGCTCGTTTTCGTATATTAGCTAGACCGCGGATGTTTCATTCAAGAATGACGGAGAAAGCATGTTTTTGTTTTAGTGTATGCATGTGCTGTGCGTCATATACGGTGTAGTGAGTCACTGAGTGCATTGTTTTGGTCACCCCCGATTTAAGACCCCCCTCTTTTACGACCGATTTTTCGCGATTTTTTGAAAGTCTTAAAAGAGGGGGTCGACTGTAGTATCATCCCTCCATGTGACCACAAAATAAGTTGAACGATGTTTTTTACACAGGTCTGTCATTGGAACACAAAAACAACATGTGTTGCTATCAATAGTATCATCCCTCCATGTGAGTTGTGACCACAAAATGAGGTGAATGATGTTTTTTACACAGGTCTGTCATTGGAACACAAAAACAACATGTGTTGGTATCAATAGTATCATGGCTCCATGTGACCACAAAATGAGGTGAACGATGCAATTTTGTGAACGATGTAAATTGGAACACAAAAACTACATGTGTTGCTATCAATAGACTAGTATCTAGTATCATACTTGGGCCTATACTCTTTACAATTTTCATAATTGACTTTCCAGAATCTTTACAAAGCACTTGTAAAATCTTTGCTGATGACACTAAAATATATGATAAGACATCCAACTGTTCTGTACTTCAAAATGATATTTATACATTGCAGGAGTGGTCCAATACATGGAATTTATATTTTAATGTAACAAAATGTGGTGTTTTACATTTTGGCAGCTCTAATCAAGAGAAATTTTATTACATCATAGTTCATACATGAAACAAAATTATCAGATAAATTATTTAACAGAAGAGAAAGATCTGGGTATCACCTTCGATGGTATTAGTAAGTTATCATTTGACCCTCACATTCAGAGAGTAATTAACAATGATTAAAAGAAGTTTTGTGTAATTGAATAAAGATACATTTCTTAAGCTGTATAAATCTTTCGTTAGGCCTCATTTAGAATATGCTAACTTAAGATGGTATCCATATCTAAAGCAGCAGTCAGTGAAAGTAGAAAGAGTACAGAGACGAGCTACCAAATTACTTAAAGAATGTAGAAACATGTCTTATTTGGAAAGATTAAAATATTTGGAACTGCATTCACTTAAAGGTAGGCGCTTTAAAGGGGGTCTCATTCAGGCGTATAAAATTTTCAATGGCCTAGTTGACACTCCAGTTGAATCACTTTTTTTTTTGTTTCTCATTGCACTAACACAAGAAATTCAGAAGGTAAAATTTATATTCAATACAGCAGGACTAATAGAAGGAAGTTTTCATTTTCACACCGAGTTGCTAATCACTGGAATAACCTACCTTAGGCTTAGTACATGTACCTACTAACATTAAATTTACATAATATTAACAATTTCAAGAACCTTTTGGATGAAATTCCAAAATATAGATCTTTTTAATGACTTTGATTGATGCTATGAAATTGCTTATACATTAGTGACATATGCAAATCAGACACCATACATAAAGAGTGTACCAATGATGGGACGATTTATAGGCTGCGAGGCCTAGGCCATGATGCCTGTCCCTATCACTACTACTACTACTACTAGTACTACTAGTACTTCATGTGACCACAAAATTGAAAATGAGGTGAACGATGTTTTTAACACAGGTCTGTCATTGGAACACAAAAACAACATGTGTTGCTATCAATAGTATCATCCCTCCAGTCCATGTGACCACAAAATGAGGTGAACGATGTTTTTACGAATCCGGGACATTTAATTGATTCTCTGCTTCAGTGTTCGAGTTGATCAAGTTGATGTGAGCTGCGAGCATGCACTGCTTAGTCCTTAGATAGGAACGACGGAATTAGGTCAAACCGCAGCAATTTTTCTTGTCAAAATCCCGAACCCCGATTTTGGCCATGTGCCAAACGGTCACTTCCTTTGCTTGTTTTTATTTATGGTTATTCTTGGCACTGACCATCCGAGTTTTTTTCTTTCGGGAAGCAGACACCTACCCGGTCATTCGGGAACGATCTTTTTTACGCGAAGACGGCCGATCGCGAGAGACAAGCGATCCAATATTTGGGTCCAGTTCATTTGTTTACCATTTCTGAATGGTAACTACTTGCTTTTTTTAAACAAATACTTAGTTACATTTAATTATTTTTCTACAAGTTCACCAAATTTGGTGCATCTAGAATGAATCTCAATGCTGCTCAAGGTCTCCACAAGTCGGGAGGTGTTACGTCGAAGCCTGTCCGACATG
>CM065681.1:93707852-93720352 GCA_017654935.2 Phymorhynchus buccinoides
GGAGAGGCCTTGCTGACCTGACCATTGAAGGTGTAGGAGGGAGGGGGGAGGGAGACAGGGTTCCCCGCCCCTGACCTGGCCATGGCGTACAGCGGCCCTCCCCCACCCGTGCCCCCTCCCCCGCCCATCATGTGCGAAGGGATCTGGCCCTGCGACATACCGAAGTGGGGGTTGGGCTGGCCCATCAGGTGGCCCGGCACGGAGGACGCAGGCAGCGCGTTACCCCCGGAGTTGGGGTCTGACGTGTTGTTGGAGCTGTTGGTGAGCCCCGTCATGGCCGTGTTGTTGCTGGGCCCCGTGCTGCTGTGGTGGCTGGGCCCAGACTGGCCGCTCTGGTGCGTGCTGGACGAGTGCGCAGACTGGCTCTGCGACAGGGACCAGTGCGCGTTGCTCTGCGCGGACATCAGCTCCCCCTTCCAGGCCCTCATCCGGGCGTGGCACTCCCGGAAGGGCGGACGCCG
Source organism: Phymorhynchus buccinoides (assembly GCA_017654935.2). Taxonomy (NCBI): domain Eukaryota; kingdom Metazoa; phylum Mollusca; class Gastropoda; order Neogastropoda; family Raphitomidae; genus Phymorhynchus; species Phymorhynchus buccinoides. The sequence continues at coordinate 93,708,314 of CM065681.1, forward strand.
CGAGGGGATCTCGTTCCAGCACTCCACCATCAGCCCATACACCCTCCCCGGACAATCCTCGGGCTGGGGCAGCATCTGGCGAGCTCGGATCATCTCGATGACTTCTTGGTTGGAACAGCCGAAGTAGGGCTGAAGCCCGAAGGAGAAGACCTCCCAGAGGACCACCCCGAAGGACCAGACGTCGCTGTCGGTGGTGAACTTGCCGTACATGATGGACTCCGGGGGCATCCAGCGCACGGGCAGCAGGGACTTGCTCTGCACGCGGTAGTAGTCGGAGGAGTAGACGTCGCGGGACAGGCCGAAGTCTGATATCTTGACGGTCAGCCCGTCGCCCACCAGGACGTTGCGAGCGGCCAGATCACGGTGGACGAAGTGGTGAGAGGACAGGTACTCCATGCCTGCAGCGATCTGCAACAGGGACACAGGGAGAGGAGAGGGGTAGGGGTAGTTAGAGACGGAAATGTCATACATGCACAGAGACATCAGTATTCAGTTAGACAGACAGACAGACAGAGAAACAGACACAATAGGGGTGTGAGTGGTGTGTGTGGGGGGGGTGTTAGACGAGAGGTGAGGGCAGTGAGAGACTACGTTTGTGTGTGTGATGCATGCGCGTGTATGTGCGTGTGCATGCATAGGTATTTATAGGTGTGGTTTTATCTGTGCAGGTGGGTGATGCGTAGATAATTGGTTATAATGAAGAAAACTTATATAGCGCACATTCCAGGCTAGCTGCTCATGGCGCTTTACAAAAAAAAAAAAAAAAAAATACATTTAATCAAATCACATCAATACCCATGCCCGCACGCACACAAGCACACACACTGACGAACACAGCATATCATTTACACGCGCACGCACACATACACACAGTACATACATACATACATACGTACGTACGTTCGTACATACATACATACACACAGACACAAACACACACACATCCCCACACACGTGCATAAGCACATGCCAGCGCGCGCATGCACACACACACTTTCTGTCTCCCAACTTTCCCATGCCATTCATCATCCACACACGCTTTCATTCTCACAATCCGATCATGGTGGACAGTAGTGTTCAGAGAATAGATGAGTTTTCAGGTTGGTTTTGAAAACTGACAGGGAGTTGGAATGTCTGAGAGACAGAGGGAGTTTGTTCCAAGTAGCTGGGGCCTGAAAAGAAAAGGATCTCTCGCCATAAGTTTTCGTTTTAAGTGAGGGAGGCTGTAGAATACGAGAATCAGAAGAAGAACGAAGCTGACGAGATGGAATGTAAGTATGAAGTAGATCAGACAGGTAAGTAGGAGCAGAGCCAGAAATGACAGCAAAGGTAAGAGCAGAAAGCTTGTAGTTGATCCTGCTGGAGATTGGCAACCAGTGCAGAGAGTGCAGAAGGGGAGAAACATGTTCAAACTTGGAGGACTTAAGGATTAGTCGTGCAGCATTATTTTGGATTCTTTGGAGTTTGTTGAGAAGGTAGTTTGGAAGGCCAGCAAGAAGAGAGTTGCAATAATCTATTCTCGAGAGGACAAATGCACAGACCAAGATTTTTGTGGCATCAGTGGAGAGATAGTGACGAACAGAACTAATCTTACGAAGCTCAAAATAGGCAGATCTGCAGATATTAGACACATGCTGCTGAAGGGAGAGACTTTGATCCAAAGTGACACCAAGACTGCGGACAGAAGAGGAGAAGGAGATAGTGTTGTTGTTGATTGTGACAGAGCCTGGAAGGGTAGAAAGATTGAGCATTTTCTTTGGGCATGCTAACATAATTTCAGTTTTTTCTTCATTAAGTTGCAGCTTGTTGTGGGTCATCCAGATTTTAAGGTCAAGTATGCACTCCTGTGTCCGCGATACCAGCCCATCGACTTCAGCAAGAGTGGCCGACTGATATACTTCTGTATCGTCCGCAAAACTCTCATGAGACAAGGCATGTTGACTGATAACATCGGACACAGGAGCAGCATAGAGCACAAAAAGAATGGGTCCCAGAACAGAACCCTGTGGGACACCATACAAAAGGGGGGACGGCTCAGAGTATCTGCCACTAACACAAACTGTCTGCTTACGATTAGTCAAGTAGCTATCAAACCAGGAAAGAGCAAGATCATGAATGCCAAAAGAATGTTTGAGTCGGCGAATAAGAATGGTATGATCAATAGTGTCGAAAGCGGCACTGAGGTCAAGCAAAGCTAAGAGAGAAACTTTGTTGTCATCAAAACCTAAAAGAAGGTCGTTAACAATTTTAAGAAGGGCTGTCTCTGTGCTGTGGCATTTCCGATAAGCGGATTGGTGGGGGTTCAGAAGGTGATTTTGTTCTAGGTGTGCAAGTAGTTGACAAAGTACAACCCTTTCAGTGATTTTTGAAAGAAAGGAGAGATTGGAAACCGGTCTGTAGCTTTTCAGATTGTCATGGTCAAGGGAGGGTTTCTTTAACAATGGGCGGACAATAGCAGATTTAAAGACAGAAGGGAAGGAGCCAGACAAGAGAGAATCGTTTACAATATGAGTGACATAGGGCAGCAGTACATCAATACATTCACAAAACAGGGATGATGGGATGGGGTCCAGTTCACATGATTTGGGACTAGCGCCTAAACACAGTTCTTTCACAAACTTTTCTGTGACAGGCTCAAACCTCTGCAAAACTGGGCCGCAGTACATTCTGTCAGTGACTGGTGATGGGGGGACATCAGTAGAATCAAGTTTTTCACGGATGGAACTTATTTTCGTTTGGAAAAAGTCAGAAAATTTATGAGGGAGATCTTGCACTTTAAAAACAGAAGGGAGTGGGGAATGACTTACTTTACCCAAAATGCTGCTTGAGACACTGAACAACTGCTTAACTGTGGTGCATGCAAGTATCTTGGTTGAGTAAAAGGCTGTTTTGGCACAATCGACGATGTAGGTCACGTGGTTCCTGGCAGCCTGGAACACCTGCCGATGGACCGTCAGGTGGGTGCCACGCCACTGCTCCTCAGCTCTCCTCCTCTCCTGCTTGGCGTCCTGGAGCTCAGGCCCCACCGCGTTGTACCAGGGAGAGGGGGGACGGGTAGACACCAAGCGGCGTGTGACGGGCGCGTGTTGATCCAGGGTGGCGTGAAGGACCCCGAACAGCTGGTCTGCAGACGGCTGAAGGGGAAGGTGGGCCTGGAGGTCGGCCCTGAAGGCCTCGATGTTGATGGACGCCAGGCGGCGAACGTCTTTGTAGACTTTGGCAGACGGAGGCTTGGCGAGGTGGAGCACACATCTGACACAGAAATGGTCTGATGACAGAGTGGGCTCCACGGTCGTCGACTGCAGCAGACGATCATCCTCCCTGTGCAAAACCCAGTCGACAATATGGCCTCTGGTATGGGTGGGCTCAGATACAGACTGAGAGAGGTCGAACATTTTGATAGTGTCCAGCACTTTAGATGTGTAGAAGTGGGACGGGTCATCGAAATGAAAATTAAAATCGCCCACAATCAGCAGTGAACCAGACAAACTGTTGGTGTACTCCAAAAAGTCCGGGAGCTGGTCAATGAACATGGAGTCTGATAATTTGTTTTTCTTGTTTGGAGGGGGGCGGTATACACAGAAAATATTCAGAGTGTTCTGTTTGTAGGATAGTGTCAGCTGGGAAAGTTCGAAAGAAGAGTGGCTGAACGGAAAGTTTGCTGTGAGAGTGACGTGTGGTTTTAGAGTGTCAGAGAAAACGAAAGCTAGGCCACCTCCACAAGTGGTCGTACATCGTGGGAAGGAGGCAGTAGAAAATCCAGGGGGAGCAAGGTCTGTGTGTGTGTGTTCATGTGTCGATTTGTGAATTGAGTGCTATGTAAATACTTTATGACGCTTTAATGAAGCCTTTTATAACTACTTTTAACTATTAACTATTTGTCATTGTAAACGCCTTGAGCTCCAGGCTTTGTCAGGAGGTAAGTGCGTCCAAAATTTACAGTATTATTATTATTATTATTATTATTATAAGCATGCGAGCACAGAAACGCACACAGACTTTTCTCTCTCTAACACACATGCAGTTTTCGTACCCAACTAAGGTTGTAACAGCCCATGAATTTCCCATTCCTGCAATAATTTATCCGTATTCACACCCTTCTCTTGTCCTCTCTGGCAGGCAAACCAAGAGTACACATGCACGCTTTTTCAAGTATTCTGAAACTTACCAGAATGGCCATGTTTACAAATTTCAGAATAACACCTACTCATGTACGGGTACTCATGCACTGACCAACATTTATAGAAAAGTACAGCCCTAATTTTTGAGTGCTACTGCGCTCGCTTGGGTGGAAATGACCAACATTGTAGAGTACGACCACACTCATGTAGCGGTATTGGTACACTCACCTGGGTATAAATAACCAGCATTTTAGGGTGGCAACGCACTGGCGCACTCACCTGAGTGGAAAAGATCAACATTTACAGTACTACCACACCCATGTCAGGTACTCATGCACTGACCTGGATGGAAATGACCAACATTTCAGGGTAGTGGTGCACTCACTGACCTGGGTAGAAATGACCAACATTTAGAGAACTACCACACCCATGTCAGGTACTCATGCACTGAGCTGGATGGAAATGAACATTTCAGGGTAATGGTGCACTCACTCACCTGGGTAGAAAGGACCAACATTTAGAGAACTACCACACTCATGTAAGGGTACTCATGCACTGACCTGGGTAGAAATGACCAGCATTTAGAGAACTACCACACTCATGAAAGGGTACTCGTGCACTCACCTGGGTAGAAATGACCAACATTTAGAGAACTACCACACTCATGTAAGGGTACTGGTGCACTCACCTGGGTAGAAATGACCAACATTTCCGGGTACTCCAGCACCTTCCCGGCACCCCCGTTGCGGGAGGTGTCCACCACGGAGATGTCAGAGTGCGGGGAGTGCATGATGAGGTACTCGTGGAGGTCCCCCTGCACCATGTACTCAAACAGCATGCACAGGGGCTCCTGCCTGACGCACACGCCCAGCAGACAGACGATGTTGGGGTGCCGCATCTCGGACATGAGGTCCACCTCGCGGCGAAAGTCGCTCTGCACCTTGGGGGCCGCGTTCTCCTTCAGGGTCTTGATGGCCACCTTGGTCACAGTGTTGTCCCCGTGCAGACCCAGCAACTCGCCCTTGTACACCTGGGAGAGAGAGAGAGATAGAGAGAGAGAGGGAGAGAGAGAGAGAGAGAGAGAGAGAGAGAGAGAGGGAGAGAGAGGGGGAGGGAGAGAGAGAGAGGGAGAGAGAGAGAGGGAGAGAGAGAGAGAGAGAGAGAGAGGGGGAGGGAGAGAGAGAGAGAGGAGAGGGAGAGAGAGAGAGAGAGAGAGAGATAGAGAGAGAGAGAGAGAGAGAGAGAGAGAGAGAGAGAGAGAGAGAGAGAGAGAGAGAGGGAGAGAGAGAGAGGGAGAGAGAGAGAGAGAGAGAGAGAGAGAGAGAGAGAGAGAGAGAGAGAGAGAGAGAGAGAGAGAGAGAGAGAGAGAGAGAGAGAGAGAGAGAGAGAGAGTTGAGCAGTCAAAGGGTTAGGGCATGCACACATAAACAGCAAGGCTCTTGAGACAGAATAAATTAAAGCAATATCCCACTCCAAAGTCCTAATAACTGATATTGTCTTATGGCTGCTGGTTTATAAACCCCAGCCACGACCTTTTCATGTGGGGCCCTAAGTCCTATAACTGGCTGAACTGGGGGTACTTGCGTGTTTCTTCAAGCTCTCGTTCTTTCAAATCGTACCCTTTCCCCTTCGCTCCTGCTCCTCTCAAGCCTTTTCCTTTTTCTTCTTATCCCGCCCAAGAGCAGCTTCATCTCGTTGGTCCCCAGCAAACGTCACCAATTGCTGCATTGCAGGGATACAGTTAGGCCCAGCCTAGAATAATTCCATACAACTGAAAGAAGCAGACTTAGAGATTGAGGGTCGTAAACACGAGGAGGGTGACTAAGGTACCTATTTGTTGCTGAGAACTGCTTACCTTGCCAAAGGCGCCTTCCCCCAACTCCTGCAGATAGCGGATATTGTGGACGGGGAACTCTTTGGTCCTGGAGGAAGGTTTGGGGTTCAGGGGGCTCATCTCCACGGGCTGCCCCCCTCCCACTCCCCCCACCCCGGACTTTCCGTTGAGCGTGCCCCCTGCCCTGCCCCCCGCCCTGCCCCTGCTGCGGTGGCAGAAGCAGACGATGGCGAGCAGGATGAGGAGGGCGAGGGGGATGGTGATGGAGGGCACCAGGATGAACATCAGCTTGTTGCTCTCTGCTCGCTCCGTCACTGAAACAATGCGCACAAGGATTTGATTGATTGATTTAATTTAAAGTCTGTTCACAACAATGGTGATATTAGACTTAAATAAATACATTAATTAAACAAGGCCGTCGCCGAGCGGCAGACATGTCCTTCACCAGCAATGCCACGCACTTGCGACACCCCCCCGTAGAGTGTCACATCCTGACACAAAATTGGAAGGGATTCTGTCTTCTAGTTCACGAGATACAGCTTGAAGAAGAAACATATAGCGCAAAGAAGGAAATTTCGGTTTTCAAGGTCACACTTCAAGGTCAAGGTCAGCATGGTGATAATTTATGCTCGGATGTTTTCTTCTCTAGGGTATACAGTACCACACACAATCTGAAGCGCTTCTGTCAAGTACCAATGTGGAAAATATGGCTTAAAACCCAATGTGTAGACCCCTACCACTTTCAAGGCCTACGGATCGCCCGGACCGTGACCTTGACCTTGATCGGTATGCCACCATCAGAACGGGCATAAGCCAAAGTACCTTCATGCCAAATTTGAAGACTCTAACACTAACGGTGTGGGAGTTATGGCCCCTGAAAGATTTTCGGTTTTCAAGGTCGTACGCCAAGGTCAAGGTCACGACGGCAATATGGTTTGCGCGGATGCCTTCCTCTCATGGTGACACACCAGCACACACAATTTGACGTGATTCTGTCAACCCGTTCGAAAGATATCCTTGGGACAGACAGAAGGAGAAAAAAATGACCCTCCGATTTTCAGGCTCCAGCGATCTTTTTGACCTTGACCTTGACCTTGATCGGTATGCCATCATCAGAACGGGCATAAGCCAAACCACCTTCATACCAAGTTTCAACATCCTATGTTGATCGGTGCCCGAGATATGGCTAAAAATAGATTTTCGGTTTTCAAGGTCGTACGTCAAGGTCAAGGTCAAGACGGCAAAATGGTTTGCGCCGATCTCTTCCTATTAAGGAGGCACACCTTTACACAAAATTTGACGCGATTCGGTCAAGCGGTTCGGGAGATATCCTTGGGACAGACAGAAAAAACAAACAAAAAACAAACAAACAAACAAACAAACAAAAATACAAACCAGCCCATCGCAATAGTCCGTCTTGGTGACGGACTAAAAAACAAACAAACAAAAATACAAACCAGCCCATCGCAATAGTCCGTCTTGGTGACGGACTAACAAAAACAAAACAGACATAAACAAATATTGAATTAAAATGAGGTGAAAAGAGTGTGTGAGTGTGTGTGTGTATGTGTGTGTTTGTATATGTGTGTGTGTATTAGTGTGTGTGTGTGTGTGTGTGTGTGCGTGTGTGTGTGTGCGTGTGCGTGTGCGTGTGTGTGTGTGAGAGAGAGAAACTAAGTAGATGTTTTGGTATTGGGTAGATTCTAGGCACAGAGACTTTATCTCTGTGAAATTCGGGCGGCTCTCCCCCGGAGAGCGCGTCGCCGCAAGCGCGTTGCCACCATTTTTTTTTAGGGGGGGAGGTGTACAGGGTGAGGAGGGACTTGGGAAACCTAGCTATCAATTTGGTCATACCAGGCAGCAGGATTTCTCCCTGCTCTTACGGACTTTTAGCTGCTGTGGGATTATTACGTGCGCAAAGCGCACGGGTCACGCTAGCTTTAATTCCCCATCCGAAGGACTCGACATTCAGTTCGATTTTCCTGTCAAACTAGAAAGAAAGGGCGAGGCCGGGATTCAAACCCGGGTCACTCACGCTGCAGTAACGCATTGAAATCGGCAGGCGAAGACGTGTTGGAAGACGAGATTCTCATTCTGATTGCCAACTGACATGCTTTGAACCCTTAAAACGGGTATCATAAACAGTAACAGTAGTGGGTATTTGCCAAACAGTACTTGTGACCCAGCACCACGAAAGGGACATTAAGTGCCAAAATGACAATTCTGAGAAAATGGCACAGTTAGAAACTTCAGACAATTCGCTTTCAAATGATATGAGAACCATTCTTGTAACTTTTTCCGTTTTAGAGTTATGATCATTTAAAGTTGGTAGGGTGACTATATAGCCTAGGTGAAGAAAATGCATCAACGTATTCATTTTAACGCACTTGTTGCAGTATTTAGAGACTATAACAAAGATTGTCCTTCATCATCATATAGTAATAAGCCAAGTGTCCGTGTGTGTGTGTGTGTGTGTGTGAAACACAAAACGGGCCTTATAACTCCGCCGTTTTTCGACCGAATCGCCTCAAATTTGCTGTGAGCCCTAACGGGGCGATGGCAACGGCAACCGAGGCGGCCGTATCATTTGCGCGGTTTTGCAAATGCGCGAAACGCGCATCCGCCGGCCTCTCGGCGCCTGTATCTCCGGCGTTTCTGGTAGGAAGCTGACCGGGGCCGGGGACTATCCATGTGCCAAACCGGAAGCGAATCGATTCAGAAACGCGCGTGATATACGCTGCTTCACTTTTCCATAAATAATTCCGCCGTTTCTTAACCGAATCGTTTCAAATTTGATGTCAGGCTGGCTGTGGCCGGGGCAAAGCCTGGCAGCAACTTTGAAGAGAATCGGGAGAGTGCGTCACTCTCAGAGCAGCGCCAACGAGAAATGGGGCCTTATAACTGCGCCGTTTCTTAACCGAATCGCTTCAAATTTGCTGTACTCAGCGTTACCAGTACTTGGCGTTACCGTTACTAGGCGTTACCGTTACTACGGAGAGCGCATCACTCTCAGAGCAGCACCAATGGGAAACGGGGCCTTATAACTCCGCCGTTTCTTAACCGAATTGCTTCAAATTTGCTGTACTCAGCGTTACCAGTACTTGGCGTTACCATTGGTAGGCGTCAGGCTGTCAGGCTTGCTGTGGCCGGGGCAAAGCCTGGCAGCAAAATTGAAGAGAATCGGGAGAGCGCGTCACTCTCAGAGCAGCGCCAACGGGAAACGGGGCCTTATAACTCCGCCGTTTCTTAACCGAATCGCTTAAAATTTGCTGTACTCAGCGTTACCAGTACTTGGCGTTACCGTTACTAGGGAGAGCGCATCACTCTCAGAGCAGCGCCAATGGGAAACGGGGCCTTATAACTCCGCCTTTTCTTAACCGAATCGCTTCAAATTTGCTGTACTCAGCGTTACCAGTACTTGGCGTTATCGTTACTAGGCGTTACCATTACTAGGGAGAGCGCGTCACTCTCAGAGCAGCGCCAACGGGAAACGGGGCCTTATAACTCCGCCGTTTCTTAACCGAATCGCTTCAAATTTGCTGTACTCAGCGTTACCAGTACTTGGCGTTATCGTTACTAGGCGTTACCATTACTAGGGAGAGGGCGTCACTCTCAGAGCAGCGCCAATGGGAAACGGGTCTTATAACTCCGCCGTTTCTTAACCGAATCGCTTCAAATTTGCTGTACTCAGCGTTACCAGTACTTGGCGTTACCGTTACTAGGCGTTACCGTTACTAGGCGTTACCGTTACTAGGCGTTACCGTTACTAGGCGTTACCGTTACTAGGCGTTACCGTTACTAGGCGTTACCGTTACTAGGCGTTACTAGGCGTTACCGGTACTCGGCGTTGCGCTAGTAAATATGAAAGATGAGATGTTAGAGAGCATGAAAATACACATAACTCAAACGTTATCAAAAATGAGATTTCTGACTTTGCAAGCCTATTGTGAGAAACTAGCCCAGCGACTTAATGTCCCTTTCGTGGTGCTGGGTCACATTTGTTAACCTGAAGAAGGCACAGTCGTTAATGACCCAACACATTATTATCAAGCCAATGTAGCCTGATAAATAACGGACACCCCTCAGGAATCCAATGGGTATTTCAAAGAAGAAAGAAAGAAGATAGACAGTCTACAGAAAGAAAGGGAGAGAGAATGACAGAGAGGGAAAAAGAAAGAGAAAGAGTGTGTGAAAGAAGAAATAATCATACAGCTAGCTGAGAGAGAGAATACGAATACGAATAAGAATACGAATGTTTTTTATTGAGGGCAAAACAGATAAGCTGGGTAGCTTTTTAAAAATTACAAATGACAATTGATTTATTCATTTAGGCCTCTGCCCCTCATGAAGGGGGTACAGGATAAACAAAATGTATATACTACTGATCATAATAATGTTAACAAATTAATATATCTAATGACATCCGAAGTAATTGTAAGCGTAAAGCTTTATCATATAGCAAAAAGCCAAGTGTCCGTCCGTGTGTGTGTGTGTGTGTGTGTGTGTGTGTGTGTGTGTGAAACACAAAACGGGCCTTATAACTCCGCCGTTTTCTGACCGAATCGCTTCAAATTTGCTGTGAGCCCTAACGGGGCGATGGCAACGGCAACCGAGGTGGCCGTGTCATTTGCGCGGTTTCGCAAATGCGCGAAACGCGCATCCGCCGGCCTCTCGGCGCCCGTATCTCCGGCGTTTCTGGGCCGATTGCCTTCGAATTTGGCAGGAAGATGACCGGGGCCGGGGACTATCCGTGTGCCAAACCGGAAGCGAATCGGTTCAGAAACGCGCGCTAGACGCCGCTTCACCTTTTCACGAATAACTCCGCCGTTCCTTAACCGAATCGCCTCAAATTTGCTGTCAGTCTTGCTATGACCCGGGCAAAGCATGGCAGGAAATTTGAACAGCATCCGTTCCGCGCGATATGCACCAATTTACAGTTTCGCTCACTAGGCGAAACGACATATGTCCAAACGTGCTGTTATTAAAGGGGGGGGGGGGACTGCTGTGGGCATGAGACCATGGTTCACACGTGCTGGGGTGACGAGTAGGTCAGCCAGCTGGTTATGGGTGGGGTAGGGGGTGGGTGGGTGGGCGGAGGGATGGGGGGGGGGGGGGGGGCAGTGGAGATTACAAGGGGATGACACTACACGTATCTGTATTATTAAAAAATCGGGACTTTACTGCTTTAGCACTGCCTCCAGGCATTGCCTCCAGTATTGTTCAATACTGCCATGGGGTTAAAACTGCCACGGGAATTAACTGCCACGGGGCGATTGCTAGTATAAATAAATCGATAAGTTTCTAACAACACTTTCTCATTTGTAGAAGCAAAGTGTAAACTAAAACGAAACTGGTTTGGATGTTTGTAGAACTTTTGAGAGAGGGAGAGGAGAGAGAGAGAGAGAGAGAGAGAGAGAGAGAGAGAGAGAGAGAGAGAGAGAGAGAGAGAGAGAGAGAGAGAGAGAGAGAGAGAGAGAGAGAGAGAGAGAGAGAGAGAGAGAGATGTGTGGAGAGAGATGGGGGAGAGAGAGATATGGAGAGAGAGAGAGAGAGGGGGGAGGGAGAGAGAGAGAGAGAGAGAGAGGGAGAGAGTGGAGAGAGGGGGGGGGAGAGAGAGAGAGAGAGAGAGGAAGAGAGAGGGGGGGAGGAGAGAGAGAGAGAGAGTGTGGAGAGAGAGATGGGGGAGAGAGAGATATGGAGAGAGAGAGAGGGGGGAGGGGAGAGAGAGAGAGAGAGAGAGGAGAGAGAGAGAGAGAGAGGAGAGAGAGAGAGAGAGAGAGAGAGAGAGAGAGAGAGAGAGAGAGAGAGAGAGAGAGAGAGAGTGTGGAGAGAGATGGGGGAGAGAGATATGGAGAGAGAGAGAGGGGGGGGGGGGAGAGAGAGAGAGAGAGAGGGAGAGAGTGGAGAGAGAGGGGGGAGGGGAGAGAGAGAGAGAGGGAGAGAGAGGGGGGGGAGAGAGAGAGAGAGAGAGAGAGAGAGAGAGAGAGAGAGAGAGAGAGAGAGAGAGAGAGAGAGAGAGAGAGAGAGAGAGAGGGGGGGGAGAGATACACATACAGACTGAGAGATAAACATACATACACACAC
>CM065681.1:93730352-93732852 GCA_017654935.2 Phymorhynchus buccinoides
TCTGTTTTATGTTATACCAGATTTTGTTTATAATATTGTTGCATAAGACTAGAAAGCGAGAGTTCAATGCCAACAGATGGTATCTTTCTATACAGGAAGAAAGCCATAAAGTTCTATCACAAAAAAAGAAAAGAGGAATAATATGTGCCAGAGGGTCACATCGTTTTCTGGAGTGAAAATCAGAAGGTATTATCATAAAACAAATAACAACGAGTAGTCTACACAAGATGGGGCAGTGGGTAGATGCCTCGTGCCTCCATACGGGGAGCTGGATGACCCCGCCCCCTCCACGAGTCTCTCCCCGTGGGGATACTGGGGGGTCTTTCGTAAAAATAGTTCCTCCACCTTCTGGAAGTTCTGTGCTTGTAGCTTCCTCTAATCTGCCACTCTCTTTGATTCTGCCTTTTTCTTGTGAGCATTCATACTGTCATCTACTATCTTTCTAACTTATTGGCCCATTCCCCTGCCTTTTTTGGAAAACAAAATCTTCCAAATATAACTTTTCTCCTTTGAGATCTTCCGAAATCGGAATGTGTCGGCTGTACGCAACGGGGAGACCTGTGAAAACTGAAAACAGGACACATACGTACCTTACCCATTGTGGCCTGTTGGCCTGGGAACGCAGAAGAAGACGAAGAAGAAGAAGAAGAAGAAGAAGAAGAAGAAGAAGAAGAAGAAGAAGAAGAAGAAAGAAGAAGATACAAGAAAGTGTTTTCACACAGGAAATAGACATGCAGAATATATGCCAGAAGGCGTTGTAATGGCTCTAGTGTGAAAGCCAGAAGGTACTTATCACAACAGAAACAGAGAGAAAACTGATGGAATCTTCTGTCTTTCACCCGAGAAGAATGGTGTGAACGTCTAGCAGATCAACTCTTGAAAACACAATAGGATGCAATACATTGCGGTACGATGTGCTGTAACGAATTGCAAAGTAAAAAAAAAGGTGCAATTCAATACTAGTGAGACAAAGACAGACAGTAAGACAAAGAGAGAGAGAGGCAGACAGACAGAGAGACAGAGATAGACACATACAGAGAGAGAGAGAGAGAGAGAGAGAGAGAGAGAGAGAGAGAGAGAGAGAGAGAGAGAGAGAGAGAGAGAGGAGAGGGGTAGGGGTGGGGAGACAGACAAAAAAGCAAAAGAGGCAGCGACCATCCATTATCTGACAGAAGCCAAGGTAATACTCAGAAGGTGCCTTCTCCCCTTGTCACCGGAACAGCCCCTCGCTTCTCTCCCTTGGCCCTTATCGCCGCCATTTTTCATAGACTATCGCTTTCCAGCTTCGTTCTATCATTTCTTACACCTACCCCCCTCTTACTCTATAGTGCCTCGGAATATGGCGTGGGGTTCTGATGGGTGATTCAGTAATGATGTAGAGGGAGGGAGAGAGAGAGAGAGAGAGAGAGAGAGAGAGAGAGAGAGAGAGAGAGAGAGAGAGAGAGAGAGAGAGAGAGAGAGAGAGAGAGAGAGAGAGAGAGAGAGAGAGAGAGAGAGAGACAGACAGACAGACACACAGAAGTCAGTCAAAGAGAAAGAGACTCCAGTAGTCTATTATTTAATAATAATAATAATAATAATAATAATAATAATAATAATAATAATAATAATAATAATAATAATAATGGGCATTTTGAGCGCTTAATCTTAAAAAAGCCCTAAACGCTTACAATAATAAATTAATAAATGAATAAACCATCAAGCAATAGAAACAAATGAACGTCAAAAATATGTTTACACACACACGCGCGCGCGCGCGCGCGCACGCACACACGCACACACACACTAAACACACGAGCAAGGAAGAGACAAAGTACTGTGAAAGGAAATGAAACAGAGTTGGCAGAACGGAGAGGTAAAGGGAGATTATTCCAAGTGGAAGGGGCCTGGAAAGAAAAGGAACGTTCGCCAAAGGTTCTGGTGCGGCAATGAGGGATCTGGAGGAGAGAAGTGTCAGAAGAGGAGCGTAACTGTCTAAGAGGTGTGTAAAGGTTCAGAAGATCAGCTAGATAAGAAGGAGCCAGACCATTCAGGGATTTGTAACAGAGCAGAGAGAACTTGCATTCGATGTACCTTCTGTCAGGAAGCCAGTGAAGAGATTCAAGCATTGGGGTAGAGTGAGAGAATTTCGAGCACCTCAGTACAAAACGTGCAGCATTGTTCTGAATTTTCTGCAATTTGTTGAGGAGGTTCTGTGGGCAACCAGCAAGAAGGGAATTGCAGTAGTCTAAGCGAGAGAGAACAAAGGCAGAGATAAGAGTTTTGGTGGCGTCTTCAGAGAGAAGATGACGAACAGAAGCAATGCGACGGAGTTCCAGATAGCAAGCACGACAGACAGAGGAAATTTGAAAGAAAGTGTTCGGTCCAGTGTGAAGCCAAGATCGCGCACACTTGCAGAAGTCTGAATGAGAGAGTTATCTAGTTGGATAGAAGAAGGAGCGAGTTTGTAGACAAAAGTCTCTTGGGTACAACGAAAATAATTTCAGCCTTGTCATTGTTG
>CM065681.1:93737852-93740352 GCA_017654935.2 Phymorhynchus buccinoides
ACACCCTGGTAATCAGGACAGTTTGAGTCAGTCTCTTCTCCTTTCATCTATTACTAAAAGACTCTGAAAAATAGTGACCACCTCGCCATTGGGGACAATTCTGGCCGGTCTGTAGGGTGGTCGCATACTAAGGTTGGACTGTACTCTCGACAGTGGCCAGAATTAAGCGTTGCCCAATCGATGATTTTCTAAAAAAAACTAGGGGAGAGCACTTCGTGAAAATTAGAGTTGTTTACCTCCATTACTCGGTCAAATACCATAGCAACAATGGCTTCAAAGCTTGAAACCGCAGAATGGGAGTCAGCGACTTGCAAACATTTTTTTAAAGAAAACGTAGGGGTGGCCAGTGGCCTCAAACTAATAAAACTTGCAAAATGTGACGTAAAAATATAAATGACATCAATTTGAGAACGACGCACGGTGTTCTAAGTGCTGTTATGTCTGTGTGGTAGGAACAGCATTTTGACTATTTTAGCACAAATTAGTTTCTTTGTTGATTGGTTTCTGTCGCGATTAGCTACTGTACCAATGTTTCTTTCTGCACTTTCATTAGTCCCTTCAGTTAGCTCTAGTAGCAGACGATTTTTCTACCAGAGTGATCTCCCCTAAAAGGAAGTTGCTGAAAGTAGTGTCCCTTTGTGTACTCTTTATGAATTAAAACAGTGAGTGCTTGTTAATAATGAAAACAATCTGAACTCTGTGAGGAGTCACTTCACTTTAGTCTGTGGTCAGCTCTCATCGGATTCACAGGTAGATATTTGGTCTAGTACTTCTACAAATGATTAATCCTTCATTGATGACTATATTTTAGCTCAAAGAAAAGATAGCCATTCATGTTTGACAACAGATCACCTAGTTTGGAATGTGATGACTGAAAGTAAAAGTACAAGTGGTAATGTCATGATGAATAGGAATAGGTCAGTGTTGTCAAGTGCCAGGAATGTGTTTTATGTTTCTACTGTTTGTTGTAAATATTGAGGAGGTGATCCTAAAATCAGTTACGTTGTCAAATGCATGCTCAGTTTGTTGTAATATGAAAGTGCTCAGGAGACCAGATGTGTTTTTAACCTGCCAAGCTCAGTGTCAGTAAATTGGTTTCTCTATCATAGCTGAGTACATCAATTTTGAAATAAGTTTCCAACTAATTGTTTGTTCAGGCGAAGTTATTAATTAAGATGATCACCCTAAGAGATGGTAAAGAATGGAACTGCCTTTTGGTATGTTTCATGCGAACAGTATTCATTTTCACTGCTATTGAGTTGAGACTGAATTGAGTCTTGAAGTCACAGTTAGGACCAAACTTAATGTTCGATTTCTAGATAGTGACGGTAGCTTTTTAGTGCTTCCTAGGTGGTTGCGGAGAGTCCCATGTATGCTCTTACCTTGCTGTCACCTCTACTGCCACAAGTGGGGTAAGAATGTCATTTATACTATTGTACATTATTTTCTGGAAGGTAATGTTTTCGCTTTCATAATTAACTTTAATAATTAATTCACTTTAATAATGGCTTATTCTAGAAGTTAGGTGGTTTTGTGAGTCCTCTGCTAAATATTCTTTCCTTGGATTCTTCGACTCATTGTCCTACCATTTTTGATGTCAATTGATCTGTTCATGATGGTTCTGAGTAATGAACATTCAATTGTGAACTTTGTAAATAATGAAGCAATTATCTTCTGTTTTGTTCTCTTTCATGGATTCCTAATGAGTGTTCATTTAATCTTCACAATACTTTGAATCTTTTTGACATGTTTTTGAAAGATAGGCATTTTGCCTACTTTTGTAGCAGCAGGTATTAAGTATCCGCTATTGCATTTTTATGCGTGCAGGGTAGCGCTCGTATTTCCCTTCGTCTTCTCCTGCCTTCTTTACTGGTCTTCCTGAATGTTTGCTGAGGAATTCTTGTCGGACGCTTAAGATCTTGAATAAAACCCTAAACCCTCAGAAAGTAGTGGAGTGGATCCTAGTGTGCTGGATGAGAGGGAATGGAAGAGACCACACACATCAAAGCAGCTCAATCATTCGGACTGCAGGCACCCACCCTGTTACATCTGCTCAAACACACGATACTAGAGCTGGGGATCTACCTGATGGTAGAGTAACTTCCCCTATTTGACCGATTGAATTAGGCAAGATTACTCCCCACACACACCATGAAATTACTCCCCTTAATTATTTGCCGAACAATTCCTATTGTAAGCAAAGGAACGCCCCACAACGTTATGTGGAAGCAACTAGACCCTGTCGTGCCAAGGGACCATTCAGCCAGTGCCATCTACTGTTCCCCCTTCAGCCCCAGACCTGACGGGCCAGGGCCTGGGAGGGGGAGGGGGGAGGGTCGGGTGCAGAAAGGGCGAGGGGGGGGGGGTAAACAGTGGAGGTGGGGGTGGGGTCTCGTGGAAGACAGGAGCGAATTATATTTAGGCTTAAACAGAAGTGTCATTGTTTCAAAACAATGATTATTCTGATTGTTGGCTCCTAATCATTACATACCATTTTGAC
>CM065681.1:93757852-93765352 GCA_017654935.2 Phymorhynchus buccinoides
CCCACAGCGCTGTTACTAAGTCATACCCGACTACAGTACGCTACACCACGACCCCACAGCGCTGTTACTAAGTCATACCCGACTACAGTACGCTACACCATGACCCCACAGCGCTGTTACTAAGTCATACCCGACTACAGTACGCTACACCATGACCCCACAGCGCTGTTACTAAGTCATACCCGACTACAGTACGCTACACCATGACCCCACAGCGCTGTTACTAAGTCATACCCGACTACAGTACGCTACACCATGACCCCACAGCGCTGTTACTAAGTCATACCCGACTACAGTACGCTACACCATGACCCCACAGCGCTGTTACTAAGTCATACCCGACTACAGTACGCTACACCATGACCCCACAGCGCTGTTACTAAGTCATACCCGACTACAGTACGCTACACCATGACCCCACAGCGCTGTTACTAAGTCATACCCGACTACAGTACGCTACACCATGACCCAACAACGCTGTTACTAAGTTATACCCGACTACAGTACGCTACACCATGACCGTGATATGACCAGCCACGTTCTGGCGGATCGTGGAGGACATAGCGAGAACGTGGCTTATTATGGGGCTCAAATTTGATACTATATCAGTTAACTAGTGAACTGGCTTTATTTCTAATTCCAGATAACAGTTAACTGACTTTATCTTACCGGTAGCGGAAATTGCTTATACCAGTTGACATTTCCAAATATCACTTAACTGGCATTTTCCGTCTGAGAGGGAGTATTTTCTGAAGGTTTTGTAACACGCAGTGTAAATGTTCGGCGTTTTCATTGATGAATATAATCTATTCACTAACTCAGAAGAAATGGGCGATGATAAATGTTTACTTATTGAGACTATTTGGGTTTTGTTTACACACCTCATTTGTCTTTTTCAGTTTTTACTCAAAACGTATTTGGAACAATTTCTGGGAAAAGATCGCTGATCTGCAGTATTCAATGGGATTTCGTGTTACAAAAACCAGTTAACGAGTTGAGTTTCGTGATAAATTGCCACTTAACTGTTAAATTAAATGACATTTCTTATTCCAATTAACAGTTAACTGACTTTTCTTTTGCCGGAAGCGGAACTTGCTTATACGAGTTAACTGGAATAACTGGTATATTATCAAAATCGAGCCCCATAGCCTATGTGTGACGAGGGTGTAGCGAGTGCAGGACCTAAATAATTGGAAGGGAGTGACGGGGAGACGTCAATGGAAGACAGCAGCTGTTTCACATACAGTTCTTCAACTTCAGACAATAATTGTTGACTGTAACATTAGAAGAAGCAAACGAGTTTACTAACGCGCAGCTGTGGAAACGAGCAATTGTTTGGAAATAAATACAGATTCCTGAAAACTGTTAGTTCAACTCTTGCAATCAGACACCCTGTTTTGGGGAAGATCCATATTTGGTGCTCGATGTATTGTGTTGTTTGACGGCACCTGTGTGTGTGTGTGTGTGTGTGTGTGTGTGTGTGTGTGTGTGTGTGTGTGTGTGTGTGTGTGTGTGTGTGTGTGTGTGTGTGTGTGTGTGTCTGTCTGTGTGCGCGCGCGCGCGCGCGTGTGTGCCTGCCTGTGAGTGTATGTGTCACTGAGTACATACAAGCGCACATTCAGACAGATAGTACAAAAGAGAAAGACTATATGCAACTATTTCGCATAGTAGAATCTTTCTATATAGTTTCTTATAGTTCAAATGACTTTAATATTTGCTAACCTCATCTATGGCAACAGTGGTATATAACATGTTGATTTAATTAACGAGAAAACAGTGACAGCCAGCGCAAAATGCCTGTAATCAAGTTAATTAAGCAACATTGCAGAAGCTGCCTTTTGATTCAAAAGTTGACTGGCATTAAGTTTGTCCCAGACTTCCTTTCAGGCTCAGACGAATCTGAAGATGCTTTTGTGTTCAGAACGTTCTGAGAACAGCAAGTTTGCACATGTCGTTGATTGATTCCATAACTTCATAATTCTTCTTCTTCTTCTGCGTTCCCAGGCCATATGGCCATAATGGGTAAAGTACGTATGTGTCCGGTTTTCAGTTTTCACTGGTCTCCCTGCTGCGTTCAGCCGACACATTCCGATTTCAGAGGAGCTCAAAGGAGAAATATTATTTGGAAGATTTTATTGGGAAAAAAAGGCAGGAGAATGGGGCCAATAAGTCAGAAAGATAGCAGATGATAGAAAGCAAAAGTATAAGGCAGAGTCAAAGAGAGTGGCATGCAGATTAGAGGAAGCTACAAGCACAGAACTTCCAGAAGGTGGGGGAACTATTTGTACGGGAGACCCCCCGGTATCCCCACGGGAAACTTCATAATAAAAACCAGAAGAATGAAAAGTTCAGTTTGGAGTGTTGAAATTCCCTTTGGACATTGTCATTTCAAGCCATGTAATCCTAAATACTATTTTGCCTCATTTTACGGCATCAATTAAGGTCTCTGTACACGTGAACATTTTTCACTCTTTTTCCATGCTAACACAGTGATATGCAAGTGATCTTATGACTGGCTGTCACTGTGTTGCCATGAGGACAGAGTGAAAATGTTTACTTGATTTGAGACCATTACTAAACGTATCGAACTTAGTATAATATATCGTCAGCTTTTTATCTAACGTTTAGGGCGATGAGTGCAACGCAACTAGGCCATTCACCTGCTCTCTCTCTCTCTCTCTCTCTCTCTCTCTCTCTCTCTCTCTCTCTCTCTCTCTCTCTCTCTCTCTCTCTCTCTCTCTCTGTGTATTGTTGACACACTCATGCTGTCGTTTATCTACTGTTTGGTGAAGCAGCACGAAGAAGAAAGCAAAACAAGCACACACATGGGCGCGCGCGCACACACAAACAGACACACACACACACACACATACATAAACGTACATGCATTTGCGCACACTCATCTCTTACGAGTAAACACTCTCTCACACACACACACACACACACACACACACACGCGCGCGCGCGCGCGCGCGCGCACGCACGCACGCACGCACGCACGCACGCACGCACGCACGCACGCACACACACACACACACACCAACAAACAACCCAAGCTACTTTTAGTACGCCAGGTTGCGAAAGACAACAGCCGCCAGGTTTGGACCAAGAAAGAGTTTGATGACAAACCAAACACACGCCACTCCGGACTGAGCGGAATGCCAACAAACGTTTAACTAACACACACACACACACACACACACACACACACACACAGACACACACGCACACACGCACACACGCACACGCACACGCACACGCACACGCACACGCACACACACACACACACGCGCGCGCGCGCGCGCGCGCACTTTCCATTTCAGATTGGGGTTGCATGCGCGTGCCGAGAACATAGCCAAGTGTTCAACATTAAAGAGAACAGATGGTAAAATCATGAGAAAGAAACACCTGAGGTACACATGCGACCCAAAGACGCATCCGTATATAATCGATATATTCGGGACTTTCCTATTATCGCAGTACCTCCAGGACCGTCCAACTGTCTGTACATTTTAATAAACGTCCCATCTGAACCTGTTCAAGGTCGGAGAACGTTAAATGCATTTCTTCTTCTAGCCCTACCTGCCTTACCAACACTAGAGCAGCCTAATAACGACACTCACCCCCTTTAGTAGAACAAGAATTGTAGTGATAAGGCAAATAGCACGGAGAACGACTTAATTGATGAAGCACTGAACCATGGTACTATTTGCGAGGGCAATTGTTCTTTCTGGAATAAACCAGATAATGAGATGTTTTTTCAATACAAATCTGTAAAGGTATGTGTACACGTTAACATTATTCACGATATATTTTTATTTCCCCATGGCAACACAGTGATAGCCCACTCTTAGTATGACTTACAGATCAATGTGTTGCCATGGGGAAATATAAATATCTTGTGAATAGTGTTAACGTGTACACAGTGCACTTCCAACCCCATAATTATAATACTATACACATGGATGTCTCTACTTATTTATTTATAATGTCCCCCATTCCCCTTAAAAATCGAGTTTGATTTCTTCAGTTCTCACGGTAGTGACTTCTTTTGTCCTATTATCACAGATCAAACAGATTGCTTTTCTCTTTCAAATGCTAAACAGGTGTGAACCCTCCACCCCCACCCACCCCCACCCTCAGCCCTCTTTCTCTTCCAATCAGCCTTCTAACGTCTGCTGGAGTGGCAGACGACAGGTTGCCTGCCATTTTGCCAGCTCTCCTTATCGAGCGGAAAGATAAATGGAAACGCTTCCTGTGCGCGTGCGCAAAGAAACAGTTTCGTCGCAAACCAGCTGGGAACTTCCTGTTTTAAACGTAACTTTTATAGGAATAATTAACACGCAAAATGATGAGCCGTTTTTCTTTTAATCATGTCAATAATGTTGAATCTGCACTCAATTTGTGATGGAGCTGTTTCGGTTTTTTATTTATTAAATTATGGATGAGTTAGCAGGCATACGTTTCTCTTTAATAGTTTAATTGTTGCCACTTTATGCGAGCCATCCCGTACACGTGGACATCTTCCACTCTTTCTCCATGGCAACATATGCAAGTAAGCTTATAACTGGCCATCACTGTGTTGCCATGGGAAAATATAAAAATGTTTACGTGTATTGATATCCTTAAGGTATACGTTAACATTATTCACGAGATATTTCTATTTCCCCATGGCAACACACTGATAGCCCACTCTTAATATGACTTACAGATCACTGTGTTGCCATGGGGAAATAGAAATATCCCGTGAATAATGTTAACGTTTAGCGAGACCTTTACCTAAAATAATCCTCAATCGCTCATGGGTGGCAATGTATTTTAAAAATTGAAGCTAAGTTGTGATTTTTTGGTGGATGTTTGCACTCAATAAGGGCTTTCTAGTTGTGACAATTGGCCCTTAAAAAATAGCGTTTTGTTTTTCTCATAGTGATTGTTTTATTGCGCAGCTTTGAAAGCAAATTAATTGAAAGCACTACAGAAGATAGAAAGCAGAACAGTTGTGAAGAGGAGTTGATGACGATGGTGATGATGATGATGGTGGTGATGGTGACGACGACGATGATGATGAAATGCTTTAATATTTCATTGCCTTAATGCGTTTGTTGATGTGTACTGCACCTGCAACCAAATTTCTCCTACGTGAGATAATAAAGTATTCTTGACTTGCCTCGATGACGATAATTTGTTGCTCTTTCAACTAGCATTGCTATTGACGAAAACATACCAGTTGAGGAAATCCCCTCCCCACTCTCTCGCCCCTTCTCTCTCTGTGTTTGTGTACACACGCGCATATGTGTGAGTGATTCTTCTACTTTAGGATCAGCAAAGTATTCAACGGTTTCGTGTTTTTCAGAGAGAGACTAATGATCTACTATTGCCTTACGGTTTGTTGTTTTGAAATTCTTTGAAAACGCCAGATAAGAGGTTCTATAAAGTACCATCATCATCATCATCATCATCACCGCCACCACCATTAACATCTGTGTCACGAAACCTCTTTGCTTTCAACGCATGAAATAATATTTTTGCTCGAAGGAAGGCATTGGAGATGACGAGAGGAAAGTTAACGATGGTAGCGAGAAACGTTTTGCAGCCGCGCGCCGCGCGCGCGCGCGCGCGCGCGCGCGTGTGTGTGTGTGTGTGTGTGTGTGTGTGTGTGTGTGTGTGTGTGTGTGTGTGTGCGTGCGTGCGTGTGCGTGTGCGCGTGCGTGTGCGCGTGCGTGCGTGCGTGCGTGCGTGCGTGTGTGTGCGTGTGCGCGTGTGTGCGCGCGCGCGCGCGCGCGCGCGCGTGTGTGTGTGTGTGTGTGTGTGTGTGTGTGTGTGTGTGCGTGTGTGTGTGTGTGCGTGTGCGTGTGTGCGTGTGCGTGTGCGTGCGCGCGCGCGCGTGCGTGTGTGTGTGCGTGCGCGCGCGTGTGCGCGTGTGCGTGCGTACTTTCTCTTATAAAGAGAACCAAAGAAGCGCACGTGTTTGTCACTTGTGTCCATATTTGGCTTTCAGATGGCAGAAGCTTAGCAGCTCCTCATTTACCGGAAAATACAGGCTAAAGTTTTATTAGTGGAAAAAAGCCTTGCCTTGTTTCAGACTGTAGAAGCAGCTCCACCCTTGTCCGAAATAAAAAGAGATACAAAATGTAATGGTCAACTTAGGACGATGATTTGACCGCCAGGGGGCAATCAAACAGGTAAGGGCTTAGCGCATGATATTCTGCGACGCGCTATCCAGGTGGGAGCAACCCGAATTTCACAGAGACGCCTCTGTGACTATAAAGTACCTAATACCTAATACCTAATAGTGAGAGAGAGAGAGAGAGAGAGAGAGAGAGAGAGAGAGAGAGAGAGAGAGAAGAGAGAGAGAGAGAGAGAGAGAGAGAGAGAGAGAGAGAGAGAGAGAGAGAGAGAGAGAGAGAGAGAGAGAGATGAGTCACTCCCTCTCTCAGATTCGCCATACGCCAATGCACCTACATGCCAAGTCCAACGGCGGAGAAGTTATGGCCCTTTACAGATGTTAGGTTTTCAAGGTCATATGCCAAGATCAAGGTCACGATTGCGATAATGTATGCGCGGATGCCTTCCTCTCTTGGTGACACACCACCACACAAAATTCGAAGCGATTCTGTCAAGCGACTCGGGAGATATCCTTGGGACAGATAGAAACCCCCCCCCAAAACCCCAACATACCTGAACGAATTCAGACTCCTTTGCGATCGTAGATCGGCAAAGGACAATTAATCGAAAAAAGTAGAGGAAAATTGTGAAATGAACAGGGATTTCCTTGACTTGACGATTCCCTTCCCCTACCTCACCCTGAGTATATCCCCGTCTCCCCTCCCGTCTTTACCTATTCATTGAGACAGATCTGGGAGGCTCACCCGCTCATATCAGTATTTGGCTGCTGTTGCGGTTCCCAACTAATTAATGAAGTCCATCACTGATCACTAAAATCCCACTTGGGCGTCAAGCCTCTACAATCATCGGCGGTGCATTACTCAGATGCGTTTATTTCAATGCGCGCGCGCGCGTGTGTGTGTGTGCGTGTGTGTAGGATGGAGATGAATCACCGTGCCACACTGAATCTCCCAATCTCCACCCCCACCCCAAATGCACATACTTACCCCTATCCCCCACCATCATCAACCCTTCTCCTTTTCTACCCCTCTCCCTTATTCCTACCACCTTATTCCTGTACCATTGTTGAGCATGACAGGACAACAAGGTAATTGACGATGTGCAGCAAAACCCAGGCCCCGCCGCAAGAAGAAATATGATGTACAAATTATGATGGACAGAAACAACTGTGTGATTAGGGGTACACACGAACAGGGGAGGAGGAAAGAAGAACAAAAGAAAGGAAAACAAGAATAAAAAGGAAGAAGATACAGAAGAGGAAGAAAAAAGCAGAAGAAAGAAGAAGAAGGAGAAGAAGGAAGAGGAGGAGGAAAAGAAGAAGAAAGAAAAAAAAAGAAGAAAAAAGAAGAAGAAGAACCTGACATTGAACGGGGA
>CM065681.1:93780352-93785352 GCA_017654935.2 Phymorhynchus buccinoides
AGGACTCTGCCACTGGAACCAACTAGGAGGCATAGGAACTGGCATCCACACTACCTTCCTCTAAAGTTAAGAGTGAACTAGAGCGTCAAGACGCTAGATCAACTGCAGTGCTTCGCCCCGCGGCGGGTAACACTCAGCCCTGTGGTAGCGAGAAGGGAAACAATTGAATCAAAACAAATCATGATGATAAGTCGCATACTATCACAGTGTGAATTACAGGCCCAGGTGCTCGGAAGTATTTTCGGTTCCAGTGACCTTGACCTTTGACCTATGTCCCTAATTTTCGACCCTGGCCTTGATATCCGAAGTACTTATCAGCGTGCGAAATGGGAGCGTCCTGGGTCCCTCCGTTCAAACGTTATCGTGCCAGTTGCTCTGCAGCATTTTCGGATCCAGTGACCTTGACCTTTGACCTTCATTTTCGAAATTGGCCTGGATATTCTTAGTACCTATCCGCATGCAAAATGTGAGCCTCCCAGGTCCCCCCGGTACCGTGGTAACAGAGTCACGTAGTCACATACATAGCCAGGAACAAACAGAATTCTCTGGAAACATTACCAGATTCGCTCGCTATTCGCCCGCGGCTGGTAAAAATAAGAAGTTAGGTAAAGGGGAGTGGGTGGGAGATAGAGAGAGAGGAAAGAAGTGAAGAATGTGGTAGTGGGGACAACAGTACATGGCAGTTCACTGTCTCGCAAAGTGAAACGTAAGACCCAGCCATCTGGCGCCAAGGGCGTTAACATTACACTGGTGATGCCCCTTTATACCATTTTAACTCTCTGTAAGGCTTTGAGCAAGTTATTATGGCGCCATGGCAAGGCCATATTTTTCACAATTCTCAGATCAAGTGATGCCATAAAATACGAAAGCCTGTGATTATCCAAGGTTCGATTTCAAGTCTTGCGCCATTTGCTTAGATTTTGTTACGCTTATTTTTTTTTCTGGATTGTCTTTTTATTTCGGCATAATATGGGCGTAGATGTGCCATCTTCTGTTTCATTACTTTATGGAACCGAGATGTTTGGGTTGTGGGGTGAAAGAGTGATGTTAACTTCACTTTTATTACAACGTGATCACTTTTCACAGCTTTAAAAGTCGTTTTTAGTTCTTGGATTATTATTTTCTTTTCTGGGTTCTGGATTTTTGTGTGGAAAACGAGTCTTTGTCTTCCTGATGTTTTGCGCTCCAGATTGGTGGCATCAATTTCTTCTCACAATCCTAGGCCGTGGGAATTGAAGACTGTTTGTATTTTGATAGTCAACGTTTTTCAAAACCAATAAATAAACAAAACAAAACCACCCACTGGTATTATATATCCACCGTAAAACAACCACCAGGAATGGAATGGGGTGGCTAGCGAGAGATTGTTTTTGAACATTAAATTGGCATCAACATTACATCGACACAAAGAAGTTCAGGAAGTAAAAAGTGTCTGGCTTCTCTACATTAACAGAAGTTGTAAGCATGTTGGAATGCGTGCACGCGCGCTTGCGCAAACTTATGCGCATTTGTGCAATCCAGTTTTCCCCCATCTCTCACAGACACACACACGCACGCGCGCACACACGCACACACACCACACACACACACACACAACACGCACACACACACACACACACACACACACACACACACACACACACACACACATATACACAGTTTCATATACATTTTGTCTTTTTTTTACGACACACATAGGTCAGACTTGTGTCATCGCGAGCGGTCAGAAAACGCACACACACACACAACACAGTTGGAACACAGGACACACACAGAGAGACACACAGACACACACACACTGAGACACAGACACTAGACACAGAGAGAGAGAGAGATAGAGACACACACAGACACTTACACAGAAAGCACCGACACAGACGCAACACTACTGTGCTGCAGACAGGACAGACAGATAAGAAACACACACAACACACACACACACACACACACACACACACACACACAACACACGTAACACCCTGATGACTTACTACGAAGTTTCAGGCTCTGCGATTTTGTCTTTTTTTACGACGTGGCAATTTTTTTTTCTTTTTCTTCCTGTCTGTCAAAGGAATTCCCGAACCGCTGACCGTTGTCCATATGTCAGACTTGAGTCATCAGCGAGCGGTCAGAAAATGGACCAGTTACGTTGGACACACAATGAGAGTTGGAAGTGGGCGATCAGGATAGGGGAAGGAAGGGGAGATCGAGGGAGGAAGAGAGAGAGAGAGAGAGAGAGAGAGAGAGAGAGAGAGAGAGAGCTGGAGAGAGAGAGAGAGAGAGAGGTTTACTTTTTTAACTAGAAAGCACCGACAAACTGCAAGGCAACTTGATTTGACTACTGTGCTGCATTGAGAAGGATGTTCGTTAGCAAGATAAGAAAGTAAAACCTTCAACTCATATTGTGCTTCTGGAAAAAACAACAACACACATTCACACTAAAATGTAAATGTAATGCTCTCTGATGATGCCTTAGGTTTACGAAATTTCACACACAAAAAAATGTGTGTGCTTTTTTAAAACTTTTTAAAATTTTAAAGTCTAGTATTGTTGCCAATAACACAAGCAGACGCACAAATAGAAAACCAGCAAAAACACAAAACCTTGGCTGACAGAAGCACACAACCCCCCAAAAAAACAACCCCACCAAAAAAACTCACACACCATCAACGACTTTCCAGCAGAAACGGTAAAGTGAATGCTGGCAGCGGCAGAATTAATGTGACAACACTAAAATGTTACGAAGTAATAGATCCTCATAGCTACTCTTGCACTAAGAGTGTCCGTTACTAGCTATACCTGTCCGTCGTTTCCGACCATGACTGCCAGATAGCAGAGTGGAACAGCTGCTACTCCTGCGGGCTGAGACAAAAAAGTGTGCATAGTCGAAAACAAACTTGCCCTTGGTACATCCACACTCTCTCGGCCAAAGGGATTTGCGGACAGCTGGCGCTGGGGAAGGTCCCCAAAGGCCAACCCATCCCTTTGGCTGCAGCACTAGAGCCAGTGCCAATGTCCCCCTAGTTTGAGAGTCATACGAAAGACAAAGCTGTACCATGAGTTTCCAATACTACTGAGCGTCATGTATTGTACAGCTCTCAGCTTAGCATTGGCCCCTACAACAGGCTAAAGGGCCTGCTATACTACATGCGACTCGCTGTCAATGCGATGCGACTGTGACGAAGTGAGTCATGATTCACGTGAAACACTCATGTATTGGGTTCACTTGAGCATACAGAGCGAAAGGAGTAGAATAATTATTCTTAGACGGAAGTATTTCACGTGAATCATGACTCGCATCGTCACAATCGCATCGCATTGACAGCGAATCGTATGTAGTGTAGCAGACCCCTAAGTGAAACCCAACTCTAAAAGCCATTTGAGTAAAGGGTGTATTGGATCCTTATATTTTGTGAATAACTCCAATGCACTCAGGGTTTCTGTTACTAGATGCCATTTTGTATCACTCAAAAATGGATGTTCATTCACTGAAAGTTTTATGTATGTATTTGGCACCAAAACGAGATTTTGAAATAAGAGGCGGATTACGTGTGTGTGTGTTCTTCAAGTTAACGTCTATTCACATATGCGATTTTAGACAGTGTGTGTGTGTGTGTGTGTGTGTGTGTGTGTGTGTGTGTGTGTGTGTGTGTGTGTGTGTGTGTGTGTGTGTGTGTGTGTGTGTGTGTGTGTGTGTGTGTGTGTGTGTGAGAGTGTGTGTGTGTGTGTGTGTGTGTGTGTGTGTGTGTGTGTGTGTGTGTGTGTGTGAGTGTGGGTATGTGTGTGTGTGTGTGTGCATACGTGTATATACATGTGTGCATGCATACATGCGTGTGCAATGGAAAGGGGGCACAAACAGAGAGGTTTTGACACTACAGAGGATACAAGGGAAACGTGTCCTGAAATGATATCCTTTGGAGATGCCAGACAGAGCATTCTGCAATACCACAACCTCATAAGACTCCCTTATAATGTCGGACATTTTGTTCTGCCTAGTTCTGCCTTGTCAAATCAACTTGCTTCCTTTGGTAGTTATATACACATATTCTTCTTATTCGATCACTCAGATAGTTTTCTGTCAATTATGAGCGCAGATGCGTCATGCTGCCGTTATGCGTCTAACTAACAAGTAGTTAGGCCCAGCAAGTCCGACTTCGGCTGGAGGAAATGTTTTTTGAAAGTGTTTCGTGAAAAGAAGAAGAAGAAGAAGAAGAAGAAGAAGAAGAAGAAGAAGAAGAAGAATATGTGTATATAACAACCAGGTCTTTCGTGGTGTTGCTGTGCCTCCAGGATCGATCCACTATCTGTATAACTATTTACAAATGTCCCGTATGTACTTGTACAAGGTCGGAGGACGTTCAACAGATGTTCATTCATTGCTTCCGTAATGCCAACGTAGAATCATTCGCAGGAACGACAAAACACGTATCAATAATCCAAACTGAATATTATACTGTTCAACCACATATTACGTCAGTTGCAAAGCAGGCTGTTACGTAATGGTTCGTATTACTGGCATAAAAACAATGAACAGCGTGTGAAATGGTTCAGGCTGCTATCAAAACGACGATCTAACGGATATGTTCATAGCAATAAAACGGCTATCGTGTGACCCAAAACACTTCTGTCTGTGGTATGGCTTGCAGCTCGATAAGCATAAGGATAGGTATCATACTTGATTTGAAGTATGCACTTTTCATGGCCAGCCACACAGCATACAATTTGACCCCAATACGACACGATTGTGACGATGTCTGTGTTCACGAGAAGTACTTCCGTCTAAACATAACTCTGGTTCACTACAGTCATACAGACCCCAATATAGACGAATCCAATCAAATGTCCCATACAAAAATAAGATATTTTATCAGATTTGTGTACGGGAGACTAGAGATAGAGTGAACAGAACTAGTAGGATTTCATCAGATTTATTTAGACGGTAGAATTCCACGTGAATCACGTGTCACAAATGTCACAATCGGATCGCAGGGAATCGAATC
>CM065681.1:93790352-93795352 GCA_017654935.2 Phymorhynchus buccinoides
GAAATTTTGAGATATTTATAAGTTGCGAAATTTATTATATTTTTAAAAAGTTAATATTAAAAGAGCGTGCATTATTATTATGTACATAACATTTACATACAAGTTATTTAGTGCGGTCCTAATATCCGGCCTAGTTGACTCTGTACTTTAGGACATAATGTACGTAATCTAAAAATGTTTATGTTAGGATTTATGTCCATAGTGGTGTTCTTCTGATAAAAATAGGTTAAAATTTTGTAAAAAGTCAATTTATAAGCGACAAGGTACATATTATTTTTAAGAGTTACAATTAAAATTTAGTTTATTTATGTGTCATAAGGTCATAGTCTGACCATTGGTGATAGGTCTTTTAGGTAAACAAGTTCAGTCTTGGTCCGAGTATTATCATTTTACATTTTAAGTATTTTGTAAGTGGGGGAACATACCGCCAGAGGCCTCCAATACTGTATTAAGTTAAGTAATTTTGTTAGTTCCAACTGATCCCAAGGGGGGGTAGCAACAAAAACTCTCCCGCCCTTGATAGCATGATGGAGTCCAAGAGGTCTCAAACTTTTAGTTAATTGTGGTGATGGTAGTAAGATGAGAATAGTGAGAACGGGGATGGTTAACGACTCCTGCATGCGCGGGGCGGAGGGAGGGAGGGAGAGGGACCCCTCCTCTCCGCCCCGAGCAGTGGCAGGCCACCGCATGGGCAATCCCAAAAAGGGGGGGGGGAGCACAAGCGCAAAAGCGCAACGGTTTACGAAAGAACCCCCCGTCGCGCGCGCCGGACACCCGTCTGTAGGGAGAAGGGACTTTAAAAACGGGTGGGCTCAACAGAGCCACTTCAGCCCAAAGGGCGCATATTTTAGTAAAAAGGGAAGAGGGGGGGGAAGGGAGCAGGAATACAGGCAGGCGCCCGGCGCGCGCCCCGGGGGGACTCCATCCCTATTAATAAGGAGAATTTTAGTTGGTATTATACCAGGTAGTTAAATGACAACTGGCCAATTGTTTCTGCCAGCCAGATTATTGGTAACCATCCTAATTTATCATGTTTGTTCATAATATGTTTTTCATTATATACCAAGTTATTTTGTTTAAGTTTATCTATAGCAGGTTGAAGTTCATGCTTCAATTGATTACAAGGATTAAAAATATGTTCTAGACTCAGGATATCTCCGCATTTACATGCGGAGCTTCTGAATTTACAGTGAATAGAATTTGTGAAAAATCTATTGATCCTACCCTGAATGTTATAAGGGATAGGTAGGAAGAGTCCGTCTTTAATAAATTTGGTGCTCCAGGAGTGGGCCCTAGAGTAGGTATCCAGCTCCTCGGCCCACCCCCGGAACGCACAGCGTTTTAGGTGATTTTTAGCCTCAGAAAGGGATAATTTAATGTTGATAATCTGACCCTCAATATGTTCGGCTGCTTTTTTAGCAGCCATGTCTGCAATGTTGTTACCTTGCAGACCCAGATGGGAAGGAATCCACATAATAGTTACATCTGTACCTTTAGTTCTTATTTGATGTATTAAGTTTTGTATTTCCTGGATAATTTTTTTCCTGTTTTTAGTAAACCCTTGTAGTGCGTTCACTGAAGACAAGGAATCTGTAAGGATTGTGATTTGAAAGGGTGGTTTTGGAAAGTTGTTAATGAAAAAGCAGGCTTCGAGGATAGCCCAAAGTTCGGCACTAAATATTGAAATTTTAGAGTTTAAGCAGAAGGATTTGGTTATTTTAAGGGCTGGGATGGTGAAGGCGCAGCCTATTTGTGATTCGGAGATCTTTGAACCGTCTGTATATATCAATAGTTGGTGTTGTATTTCGGAAATGTTTTCTTTGGACGCTACTGAGAGTAGGTTTGGTTGATTTAATTTAGAATACATCTGGTGTAATGTAGTATCAAAATTTGCTGCTTCCCATTCCCAGTGTGGAATAGGGAATTTTGGGTGAGTTTCAATGTCATCTATTTCCAGGCCTGCCATAAAAAGTATTTCCCGGAAATAGTCTAATGGATTGCAGATCTTATGTGCGGTAAGTGGTTTTTGCTGTTGATAAGTTGGGTGGTTATAAAAAGGGTCTTCAAATTCTGCCGAAAAACTTTGTAGTGAAAATTGATTTGTTGCGTATAATCTTGTTAGAAATGCTGATGTATTTAATTTCATGAGGTAGTTTAACGGGATCCATCCTATTACACCGTAAACTAAATTGTTAACTGCAAATTTTGGAACTCTGAGTGCAGCTTTAAGGGCTCTTAATTCTGTTGATTGTAGTCTTTGTAACAAGTTATTTGTGATATTATAGAAGACTTCCATACCATATGTTAATCGACTACGAACAAGGGCTTGTGTCAGGTGGACAAGAAATTTTGTGTTTTGAGCCCATGTTTGCGTGGAGATGATTTTAATGAAATTAGCGCCTTTTATGGCTTTTTTGCAAAGATGGTCAATGTGGGGGGCCCAGTTAAGACGTGGTGTGAGCACTACCCCCAAGAATTTTACTTCTTTTGCCATCGGTTTTGGTTGGCCTAGTATGTTAATATTAATATTTTTTTGAGAGTAGTTATGACGGAAGCACATGAATTCACACTTGTCAGGGGACAATGAGAATCCGTTTTTCTGTAGATAATCAATGATAAGACTTGTATTAGTTTGATGGTTTTGTAAATAGATTGTGAGTGCTTTTGCACTTTTGGTGAATGCTGACGACCAGATGGCTATGTCGTCAGCATACATGGAGATTTGGCAATTTATTAGTTTTAGTTTAGAGATATCATGAATCATGATATTAAACAGGGTTGGGGCGATAATACTGCCTTGGGGGACCCCCATGTCGATTTGATGTAATTTTGACACGGAGGACCCCACTTTAACTCTTAAAGATCGTTTTTGTATAAAACTTTGTATAAAGTTAAACATATTCCCGTGAATACCGAGACTGCTGATTTTATCTAAGAGCCTCCCATGCCAAACGGAGTCATACGCCCCTTTAATATAAAAAAAGGTGGCGAGGACTTTCCTGCGTCTTGCAAAAGCTTTTTTGACATAGGAGGTTAATCTTATCACTTGTTCCATGCAGCATCTATGTTTTCGAAAACCTGCCTGGAATTTGGGGAGAACGTTATTTTTTTCCAAATAGTATTCAAGTCTGCGTTTTACGATACGTTCGTAAATTTTACCCAGATGTGGGGTGAGGGAAATGGGGCGGTAGCTAGCTGGGTCCCTAGCCGGCTTTCCAGGCTTGAGAATCCCAACTACCTGTGCCTCCTTCCAGGCCTTTGGGACTTCGCCCTCGACCCAACACCCGGAGTAAAAGTGGTGCAAGACTTTGAGAAAAGATGGGGGCAATTTCTTTATTATAGTGTAGGAGATTGGATCATCTCCTGTTGCTTTATGAGTCTTCCTAATCATATTAATGGCGGCAGCAAGCTCGGTAATTTTCAGGGGAGAATTAATAGTATGAGAATTATCTGTAGATTTTTCAAAATTATAACTTTTTTTCCGTTTATCCCGTTCATAAACGGGCAGCTGTTTAGTCTGGCTAGCTTTAGCAAACTGGTTGGCCAGGGCGTCAGCAGTGTCAAGGTTAGAAGATGTCAATCTGTCCCCAACTAGGACACGAGTATTAGTGTAACAACCTTTATTTTGTACAAATTTAAGTCGTTTCCAGGCCTTGCCTAGATCTCTGAAATCTACAATATCTTCTTTATTGAAGTAATTTAATTTCGCTTCATCTATTAAGTCATTGCATTCTTTTTCAGCCTTAAATTTTCCCTCAAAGTTTGGTCTGGTGGGGTGCAGGTCAAATTTATTGTATTTACGTTTTTTGTTTTTTAATGCTTTTTTAATGTCCTCACTGCACCAGGGTTTGCTATTAGGTTTTGAGGACAATACTATTGTGGGGATGGCTAGGTTGGCAGCTATTAAAATTTTGTGTCTGATGTTATTATAATAAACTTCTGTATTTAGGTCACTAAGATCTTCAATTGTGTGTTTAGAGAGTAGGGATTGAAATAATGGCCAATTTGCTTTTTCAAAATTGAATTTAGGTTCTGGTGGTAAGTTCGTGTTATTGGCTGTTAATTTTAGCTGTATGGAGATAGGTTTGTGGTCTGAATGGAGAGGATCAGAATAAGTATACCATTCATGGTTAATTAATAAGTTTGGGCTGGCAAGAGATAGATCAATGGCGGTTGGATAGAAGTGACGAGAAGCGTCAGGATAGTGAGTTGAAGAGCCATCGTTTAACAAAATGAGTTGAGAATCGTTTATCTCATTATAGAGAGGAATATCACAGACTCTGTCTGTACTAAAGGGTTCCCAGCTGGTGTGGCGAGCATTAAAGTCACCAACAACCAGCCAGGAGTAAGATAACCAGCATTCTCCCCGCCTTTTTACACGTTTTGAAGAAAAGCACCCCAGCAGTACCAACAGCCTATACAACGTCTTCTAGTGCTGAACAGTGAGGAGTGGAGGGTCATTCAAAGCACCCCAGCAGGACCAACAGCCTATACAACGTCTTCTAGTGCTGAACAGTGAGGAGTGGAGGGTCATTCAAAGCACCCCAGCAGTACCAACAGCCTATACAACGTCTTCTAGTGCTGAACAGTGAGGAGTGGAGGGTCATTCAAAGCACCCCAGCAGTACCAACAGCCTATACAACGTCTTCTAGTGCTGAACAGTGAGGAGTGGAGGGTCATTCAAAGCACCCCAGCAGTACCAACAGCCTATACAACGTCTTCTAGTGCTGAACAGTGAGGAGTGGAGGGTCATTCAAAGCACCCCAGCAGGACCAACAGCCTATACAACGTCTTCTAGTGCTGAACAGTGAGGAGTGGAGGGTCATTCAAAGCACCCCAGCAGTACCAACAGCCTATACAACGTCTTCTAGTGCTGAACAGTGAGGAGTGGAGGGTCATTCAAAGCACCCCAGCAGTACCAACAGCCTATACAACGTCTTCTAGTGCTGAACAGTGAGGAGTGGAGGGTCATTCAAAGCACCCCAGCAGTACCAACAGCC
>CM065681.1:93807852-93815352 GCA_017654935.2 Phymorhynchus buccinoides
CCTGCCAAATTCGAAGGCAATCGGTCCAGAAACACCGGAGATACGGGCGCCGAGAGGCTGGCGGATGCGCGTTTCGCGCATTTGCCGAACCGCGCAAATGACACGGCCGCCTCGGTTGCCGTTGCCATCGCCCCGTCAGGGCTCACAGCAAATTTGAAGCGATTCGGTCGAAAAACGGCGGAGTTATAAGGCCCGTTTCGTGTTTCAGACACACACACACACACACACACACACACACACACACACACACACACACACACACACACACACACACACACACACACGGACGGACACTTGGCTTTTTACTATATGATTATTATTACAAGAAAATTACCAGTATTGAGATGAAAAAGCAGAAACGCAAATAACATAATATTGGGGAGACAGAAAGGAGCCTCAAGAAGAGAGTCACGGAGCACAGACGGGATTCGTCACCGGTTGCGTCCCACATGGCCAACTACGACCACCGGTTCTCACCCGACAACATCTCAGTGCTGGACCGAGACAGCGGATGGTTCCAGAGAGGGGTGAAGGAGACCATCTACATCGCGGCCGCCAAACCCACACTGAACCGTGACCGTGGGAGACACACCTTGCCCGCGGCTTATTCTTCCCTGGTTCAGTCATGCGCCGTGGGTGCAGCCTTGAGCTGTACTCACGATCGTGCGCACTGATCCGCCAGTGACCTCTCAGCAGACGACGCTGACGAAGGGAGCGCGACGCCCCCGAAAGCTCCGAGGTGAGCCTACATTTTTGCTGAGTGAAACTGTTTTAAAATTCGTTTGATCATGACATATATTAACTCTTCTAGCACCATGAGGGAATACATTCGTCCCGTACGTCACATTTCACTCCCATCAAATGCAAAGACATTGACTGCGATTTAGAGCTGATGTCAGTGATTTGTTCTGTTAAAGAAACCCATGCGCACTCGTAAAAATAGTTGCTCCCCTCCTGTCGGTTGAAATGCAACGGACAACCAAGAACATACAAATATGTATCTCGCTAGAAGATAAGCGCAACAAAAAATGTTATCGTTCACTTCAACTTTTTAAATGTTATGTGTACACAGTGGCTACGGGTACGGCGTTGCTGCAACACTCAGACCATGTTCAGTAACTCTTCCTAGTCGAATGTTTCGTCAACAAATGCATTTTCTTATTTCGTATATTTAACGCATCTTGGTAAGGAACAGGGTTAGGGATAGGGTTAGGAACATGTCAGAGTTCATTTAAGGTAGTCAGAGTTAATTTCAGTAGACATTTGCGCACAACTTATGCGAACCGTGATTGAGCGCCGTACCCGTAGCCTGGAGAATGTGAGATATGGGCCCGTCCCCCGAGTCTCTGCCTTATATTTATGCCAAAAAATACTATCCCTCTTCTGACGCGAAATTCAGAACGCATTATCATGAAAGGGATAGAGGCGGATTATAGAACCTTCCCGCTTGTACCCCAGAAGTATGATAGCATCGTCTGGCTTATAATTATTATCTCTCCTTGTCTCCTGGTCAAGTGGTTGAGATTGCTCCAAGTTCTCTCTTCCTCTCCCACAGCTTTTCAGGAAAAGGGTTATTTCCCTTGCATCCTCCGGCAGGAAACGGAACTTCCTCCGTGAGTTCCGGAAATTGAGTCGCCATGGTACTAACTACTTCCGGGCAAAGGTCACGAAACTGACTGACTAAATACGTGTTTCTAGAACGAAGACAAGCTGGGTTAAAGATACACTGACGCACCACGATTAAGTCCCTTGGTTTTGTATGGGTAGCTGTGACCCACATACACATGTCCCCAACTTCAAATTGAGGATCCTCTTTAAAATGATGTTTCGGTTTGAATTTGGGGGCATTTGTATGGGAATGAGACCTGGTCAAAACAAGATTTATTTCCAGCTAAGAGGAAAAACACATGAAACCCGTGATTTTGACACGTGATATGGTGGGTCTTTAAGATAGATCGCGTAAACATTTCTCTCAGGATTATGATTTCTTAAAGACCCCCCACGTCACGTGTCACATTCCCTCTTATGCATGGAAGATTTATCAAAATTTCTTACCATCTATAAGATGGAAAACACGTAAAAAACATGATTTTGACACGTGACACACACACACACACACACACACACACACACACACACACACACACACACACACACAGCACACACACACACACACACACACACACACACACACACACACACACACACACACACACACACACACACACACACAGCAAAATTATCGTCGGCTTGTCATCTGTGCTGCGGTTATGACTCACGATATCACTGTTATCTCTTTACTGTTACTGCATCTACCGCTGTAAACAATTGATCACGAACCGTTGAAGGGCTTAGCCACCGTTTTAAGAGTCAAACACTTGACGCTCGAATCTCACTTTCTTCCCATATAAAATAAATAATGACTATAGTATTTACATTCACTTTGTTTTAGAAAGACGACCCCCCCCCATAATTACATTATGGTATTGGTTTGGTATTATATTTTCTAGTCATAGAAACTCGTCGGCGAAATCCCGGCTGCTTTCCCATGGAGAGCGTGTCGCCGCTAACACAGCGTCACGTATTTTTGTTGTTGTTGCTGTGATCTTGCTTTCCATGAACACTATGAATTAAAGAAAAAGATGACGGTACTTTCATTTCTCAGTGTAGAATATAAATCTACTGTTCAATACAGATGTTTTACAAATTGTAATAGAAACTGCAGGATTTCACAAAGTCTCAGAAACATTTAAAAATAAAGTGGTGGGTTGGGGAAATGCAAAACTCTAAACAACAACAAAAATAAAAACATTGTTCTTTTTAATTTTGTTGTTTAGTGTTTTGGATTTCCCCAACCCACTACTTTATTTATACATTTTCCTGAATTTTACAAATTGTTTAAGGCCTTCAATTTTCTTTTGTTGCAGAAAACCAGTCTCTCTCTCTCTCTCTCTCTCTCTCTCTCTCTCTCTCTCTCTCTCTCTCTCTCTCTCTCTCTCTCTCTCTCTCATTTGTTATCGCCCCTACCCCACTGTTCCGTTTGACATGGGCAGATGGCCCAGTTCATTAAATCGTTGTTCTTGTTCTTGTTCTTGTTCTTCTGTTCTTGTTCTCTCTCTCTCTCTCTCTCTCTCTCTCTCTCTCTCTCTCTCTCTCTCTCTCTCTCTCTCTCTCTCTCTCTCTCTCTCTCTCTCTCTCTCTCTCTCTCTCTCTCTCTCTCTCTCTCTCTCTCTCTCTCTCTCTGTGTCTCCATGTCTCTCTGTGCACGTGGTGTGTGTGTGTGTGTGTGTGTGTGTGTGTGTGTGTGTGTGTGTGTGTGTGTGTGTGTGCGTGCGTGCGCGTGTGCGTGTGTGCGTGCGTGCGTGTGCGTGTGCGCGCGTGTGCGCGCGCATATGTGGGTATGTGTGTCGATTGTGGGTATGTGTGTCGTCATAGTCTACTACCACCCCTTTTCAGAATTCAGACATAGTTATTTATACCCAGACGGCTCCATTTATGCCACCATCATCACCCATCTTCCCTCTCTCCACCGGAAGCGCACTTCATCCGGGTATTTTCTTTAGCCCGGAGGGTCAAGGAACCACTTCCGGAGCAAGGACAACAATGGCAGAAAGGAGGGACTGCGCATGTGCGGAAGTAGGACAGGAGAGGGTAAATACAGAGAGGGTAAATACACTGGCTTGGGTTTGACTGTGAACTTGTTTGTTTGGGTGCGACAGTGGAAGCAGCAGCTTGGAGCCTGTCTGAAAACAATGCAATGCAGCTGAAGTCAACACAGATGCTTAAAATAGTGATCGCGCTAGGAATTTTGAAAACCAGTTCCATCAGCAACAATGCCCACGAACCGGTATCAAAACCAGTCCCGGGGAAACAAAAACCAGTGAAAACCACAATATTAAAGCCCCTGTTAAAAAAGTATCAGTCCTAGCCAAACATTATCAGTCCCTGGGACTGACAGGTCAAATGTTTTGTTTTAGTATTTTGGTTTTGCAATCAGTATTTTACTGATATTTACCAGTAAACGCGATCACTGTACGAGATTGAAGCTGATCGACAGATTGGAAAGTTGAAAAAAAGAAAAGAAAAAACCCCACGCAAAAGTAATTTAGTATGGGGGGGGGAGAGAGAGAGAGAGAGAGAGAGAGAGAGAGAGAGAGAGAGAGAGAGAGAGAGAGAGAGAGAGAGAGAGAGAGAGAGAGAGAGAATCAGAGAATAGGTTTTTATACATAAGAGAGCAAGGGGATACTGTCAAAGAGAGAGAGGAGAGAGAGAGAGAGAGAGAGAGAGAGAGAGAGAGAGAGAGAGAGAGAGAGAGAGAGAGAGAGAGAGAGAGAGAGAGAGAGAGAGACTTCAAACGTCAGTAATTTAATATACTTTGGCCATTGATCCATGTACAACGACATGTACACAAACACACACACGAAAATAACAGACAAAACAGGAACAAAACAAAATAAACACACATATACTAACCGCTAAACAAACACAAATATTAGAGAAACAATACAGAGAGAGAGAGAGAGAGAGAGAGAGAGAGAGAGAGAGAGAGAGAGAGAGAAGAGAGAGAGAGAGAGAGAGAGAGAGAGAGAGAGAGAGAGAGAGAGAGAGGGAGAGAGAGAGAGAGGAGGGGAGAGAGAGAGAGAGAGAGAGAGAGAGAGAGAGAGAGAGAGAGGGAGAGAGGAGAGAGAGAGAGAGAGAGAGAGAGAGAGAGGGGGGGGGAAAAGACAAAGACAGTCTGATAACATTATGTGTTTACGTACATATAAAACACTGAAGAATAAGCATAATATCGTTGACATATTTGTTAACAGTGTTACTATTTGACCGAAACTGTTAATCTGGCATTTTAAGGCTCATTAGCATAATTATAAAGTCACACTAAAATGGTGACAGAATGAGGAAATGATATGAGAAATCTGTCACCTAAACTCTCGCTAATCAACCCCTCCTATTCTCTCTTTCTTTCTTATCTGCTTGTGTATGACCAGGGCTCCCAATCGTCCCGCAAAACAAGGGGTCCCAGGGACTCCTTCACTTACAGTATAGAGGGTCCTAGAGGCTGGATAGAGGGTCCCAGTGGCACTGCGAATGCTCAACAATATTTTTCTAGTGTATCCCTGGGACCCCCTGCACATTCTTTTAGAGGGTCCTTTAGAATGTTAGTGCTTCATAGACTCCCAAATGCCCTGGGAGCCCTGTTGGTGGTGGTGGTGGTGGTGGTGGTGGTGGTGGTGGTGGTGTGTGTGTGAGTGTGTGTGTGTGCGTGTGCGTGTGCGTGTGCGTGTGCGTGTGCGTGTGTGTGTGCGTGCGTGCGCGCGCGCGCGTGTGTGTGTCTGTATATGTCTGTGTGGGAGTGTGTTTGTGTCTGTAAACGTGTCTGCGTCGTTTGTGAGTGAGTACAACAGCGTGAGAATGTGCGTGTGTGGTCTATGGTGCTGCACGCCTGCCAGGACACGCCTTTTGACGCACGCGGCGCACCATACATGGACAACTGTCTGAACAGGATGACTGACACCGAGTTATGCGACACGAGTCTCACGCACTGTTGGTGTTATTGACACCCTCCACCTTACCTGCGTGCACAAAACATGTCTGTCTATCTTTCTATCTGTCCGTTTATCTGTTCCTGACAGTCTACCCCAGCTCCCCTTTCGGTCTCTTCTTCGTCATCATCATAGTCGTCGTGGTTGTCATCATCATCATCATCATCATCATCATCATCGTCGTCATCATCATCATCGACGTCGTCATTATCGTTATCTTCCTGGCTGTAGACATGTGTGTATGTGTGTGTGTGTGTGTGTGTGTGTGTGTGTGTGTGTGTGTGTGTGTGTGTGTGTGTGTGTGTGTGTGTGTGTGTGTGTGTGTGTGTGTGTGTGTGTGTGTGTGTGTGTGTGTGTGTGTCCACGAGTATGTTTGACAAATAAGTTGAGAACCATCCAACTTGGTCCTTTACATAAATGACACAAATGGAGTGGGCCTGTGACTTTGCCCGTGGAACGATTATTTACAAATAAACCCGAAATATTGCAATTTTAAAGATACACTGACGCACCACGGTTAAGATTAAGGTTAAGATTAAAATTATAGCCCCGTCGACAACAAAGGCCATGTCAGGGCTGTCACCACGTTGCATCACACCACGTTACATCTCACCACGTATTAAAAAGGGATACAAACATAAGGTAAAACAAGATCAAAGTTTTTTGGTTAAAATATTTTTGGTTAAAAATCATTAGTCAATCACAAACTTAGCAAGTACGGTTAAGTCC
Organism: Phymorhynchus buccinoides; assembly: GCA_017654935.2. NCBI lineage: Eukaryota > Metazoa > Mollusca > Gastropoda > Neogastropoda > Raphitomidae > Phymorhynchus > Phymorhynchus buccinoides. The sequence goes on from CM065681.1 coordinate 93,814,125, forward strand.
CTTGTTTTTTTTCTACGTAGCTGTGACCCACATAGAAATGTCCCCATGTTCATATTGAGGCTGCTCTTTAAAATGATCTTTCGATTTGAATTTGGGGGCATTTGTATGGTAGTGAGACCCGGTCAAAACAAAGATTTCTTTCCAGCTGTAAGAGGGAAAACACGTGAAACCCGTGATTTTGACGTGATCTGGTGGGTCTTTAAGAAAGTGCTCGTTGTTCATATATGCTGACAAATGGCTTTTATCACAGGTTAACAACAACCCGTGTTCTGGGCCAATAATAAACGAGAGCTGTACAATACATGACGTTCAACAGTATCGGAACATCACGGTGCAGCTTAGTGTTTCGTGGAGGACTAGGACTCTCTAACTAGGGGGCATTTGCACTGGCTCTGGTGCTGCAGCCAGAAGGCTTGGTTGACCGGTGGAATAGCGCCCCCCCTCCCCCCTCTGCTATCTGGCTGTCATGGTTGGAAACGAAAGACAGGCAGGCGTAGATTTTGGTTGGTGTAAGCTAATTGCGTTTCACACATTTGATTAACGTTCTTTCAGTTATGTTGTATTTCTGTCATGTTGTTGCACCTCACACGAATTTATCTTTTGCAGATAATAAAGCACTTGAACTTGAACTTGAGCTAAATAAACCCAGGCAAAATGTACAATCGATTGAAAGCATCGTAATTTCTCTTTACCGCCCTTAAAGCTAACAAGGGTTTCCTCTCTTTTCTGGTCGTGACTGACAGGCAGTCATGTCAGTTTCGTCTCTCTCTGTCATTGTCTAATTACGATGAACTCACAACGAACTAGCAGCATTTTGTCTTTCCCCTCTCTTTATCTCTCTGTCTGTCTCTGTCTCTCTGATGGTGCTGATTTTGTCAAGGACTTGCTCGTGTTGTCAGGGACAGCTGCAAGGTTGTAAGCAAACTACATTTTTTTGGTGTGCATCTGTTCAGTTTGTGCGCATCTTTTTCTGTGTCTGTCGTTGAGTTTAACTGTCTGTTATCAGTGCGTGTCTATGTGAATGACTGTTGTCCTGCATACCTCCCAATCTGACACACACAGACTGACACAGACGGACACAGACACACACTCGCACGCACACACACATACACACACATTCACACACACACACACACACACACACACACACACACACACACACACACACACACACACACACACACACACACACACACACACACACACACACACACACACACACACACAC
>CM065681.1:93822852-93830352 GCA_017654935.2 Phymorhynchus buccinoides
CTCCAATAGAAACAAATTCCAGCACAATCCTCTGGAACAGCCGTTGCCTTCTTTGCCATCTGAAGGCATAGACTGAAACGACTGACTAGTATACTTGGAAATGATCTAGATGTCTAATGGAGCCGACGACGTAGACAAAGACAGTCGAATCTCTCAATATCTTTATCAAAGGAATTTTCTGCCCGGAAAAAAGCTCCCACTTTTACTCTACCCTTTTAGCTCTCTGAGTCTTAAACAAAGGATTTGTTCAAGACCTGGAGGAGTAAACGGAATTGGAGGTTGGGTTTCAGGCACGGATTTACTACGAGATCCGTGGTTTCAGGTGAACGAGGGTCTTTGATTTTGCTGAATAAGAACATCAGAATTTGCTAAAACCTAAAGCCGGGGATTTTGAAATGGTCCTTGAAATGAATTCCGTTGATGACAGATAGCGGATAGCGTGGAAAGAAGAAGGGTCGAGGTTCAAAGGGTAGCAGGTATTTAGTGGTGGACCGAACCAACCCTTTGCCAACACGGTTCTAACGAGTCTCCTCAACGGTGTCCATTCATGGGGCGGGGCAGGGTGACAGGCGGAGCAGTTAGTTGGTTTGTGATGCTCCACTGGATGTCACGATGGGCAGATCATGAGAGAGAGGGAGGGGGAGAAGAACGAGAGAGAGAGAGAGAGAGAGAGAGAGAGAGAGAGAGAGAGAGAGAGAGAGAGAGAGAGAGAGAGAGAGAGAGAGAGAGAGAGAGAGAGAGAGAGAGAGAGAGAGAGAGAGAGAGAGAGAGAAAGAGAGAGAGAGAGAGAGAGAGATTGCTGTTCTAATGTCATTAACAAAATGTACTTATGGAGGAGAGAGAGAGAGAGAGAGAGAGAGAGAGAGAGAGAGAGAGAGAGAGAAGAGAGAGAGAGAGAGAGAGAGAGAGAGAGAGAGAGAGAGAGAGAGAGAGAGAGAGAGAGAGAGAGAGAGAGAGAGAGAGAGAGAGAGAGAGAGAGGAGAGAGAGAGGGAGAGAGAGAGAGAGAGAGAGAGAGCGAGCGAGAGAGAGAGAGAGAGAGAGAGAGAGAGAGAGAGAGAGAGAGAGAGAGAGAGAGAGAGAGAGAGAGAGAGAGAGAGAGAGAATCGGACAGATAAAAACAGACAAAGGGAGAAAGAGAAAACAGAGACAGGAAGAGATAATATACCTATGCGCAGGCGAATGGGCGCGTGTTTATCTGGTTTGAACATATTAGCATGCATGTGCAAAAGCATAAGTTTTGTTCTGTCCTTATTGTGTTCATTTTTGTTTCCTTATCTCTTTTTGTGCAGTCTTTGGTACTTGGTTTGTTTCTGTCTTTCTCTCTGTCTGTTTGTGCGAGGTTCTTTCTGTTCAATTATCTGTTCTTTCTGACTTTTCAGCGTTTCGTGTTTATCCTTCCCGCCAGCTTTACTGTAAACATCCATGCCCGTTATTTTCCCTTCTTCTTCCATATTACGAGGACAGGTGACGTCACTCACCAGGGCTCCCAAGGACCCCCATTTGGGGGTCTTTGAAATACTAACATTTTAAAGGACCCTCTAAAAGAATGTGCTGGGGGTCCCAGGGATGCACTATAAAAATTCGTTTTAGCATTCACAATGTCATTGGGACCCTCTATCCCGCCTCTAGGACCCTCTATACTGTACGTGAAGGAGTCCCTGGGACCCCTTGTTTTGCGGGACGATATGCATGGAGCCCTGCTCACTTGGCAATATGAGAAACGTAAGGGCCAGCCACACTACATACGATGCAATGCCATTGTGATCCGATCGTCATGATGTCTGTGAGTCGTGAATCACGTGAAATACTTCCGTCTAGAAATAATGCTACTCTTTTCGTTCACTATACTCATGTAGACCCCAATACACGAATCATATCAAATGTCTGACACCAAAATACAGATATTTCATCAGATTCGTGTACAGGGGACTGCAAATATAGTGAACAAAACTTGTAGGATTTAATAAGATTCATTTAGACAGTAGAATTTCACGAGAATCACGCCTCCCACATGTCACAATCTGATAGCAGGGAATCGAATCGTATGCAGTGTAGCAGCCTTAAGTTAGGGATGACTACTGTAGACGGTCTGAGACTCAGACTGTCCATTTGCCTCTTTCATTATCAGCATAGCTATCTGCACCCATGTTCCCAGCACTCCTGGTAGTTGAACTGGATCTGTCTCTGTTATGCTCGGTGTCCATCTGTGTTCTACCGAGGACCCAGCATGTTTGACAACCGTGTGACAGGTAGCACACGCCTTGTTGCTTTTGACTCGCTGACAGGTTATGCACACAAGCAGGTCTGCTTCTTTTGGTCTTCCTTCCCCAAGACCCAAACAACATGGGCGGCAGCAGACCAAATGCGTACACAACGCACGCCAGTCGGTGTGAATGACATGGCAGCAGGTGTGAGAAAAACACAGAATGAAACAAAACTGATGCTTTGCATTAGCCAGGACACAAGATGTACACCGAGCCTTTATAGTACAACCAACGGAGGGTGCATCTCTTTCAAAACAACTTCCAGTGGACATGGTCCAGACTATGTTTTGTCTGATCGTCGGTAGGTCGGTATCTACGTCTGAATGGTAGTCTGAACTCCACCTCCACTTATTCATTCAGAAATATGAACAGAGTGAGAGAGAGAGAGAGAGAGAGAGAGAGAGAGAGAGAGAGAGAGATGAGAGAGAGAGAGAGAGAGAGAGAGAGAGAGAGAGAGAGAGGGAGAGAGAGAGAGAGAGAGAGAGAGAGAGAGAGAGAGAGAGAGAGAGAGAGAGAGAGAGAGAGAGAGAGAGAGAGAGAGAGAGGAGAGAGAGAGAGAGAGAGAGAGAGAGAGAGAGAGAGAGAGAGAGAGAGAGAGAGAGAGAGAGAGAGAGAGGAGAGAGAGAGAGAGAGAGAGAGAGAGAGAGAGAGAGAGAGAGAGAGAGAGAGAGAGAGAGAGAGAGAGAGAGAGAGAGAGAGAGAGAAGAGAGAGAGAGAGAGAGAGAGAGAGAGAGGAGAGAGAGAGAGAGAGAGAGAGAGAGAGAGAGAGAGAGGAGAGAGAGAGAGAGAGAGAGAGAGAGAGAGAGAGAGAGAGAGAGAGAGAGAGAACGAACGAACAAATGGTTTTTTTTATTGAGGGAAAGCGGAATAAGCACAATAACCGGTTTTTTTCATCCGGCCCTCAGAACAAAAAGAAAATACAAATAGAAAAAAAAAGATATCGCAAAATACAAGAAAAAAAAACAACCTTAACTGAAGGTCATAAAAGGACACATCATGCAAGGCATATAAATAAAATAAATTAAAGAGAGAGAGAGAGACTGAGACAAGGACAGGCAGACAGACAGACAGGGAATGACAGAGAGAGGGAGGTCAAAATAAAAGAGAAGATGAAAGAAATGAAGTAATACATTTGAGAAGAGATGCATAGTAAAATCAATGTACATGTAAGAAGACTTAACGCATAAGCATGCATTATAACAAATGAGAGATTTGGGAAAATATACAAAGTAAACATTCTTGGATATTATGAGTTAGTGTATTCGTTCATGAGTATTTGATATCTTCTTTCGAATGTGCTTAGACAGACATGAACATTAATTTGGGAAGTAATACCGTTCCAGAGGAGACCCCCCTGAATATTGTAGGCTAGATTTGAATAAATCTAATTTTGGAAGAGGTAACATCAGTCTATGAGGAAGACGTTTCATTTTGTATTGGAATTTTTCTTGTAGAGAAGGAGGAGCACAGCCTGACATAATTTTGAACATATTAAATTACATTGCTTTATTATATCTTAATTTAAATTTAAGACTAAAGAAAAAACACAAACGCCCATAGTTGTCTGTCTGTGTCTTAAGTGGGGTTGTCGTAAAACTTCCCGGCATGTCGTGGCTAAAACAGAGAGAGCCTCAGTTTGTTGCATTGTAGGTTCATAGCTTCAAGACAATACAAATGTACAGAGAGGGTGAAGAGTGGGGTGGTGGTGATGAGAAAGAAGCCACGTCTTCTGACAGTTGCAGAGTTTTAGCACGACATGCCGGAAAGTTTTACGACAACTTCACTTACAGACTTAAGACACAGACAGACAGCTACGTGTGCTGATGAAATAAAATGTTGCAGGGGGAATGAAACAGAGAATAGAGAGGGAGGATGAACAGGAATAGCAGGTTCTGAGAGGGAGAGAAAAGAAGAGAGGCAAAGAGAGAGAGAAGAGAGAGAGAGAGAGAGAGAGAGAGAGAGAGAGAGAGAGAGAGAGAGAGAGAGAGAGAGAGAGAGAGAGAGAGAGAGAGAGAGAGAGAGAGAGAGAGAGAGAGAGAGAGAGAGAGAGAGAGAGAGAGAGAGAGAGAGAGAGAGAGAGAGAGAGAGAGAGAGAGAGAGAGAGAGAGAGAGAGAGAGAGAGAGAGAGAGATACATACATACATAAAATGTGTGGCGTGTCAACCATTCTTATCTCGAGCGTCAGCTACCCCGAATAAGTTTATATTTCGAAGGAAATTTCTTTTGCTTTATTATCTGAAACCAATTAAACAAGCAAACAATAAAAATTGAAACAAACGATTAAAAAACCCACACACAACAAAATTGCAACTAACTACAGTACAATGACTTTGCACCCAATAATTTTGCCTTCGTATGTTGAACGGAATGGGTCTTAGCACTTGGCAGTAAAATGTTCTTTATGTCTGTACCTTGGTAGGAAACATTGCACTTTACCCCCCCCCCCCCCATCTTCATAGACAGGAGGCAAATGCTATTATTCCTGCCTCTTTTCTTTTCTGTGAGGGCCAGACCCAGTGAACCACTGCACAAAATCGCTTACAATTTTATATGGTATCATTACCTGAGGCTAGTGCCTGCCATTAACAGGTTATCACCGCTGGAACGTCGGGCAATATCGTGTGAACCGCAACACAGAACCGCTTCAAATTTTGTACTGGGGTCTGCTACCAGAAGCTCACGTGCCCTGTTGAGAAACGTCATGAAATGTGTGGAGATCACCTCTAAGACAAAGGAGGTGGGAGGGAGAGAGGGGGTGAACGGCAAAGTTGTAGTGTAGAAACCCCCATCACATTTTGGCATTGAACATTTCTTCTTCCTATGGGGATGTTTATCCTGCCCCACGCCCAAAGTCTTCGTTTAGACTGCAATTGAAATTTTCACTGAGAAGCAACATTCTGAAAATCTCGGGAAAAAGGATAGGGTAAGGATTCGCCTAGAGTTATTGTCATGAGGCCGAAAGAACCAGACTTTGAGATTGAGAGTAGTAAACATAGGGGTGGGTGGGTCTAAAGTGCGTTTGCTTTGGTGACGTTCGCTGTTGTCCTCAATGTAGTGCAAGCATATATTTTCTTGTCAAAGGTCGTCCACGCACGCGCTCATGAATAATGCAGCAGAGCGCTGTCGTTTAGGCATTAGCACATCATTCTGTCCGAGGCCTTGTGAGTTGAATGAGGACAAACTGAGAGCACGACTACGTGTGTATTAATTATCTGATTTCATTACTGGCAATGCTGTTAACAAAATGATTCATTAGCCACAGAGACGGATGGACAGGCAGAAAGACGCACAGACACACACACCTTCGAAACCAGTTATCATTCTTTGATTACCAAATCGTGCCCCTTTTTGCAATGACAGACAACTCTCTCTCTCTCTCTCTCTCTCTCTCTCTCTCTCTCTCTCTCTCTCTCTCTCTCTCTCTCTCTCTCTCTCACACACACACACACACACACACACACACACATACATACACACACACAAACACATACACGCACACATACATAACAAGACAACACGCACACGCACACGCACACACACACGCACACACACACACACATACACACACACACACACACACACACACAAAAAACACAGGCAAAAAACTAGGGGAAGACGGGGTAAAAAGCGCATGGGCGGGTAAGAAGCCCACCCCAATTATCTCATGAAATAAAGAAAATTTCAGTCAAATTTTGCCCATGAGACGAATGCTAAGACATTAACGCTCGTCTCATGGGCAAAATGAGACTGAAATTTGCTTCATTTCATGAGATAATTGGGGTGGGCTTCTTACCCGCCCATGCGCTTTTTACCCCGTCTTCCCCTATTTTCTTTAATTAAAGAAAATACATCGTTATAATCATTACTTTCAAATCAATTAAGCATTCCTCTATTAACATTTTAGCCCCCTGCTCTCCCCCCTCCCCCTTTACCTGATTCACAAAGATGGGAATGGGGAAAGAGGAGGAAGGAGTGATGGGGTGGGGGGAGGAGGGAGGGGGGGGGGGGGGTAGCATTACGTAAAGAGTTTCTGTTAGCTCAGAATCCAGGGCGTGAATGAAGGCAACAGACGCTGATACACCACTGATTACGAAACGCATGCATCCAAAACAAACAAACACACAAACAAACAAGCTAGCACATGCTTAACCCTTTCACCGCCAGCCATATTTCAGCCAAAAATGTCCATTAAATTTACCTGGGTAGGGATCAAAATCCATCTGCAGTATTGGGGATTCTTCTGTGACATATTTAAAATAAGGTCTATCCCTATTTCCCCAAACTAAGACAATAGGGTCTTTGGGTAATAGACCCCAATTTGATGCCTTTTAGTGACATAGGTGTTAAATCACTGTGGAGCTAAAATGCGACTTTGGCGGTGAAAGGGTTAAGCATACAGACACACACATACAGAGAGGAAGATACACACTTATCCACTCAGTTATTTCGGTGATTAACTATGTAAACAAATATGAAATCGCAATACAGAAAGGCTTCAACACCACACATTGTAACGCAGAGCAATTCAAACGCAATATCGCATAAGAGGGGAATGTTAATAAGACATAACAGAAAGCAACACATTCAGCACACAAAACACAACTCAACAACATACGACGTAAACCCAACCATACAAACTGACACAACCTAGCACATTGCAATGTATTCTGTTAAAGACCCACCAGGTCATGTGTCAAAATCATGGCTTTCACGTGGCTTATAGCTGGTAACAAATCTTAACAAATCTTCCAAGCATAAAAGGGAATGTGACACGTGACGTGGGGGGTCTTTAATAGTTTCAATTACGGCTCGAATTATCAAGTCTTTTTGTTGTATTCTTTAAAATAAAATAACCACACGAATTAATCACTCGCCTCACACGCAATGCTGATCAAGCGAATCTTAATAACCAACAACAATAATAAACAGAATAACGACACCTGGCAAATCAATGTGGGTCATTTTATTGCAATCAAATGCTTTTTATTTTCACAGGCAAGTTTCAACATGATTTTAGGCGACTGGCACAAAGAATATTCTGTCGACGGGTTGATTGTTAATTTGTTGGTTGGGTTAATTATCCGTTTTAAGCCATTTTTAACCGTTAAGTTTGTTGTTGTTGTTTTTGTTAAAGACAATGCTACGCAACAGCCGATTGAACAAATTTGGTTAACTAATTAAAATTTTTTTGTTCATACAAATAATGTTTTAATTAAAGACCAATCGGTTCTGAAG
>CM065681.1:93837852-93842852 GCA_017654935.2 Phymorhynchus buccinoides
CTTCCCCTACTCCCTACACTTTCGATGTTGCCCGTGTTCCGCACAGCTTGGGGGGTTTAATAATTACTGCCGATATAAAAGCACAATGCCTAACAGTATGTTGATGTTATCCTGGCAGGTTTTCATTCCTTCGCCTCAAAGTATCATTAGAACATCAGTGATGAGTTCATTTAAAAGTCATATCACGTTTGAAGATGAGTTGACTAAAAAGTCATAACGTTTGAAGATGAGTTGACTAAAAAGTCATATCTAACGTTTGAAGATGAGTTGACTAAAAAGTCATATCACGATGAAGTTTCTTTTTATGTCTCTTTCCTCGACTATTGTCGATTTCATTCTAAATGAAAGTAAACGTGTAAGCTGACCTGTTAGTAAACTCGAACTTTTTTGTTCGTCGATTTCATTCACATAAAAACAAGTTACAAGTAGTGGGAAATTTACGTTGACATCTTAAAAGCGCAATAAACGATTAGTCTCTACGAATCAAAGAATACTCCTAGATAAAGACTTGTTCTTGGCTCTAATACCCCAGAAAATGTGAAAACAAAAACAAACGTTTGACGCACGTTAAAATACCGAAGCACTTAAAAGGCAATGGCCTGGACTGTCTCATTGCAGAAGGGTAAGAACAAAAAGTTTAAGAAAGAGTGACCTTTGAAACATCGTCTTGGGTGGTTTTGATGCAATGGTGTAGGGCCAATAGATAATTGGAAAGGGTTCTGGAATCTCTTTCAACAGACATTAAATGCCAGAATCTTCCGTTGATAACTTTACAGAGGTCACAAACGCTATGCGTGTTTAATGAATACATTTATGAATCCTAACCCTAAAACAATAATTCAAACGATTACACAAAAAAACACTAAAGCTGTTTATCTAAACCTCTGAAAACCGTAGAACACACATTTTCTACACGCAACCCCATAGATTGGACCCCTCCCCTTCCCCTCCCCTCAATATCCGTACAAGCGGATCAAATAAGCTGAACAAATAGAAACCACAGTAAAAGAATTGTCTTTTGCGATTTTCATCTGCAGAAAAACACACACAAGCGAAGCACCGCAAGTATGTGTCTCTTACCAGAAAGAAAGGTTTACTGCAAGGGTCAAACGAATGAAGGTGTCATCTTCTTCTCAGTGAGCATACCACATCAAATGTTCATCGCTAAAAAGCTTCCTTCACTAATTAGGCCAAGTGCTCGCGCTAGGAACCTTGAAAACCAGTCCCATCAGCAACAACTCTCCCAACATCTACCAGTATCAGAAACAGTCCCATCAGCAACAACTCTCCCAACATCTACCAGTATCAGAAACAGTCCCAGGGAAACAACAAACACAGAAACTCACAATATCAAAGCCTCTTTCTAAACCCATTTATCACTCTTAGCAAAACGGTATCACTCCCTAGGACTGACACGGCAATTTGTTTCTTCTTCAGTATTTTGTTTTGGCATTCCGTATTTTACTGATAATAATTACCAGTTAACGCTATCGCTGCTTAGGCCTATATCAAATAATCTAATGTTTGACACAGAACTGACAACTCAATGCATCCTATCCATCAAAGCTATAGTTAACAAGCGCATCGTCAACAGTACAGGTGCAGAAGATAATATATGATACGTAGGTTTTCGTCTCTATTACATACATCACGTAGTTGCTTCTATTATAAACATGATTTTGTTTTTCTATTACAAAGTCAAATTAAAGTAATCCACATAGCAGATATGAAAACAGTATGAATGAACACATCTCACCCAAGCAATAGCCACAGACAAGGTGAGATTAGCGTCCAATCGGTCAGAGACCCTTGAAGCCAGAGATAAATCCAAACGAATAATATATCCAGTTAACATGACACAACTTGGTGTCACAGAACTTCTTGTCCAACTTTTCAACGCAGATAAACTAACGAGAACGTGCGTCGCCTTGAAGACGAGGCAAGGGGGATGGGGGGTGTTTTATGTTGTACCCCCCCCCCCCCCCCCTGTCACGTCGTCTGTCGACACTCATTCTTCATAAAGAGCTGACAAGAATTTAACACGCTCCGCTTCATAAAAAACACGGCAAGACAAGAAGACAGAAGACAAAAAAGGACCTTCATTCGTTCAAGAATGTACACACACGTGTGCATGCCAGTCTGTCTTTTCCGACCATGACTGCCAGATAGCTGCTATTCTGGAGGGCTGGGCTAACATTTGCTTATAGTGGAGATGCCTTGCCCGAGGTACATCCCTACTATCTCAGCCCAAAATGATTCGAGGACAGCTGGGGTTGGGGAAGGTCCCCACAGGCCAACCTATCCCTTTGGATTCAGCATAGAGAGCCAGTGCAGATGCCCCCTGGCTTGAGAGAGATAGTCTTCCACGAAAGACTAAGATACACCACGAGTTTCCACCATTGATGTAGAGGAACAATAATCATTACTGTACAGTGTACAGCTCTCATTTCTCAGCTCCCATAGGGCCTAAACAGATTGAAGAAAACTACTACTGCAAGGTTTAAAGACAGAAAGAGAAAAATATATATTCATCTGTTCACAAATTTAACACTTACACAGCTTCAACAAAACTACTGCAAGATTGAAGGGAGAAAGAGAAAAAAATATTAATTCGTTGACGTTCACAAATTTAACACTTACACAGCTTAACCCTTTCACCGCCAGCCATCTTTGAGTCAACAACTTACATTAAACTTGCTTCGCTACAGAACAGATTTGGTCTGCAATATTGTTGGATTTCTCTGTGACACATTTAGAATGGAGTCAATCCTTACTGCCTAAATTCAGGAACACAATATCATTGAATAGCAGACCTTGATTTCAAGAGCTTTTGTGACATGTTTGTTAAATCATTGTAGTGCAAAAATGCGACATTGGCGGTGAAAGGGTTAAACAAAACTACCGCAAGATTGAAGCGAGAAAGAGAACAGGATGCCACTCGTTTGGTCCTAACCTTGGGTCTCTTCTACGTGTTCAACATTAGTTAGTATGTGTGTGACGATGAAAAATGGACATGTTTTATTCGTTCGTTGACTCTTTTCTACTTTCTTGCCATCAGTTATGTGTCTGTAGATGGTTGTGTTTCTCTTATCTCTGACTCTCTCTACTCCCAATCTTACCCCCCCCACCCCCCCCCCCCCCCCCCTATTACTGTCCCCCCCCCCCCCCTGAGGTACCACCCACTAAACCACACCCCCCCCCCCACCCCCCCCTTACTGTTTCTGAGGTAACCAAAGCCAAGGTAATGAAAGTCAGTGACCGTGACTATTGTTAGTCCGTCACTGATATGGATCCTATGGCACACGGGACTTACACTACTCCTTCATCATAATGCTCTAAGCTAGCCAATTATTTCTGACGAAACAAAGACATCAAAACTCCCCAAACCCTTTGCCAACAAAGCAAGTCGAGCGATTTGTATCTACAATCAAAACTACTAATGTTTAATAATCGTATTACGCAATAATATTGAATAGTAATGTAATAGTATTGAACAGGAATGGAATAACCGTTCTAACGAGACTGTTAATGTATCGATACTGAATGTATTAAACAATCATATTGATAAAACATATAAAAGTGTAATGTACTCCACTAATTTGGAGGACATTTATTAAGATTTTTAAACTAATACACAAAAGCCTATAAGTTCACGGGCAAAAAAGTACATTAATAACAATGATATCACTGGAAATGATATCATAATATTGAGGGCAAAAGGCTTATAATGCCAAAAATTGCTATAATATGTTAACGTTCGTATTACGCAATGTCTAATATTGAACAAATCTTTATTCTGTTTTATTTTACCCGACAATCTAAAACCATTTTCTGGGAAGATTAATACAACATTGTTGATTATAACATAATGAGAGCATTATGCCTACTATTTCATCAGAATCAATAATTTATATAAATATTATGAATCTAAAATTAATGTCAGTAAAGAGAATTCAAATTCCACACTATGCACACCAAAAAAGCAATCTTCTGTTTGTTTTTTCATTCTTTGTTTTTTATTTTTATTTTTATAACTCAGTGTGTTCTACTGTAGGCCTATTTAATTCGATGAACAATAAATATTATGAAAAGGACACAAAACTTCCATTTTAACCATTACAAGATTGATCCTTTCTCTCTAACCTAAAAAAAGAAGAAGCTTAACCTCAAATATAAACAAAAACTTTACACTCGGAATTTTACTTCTGAAACTTTCAGAGCTTACATCACAAACAATATTCTCAAACTTTTAGGCCAATATCCCAAACTAATACAAAAACACAGGAGAACAAATCTTCTTTAATTTCAAAACAACTAATAAGCGCAAAATGTCAAACACTTTGTCTTCAAAGCACTACTTCGTCCAAAACTTTCAAACAAAAAAACCTTTCCCACTGTTTTGGAAGCAGACGACAAACTGACCAGGAATCAAACGCACACTGACTATACACACAGCAGCGGCGGCGCTCGTCGTTCAACTAAAGGCAGGGCGAAAGATTAGTGAGCTTTTAGACAACAAAAAAACACACAAACACATAGACAGATAGAGAGCCTGCCACGCTGTTCATAGTTTAGCGGAGAGAGAGAGAGAGAGAGAGAGAGAGAGAGAGAGAGTGAGAGAGAGAGAGAGAGAGAGAGAGAGAGAGAGAGAGAGAGGGGGAGGGGGGGGGGGGGGTGGCGGGGCGGCATGCACATAGGTAGCGTATTACGAGTGGCGGAAGGTAGTTGTCCGGAGATCCCACGACACGCACGCGCGCGGGTGCGCACACACACAAACGCATGCACACGCATTCCCGCAAACACACGTGTATACAGACGCATACACACGCGCACGCATCCACAGAAACCACGAAAACACCCACTCTCTCTCTCTCTCTCTCTCTCTCTCTCTCTCTCTCTCTCTCTCTCTCTCTCTCCTCTCTCTCTCTCTCTCTCTCTCTCTCTCAAGGCACACCGCGCCGTCAGTGCGTGACTTGCTCGCGATACTGATACGGGCGATT